>VICG01000007.1:0-402500 GCA_008692225.1 Monilinia fructicola | reverse complement strand
TGTTTGCAACTTCTAATTCATGCAACTCTGCTTTGAGAAGTTCAACCTCGGAAGAATTTTGTTGTTTATATGCTTGCAGCTCTGACATTCGTGATTGTGTAGTGTTGGCAGTGTCTTCAGCGAGTTGTCTCCCACGCTTTTCCGCTTCGAGCTCAGTTGTAAGACTCTCCACCTTGTTCCTGAGATCTCTCTGCGATGCTAGAGCGGTAGCCAATTTCCTACTAATATCTGAAAGATCGATCATTCGTCATCACTTCAATGTCTCTGTTCTCGCTGTCAGGTTGTGGGGTGCTACTTTGGCTTCCAGCGTGTGCCGCAAGTTTCGCTTTGTGATAAACTGCCTCGTTAATAGCCGCGTCCCGTTGCTTTTCGACTTCAGCAATTTGTTTTGCCGCAAGAACTGCTTGCTTGTCAATCGAGCCCTGTACGTTAGCAAGCTCTGCTTTTCATCGCTATGAGTGCTTCAATAAGTGGTTTATCGTCGTCATCAAAAGACTCTGCTGCTTTTTGATCCAACACGGGGCTGCTGGATGGGTTGGGTGTATATCCAGCTTTTCGTGCAAGTTCGAGCTCGGAAGCATACCAGGCGTTTCTGTTTCTCGCGGCATCCAACTCCTTTAGCAGTGTCACCGTTTGGGAATTTCTCGCTGAGCTTCTTCGACTAAGAGGATTGCTTGGCTGTCTAGTAGGGGGAGGCGGGGATGCCTGACGACCGGCAACGTTTCTCAAAGACACATCCGTATTGCTGTCCACAGAATTTTGACCACGGGGTTGCCTCTGCTTTGACGAACCCCTCGAGCTTGTTCCACCAGCTTGCTGCGCGCTAGAATCTTGCCTGGACATCGACCTAGCACTTTGCTGGGGTTGCCGAGCATCAGAATCTTGCCTTGACATTGTCTTCGCAACTTGCTGTGCTTGTGATTGTAGCGGTGCCTGGGATTGAGTTGAAGGGCCAGCCTGCGTCTGAGGGGGAGCTTGAGTCTGCGGAAGTGGCTGTTGCTGTTGTGGGGCATTTTGGAGTGGAGGACGCTGACCATGGGTTGAACTTTCCCGAGCTTGCGGACCTTCTTCCTGTGCAGGCGAAAGCGCTCGTTGCGCGAGTGGGACATTCTCCAATTTAGGATTCCGCATCGTGGTATCGATAGCAGGACCGAAGCGAGTATCCGGCCGTCCTTGCCCTGGAGGACTTTGAGGATTTGGAGGAGCTTGTGGGCCTTGGGGACCCGGAGGGCCCGGAGGACCTCGAGGGGCTCCTCTGCCGTTCGGCCCAGCATTCGGGCCGCGAGGATTGGGAACTTGCTGTTGTGGGGGTGGGCCAGGTTGGGCTTGCGCCATTGATGCCCTCGGTAATTTTGAACCAGTTTGTGGACCTTGTAGTTGAGCAGAGCCTGGGGCGACGCCATTGGAATCATTACCGTTTACATTGGGCTGTCCAGCGTTTTCGACTATTAGCACCCTCTCTAGATGGCCCGTTACCTTTCTTTGCTTCTGGTAATGCCGACGTTTCTCTGGACCCGATATTCCGTGGACCCAGACCACTCTTTTCACCACCACTTGGACGTCTCCCCCCAGGCACACGTTCATTGATAGCCGACTGCTGAGATTGTTGAGATGCCTGTTGATCGTTGGGGTATCTAATTTTGCTTGTATCGAGTACGTAAACGATGGAAAGGTCTTGAGCTTCACGAGTAGCCGTACATGGTTCCCCGGCAAGAACAATGATTTGTTTTCCATATGCCGTCATGCTGTGTCCGGAGCGGGGAGAAGGGGATGGACCCATGTTCTGGAAAGTATACCAACGCCTCGACGAGATCCTGAATGCTGCTAAATCGCCCAAATCCGCACCTTCTTCCGTTCGGCCACCAAAAATATACATTACATCATCGACAATTGCGGCAGCATGGCCTTCTCGAGGGGCGGGAATGTAGCCAATACAATCAAGCTGAGTCCACGCATTAGTGATTGGATCGTAGCACCAAACATCGTTAAACCATTGAAGACCATTAGTTCCTCCAAACCTGGGACACTCAAAATCAGCACTCGTCGTCCAGATGATCCAACGACGGTTGGGAACCTACAGGAAAAGTTTCTCATTGAACGTCACAACAGAGTGGTTGGTCCTGGCGGGGGGGATCTGTCCTACGGGTGGACCACCGGCATCACTATTCTTGATAAGCATTTCCCATCTGTTTGTTGGTACTTGCAGTTGGTTCAGATCAAATGCAACTAGGTCATTCATAAAATAACCCTCGACCTGACCACCGAAGACGTAGATTTTCGAGCCCAAAATGTTTAAAGAGTGCCCATATCTTCCTGCCGGCCGCGGTCCTGCAGGTACCGCTCGTGACCATTGTCTGGTGGCTGATGAATGACACCTTAGCACGCTTCTCACATGTGACGAATGTTGACTTACAAGTATTCAAGAGGTATAGAGTTTCATCCAAGACATCGGAATCCTCCATATTAGTGTCTCCTCCGTAGACGATGAAAGCGTTTCCCACCAACAAACTTGCATGACCGACTCTCGGTCCAGGTCCCTCAGCCGTAGTCCCCAATGGATAGCATGCCATATTTGCACCCGCTTCTACCATCCATAAATCCCCTTTGACGGTTGACCCATTGATGAGACCTCCCATGAGATATATCTCGCCCTCTTTCGAGGCCATGGAATTGACAGCGGCGCCATATCGAGGAAAAGGAGGGGGGTGATTGGTGGTATATGTGATTCTTCGCTGCGACCATGGATATAATGACGCATTCGGGCTTGAATTCATTGATTGTACTGGAGGCGGTGCGCCGTTTCGGAGCTACATTTAAAAGATCATCCGTCAGTACTGGAAATGCCAAATTGGGCATACGACTTGCGACATTCAGAGGACAATGTCAATTACTCACTGCGAGGTCTTGCGCCTGCTCTGGATTTGGTCCTCGTCGTCCGTTTAATTGTTCTGGGCTTGGCGTTGATGGATTCCCTCCTTGCAAGGAAGTAATGGAATTATTGACACTGCTCGAAGGGGTCGTCGTCCTCTCTGCCGCTTGTTGCGGAGGCATCCGTCCATTCGCACTTTGAAGGGATGACTGCGAACTGGGTGCAGCATGCCCACCATGAGCGCCATCTTTCGAGGCTTGAGCCTTATCTGCATTCTTTTTACTCTTGAAGAGGAATGCCATCGTGCCATTCGAGGCCAAACCACTCTCACTACTTTCCCAATGCCGGCGCAAGATGGTCAAATTTCAGAGACTATATGACGGGAGTGTTTGCAAGACCAATGTTGATTTTGTCGAGAAATTCAAGGTTATTAAAAATGATCAGAAGATGTCAAGAAAAGGGATTAAGTATGAGGCAAAGTCCAGGGTTCTTGCTGTTTAAAAATGGCTGGGGGGGGGAGCGTAGAATTGAGAATTGAAGGATATCCCGTTTGTTGGTGATTTATTTTTATTCAAGTTTTAATTAAGTAAACAAGATGAATAGTACGGAGTAGACAAATCAATAAAGGTTTGATGAATTGAAAGCGCAAATGGGATTATTCGAAAAAAAGGAGGGAGGGTTGTGATTGGGAGGATTATTAAAGAGGATGTAGTTTTTCGGTAGGGAGGTAAGTCAGTACAGTAGGTAGGAAGGTAGGTAGGTAGGTAGAGGTAGCTGTCGTGGAATACGAGGAGGGAGGTTCGGTGGTTGATGATGGATGGTGGATGATGGACGATGGTCAATGGTCAATGGTCGATGGTCGATGGATGATGGATGATGGAGGATAGACGATGGAGGATGGACGATGATGGATGGAGAGATGTTCCCTTCCCTTCTTCCCCCCAAAAGCACTTTTTTAGATGATGGATGGATGGGATGGGATGGGATGGGATGGGATGGGTAGGGTAAGGTAAGGTAAGGTAAGGCAAGGTTACTACTACTGTAAGGATTGAATGTATACAGCACGTCGTATGGAAAAGTACCTAGTAGGTACTTCCCGTAATAATAATAATAATAATAATAATAATAATAATAATAATAATAATAATAATAATAATAATAATAATAATAATAATAATAATAATAATAATAATAGAATTACTAATAGTATAAATATAAAAGCTAATTAAGTATAGGTTACGATTAATTCTAAAATTATTATTTTCCGTTTATACTTTTTACTTTTTTAATTATTACTTATTTGCTTCTATTATCGACTTATACTTAGATAAGTATATAGGTTTATTCGTTACTCGATTAACCTATTGATCTATTAACCTATTAATCCTTAAGTCTTTGATTAGGTAGGTACCTAGGTAGGTAAGAGAAGAGAGGAGAGATAGGAGAAGAGAAGAGAGAAGAGGAAAAGAGAGAAAGCCTTAAATCCTACTTGATCTAAGAAACCTTTTAAATTTGATTTCCTGTCTATTAATTATCTTCTCTCGGCGCAAGTACCTTTTTTATACTTATATTTTACTTATATAGATAGATATATCTATATATAAATATATAGATATATAGATATATAAATAGAGAAATTCTAGAAATAATAGAGATATTATTTACTATTTATTATTTTACTATTTATTATATTTATTTATATTTATTTATTTATTTATTTATTTATTTATTTATTTATTTATTTATTTATTTATTTATTTATTTATTTATTATTAATTATAGTAATTGTTTACTATTTAACTTTTAATTAATCTATATATTTAAATATATAGAGTATATATTATTATATTAAATTATATTACGCCTTGTTTTAAACCTCATGTACCTGAGAACCACAATTTTAATATGAGATATACCAGGGGGCTATCGTTCCTCTCCAATCACATGCATCCTGTCTCGAGTCTGTCCTCTACTGAGTTGGAATCTGGTGTATGGTTCCAAGGTTCCAAGGTTCCAAGGTTATAAATATATCCATCTCAATATCAATGCCCGATTTTGAGAGGGGAGAAAGAAAGTATATTATGATGGCCGTGAGAGAAGGTTGAGAAAGGGGGAGAGGGTACAAAGTATTTGTTAGGTAGTAAATAAGTAGTAGGTAGTAAGTAGTAAATAGTAGGTAATAGATAATAAGTAGTTTTAGTATCGGAGGATAAGTAAGTATAGGATTCGTAAGCTTACATTAATATTATCTATCTCTATATGCTTACTACTTAGGTGTTATGCTTTAATATTATCCTTCTTAAATTTAAATAATAATTGATATTATAATAACTTATAAATAGATTAGTAATTATAATTAGTAAGTAGAAAAGAAATCGAATTAGAAGTTCTAAGGTTCTTATTATAATCTTTCTTTATATCTATTATATATAAAGTATAGAGTATTTATATATAATAGTATTATTATTATTATAATTATTATACTCGAGTATATATATAGATATCTAATATATAAATACTATTAAGATATTATTATATTAATCATATTATAAACTTTTAAACTCGTATTATATATTTTCTTTTCTTCTCTTAATTCTTTTTTTCTTTATTTTACTTTTTTCTTTATTTTATTATTTTACTATTCTATTATTCTATTATTCTACTATTCAACTATTCAACTATTCAACTATTCAACTATTCAACTATTCAACTATTCAACTATTCAACTATTTAACTATTCAACTATTCAACTATTCAACTATTCAACTATTCAACTATTCAATTATTCAACTATTTACAAACATTATCATTCTCAACTTCTCAACTTTTCAACTTCTCAATTTCTCAACTTCTCAACTTCTCTCCTTTCGCTTCCTCGCTTTCTCGCTCTTAAAGTTTTTATAGGAGAACCTGGAAGTTTCTCAACTTCCCATACAGTAAGTATGATCGTTCATCACTCCAAGGCTCTCGATTAAGTTCCGCTTCAGCTTTAGCCCTCTTTCCATATCAAAATGGTGGTTACTTAGTTCTACCCCTGACTCTCAAGCAATTAATTCCCCTTCATTTCTGTTCAACCCAATGCATTATACTCGTTACATTCATCATCCACATATAGATACATATTCATATTTATATTCATATTATATTCATATTTATATTCATATTTATATTCATATATATATATTCATATACATATTCATATACATATACACAGACATACATATATATAAGATTGTACTCACTTGACTCCTTTCGATTAATGGTTTCATGTTTCATTAAATACCATCCCCACCCAGATAGATTTATAAGTAGATAGGGCTATAAGGATCGATATAAATAAATATCAATCAACTACAAAACATTAAATCCTCGATTATTTCTATATACAAACAGCCACCTGCTCATTTTTTATTTTATGTTATTTTTGTTTTTACTATTAATTTTACTTTTAATCTTACTTTTATTTTTACTTTTATCTTTTCTTTTGCTTTTGCTTTTATTTTTACTTTTACCTTTTCTTTCGTTGTTACTTTTACTTTTACTTTTCCTTCAAATACGCTTCTCTCGACCTTCGCAACCTTCTCATCCCTTTTCCTCTTTCACGTATGATTATCTCCATCATTCTCGAACAATTGATGGAATCCTGAGGGTCTTCATACAGTAGGGAAGGGGGTTAAGTTGTAACAACCATATGTCGGCACCCGCAGCATTCGCCCTCAATTCAACCAACCATATATCATATACGAATGCGACATTGCGATCGTATTGTCACAGACTCACAGTCCCGGATTAGCAGTGCGTCGCTTTTTAATCGTTCCAGGTTGCATTAGATACAGTCCCCTCCCCTGAATAAAGGGCAAAATTATGGGTATACCCACTGGTATTATATAAGTAATTCAGAGGTTTTTTGGCCAATAGAATCTACTGGAATATTCTTTGATTGGCCTATGCGTCGTCGTTGCCAGCAAAATAAAAGATTGTGGGTATACCCATATTTTTGCCCTTTATTCAGGGGGGGGGACTGTAGAACATGGCCCGCTCGAAGACAGCTCACTTTCCTATAGGTCCAATCATGACTGTGCGTTGGGGCTAGAAATGCCCGGCTGCATACTGTCACATTTCTTACCTTCCCGTTCAACAAATGAGAAGAGATGGAGAGATCTGGGCGATACAATCATATCAAGTGGCCATGTATCCACGAGATCGATAAATAGACTTTTGATCCTCCTACCACCACGCTTTCATGCAGTACGGTGCCATTTTAAGATCCATTCAAGCTGAGGAGGATCCGGGGGAACGGTTACATCCTCACCCCCAAACCATTACCTCCATCGTCGTTCGTCGTCTGATACTCTGGAACAGGAAGCGAATGCAACATGCAATTGGCGCATTGTCTTGGGGGTTGTGCATCTCAAGCGGTTAAGATCCTTCCAAATTGTTTGACGGATGACCTACGTAATGGGTACAAAATTGCATCAATTCTCCAGCTACGGTAAATGGCAATGAAATCCTCCAAAGGACAGTCATGACCGCGTGTCTTTTGGAATAAAGTGGCATGTATGTTCTGCATGATGATTTCTGCCCTTTCTTCTTCTGTTTTGCTTTTTTCCTTTTCTTTTTGCCAAACCGGAACTCTGGGGATCTCTTGGTTCTTACCTATGAAAGGAGGAAGATAGTGCTCAGATCCCCTTATGCAGCGATATACCAAAAAGACAGTTCGGTTACAGCAACGTGTATCGTGTATGCAATAACTCGTCATGACTAATGCTAAGTGCAAAACACCAGCAAATCGACGCAGTGATTGATGATGATAGTAGCGTAGCGGGAGGATGAGTTCAAAGTCCGGATAGAAGTTAGAGCGTTTAGAGGGTTAGAAATACATACTGTATAGACTGTCTAGACATATGCATCCCGGACCCCAATAGTTCTACCTGCGTTTTCAGTGGCAGTCAACTCAATACCAAGGGTTTTTTGTACCTAGGTGGGTAAGCAAGCTTGTGTACTCCTGTCCTACTGTAAAATGTGCTTATGTACTTGGGGAGTCTTGTAGGTACCTAGGACCTAGGTAGGTGGGAATTGTAGTAGGAACTGTAGTAGGAACTGGAGTAGGAACTGGAGTGGGAACTGGAGTAGGTAACAATAACTTAATTCCTCAAAGTTCTTCAACTCGTCTCGCCTCAACTTTATTACTTACGCGTGAGTACCTGTAGACGAGTAGAGTATTCCAACGTTACTACTTGTAGTCAGTTCTAACATCAATGTTCATTCAATGTTCGTTCCATGTTGGTTGCGCCACAAGAATAAGTGGATCCGATCAACGGCTACATCAGCCACACTAAAGTGGCGTAACGTATAAAAGCGGCTAGAATTTGTCAACTTCGGCTATGAAGGCGGTCTTCCATTCATCTTCCATTCATCACAGCAATCCATGACAACTACAGTCCAAACAAACAACCTGAAGTAACAGCCCTGGAGGTATCTATCTATCCATCTTATCAAGGTGGTATTTCGTAAGCCGGGAAAGTGAGCGGAAAGCCTACCGGACGGGATATTCGATTCACATCGGGCTCGTGCAGATACCTCCATCTTCGTTATTCACTTGAACACCGTGGACCTCCTGGTACGTAGGTACACTTCTTAGGTAGTACTGTATATACATACATTGGCTGGTGGCTTCCAATTGGATTGGACGCTCAAGCTCGTGGGATTGGTCATTATATAATTATATGATTGTATAATTGTATAATTGTATAATTCACCCCATTCGTAGGTCAGTTTGTAATCATTTCCCACACTGTTGGTCCTTTCTGGCAATGCGCGTATCTGGTTGGTATATAATTCCATCTATTTACCTAATGCTCACCAGATTCTCTTCTTAGAGCACTTTCATCAACTTATCGCACAGTCTTACCGATACAGTACCTCGACCGCCCTCTCGACCGCCTCGATTTATTCTTTTCCTCAACTTCCAACTGCCCAATGAGCGCTTGACATCTGAAGAAGGGCAGCTTTCCCATCCAAGACCATGACAGCAGTTGCGCTTCAACATGGAACTCCTCGTCAACAACATAACCCACACCGATCAAGTCTCTCTCCAAATTTAATTTCACCTTCAGGTCAACAACAACCGCAACCGCAACCGCAACCACAAAGCTACACCTCCGACACTGCGCTGACCTCAAAACAACTACAAAATTCCTCTCCCGTAATAAATGGTATGAATGGCACATTAGCGACGATGAATTTAAGACATACTGTGAGCAATGACCCAGTCCAACCTGTCAATGGCACAGAGGCTGGATCTGCATATCCCCATGTGAATTCAGGTCGCATTCATACTATGGCGCAGAATGGATCAACACCAGCAAGTACACGACCACCAACTTCAGCTGGAGTCGCTGGAGTCACCGCAGAATCATCACAAGAGGATTCGGAACCAGATAAAATAAGGCGCCGACCAACTCCATTGCTTCAAAGATCAAAGAGTGACTTTGGCCCACGAGGAGAAGATATAGATACCAATATGGAAGATGATGTACAAGATTGGGGAGAGCGACATGGATTTGGAACTAATTATGCATCTGAAGAATATGTTTCGCAACTAGCAAACGTAAGTCCAAGTCACTCTTTCCTTTACTCTTGGTATCTAGATCGAACATCAACTTTTTATGCCTTTGAACATGCCTTCTCCTACCACTCGACAAATCTCCGACATAAGCAAACTGTATATTCCATTGAATACTTTTTTATCAAAGCATGCAAGATTATTTTGACGTTGGGAGTTTAAGTTACTCCTCTTTTGTTGAAAGTTTTGACTTCTTCTCAGCTGCGTCAAATGAAGATGAGAAATCTGCAGGTTTTTTTGGAGAAAGACATGAATATGTGCTAGCAGTCTCGGAAGGTTGCTTAGCAGCTCGTCGAGGGCATTACTGTCACCTCCAGTCTTCATTGAGCTGGAGATTTGGCGATGATTATGTGGATATTGGAACAGAAACAAGCACTGACATCACACAACAGAACTGGTACATGTACTTTACAGATAAAAGACACGAGACGACGGGCAACCCCAAGTTACTGGGATACGAACTTCAGGATTGGAGGATGAAGGATCGTCTAAAAACGGTCTCTGCAGCGTTAGCAATATGCCTCAACATTGGAGTTGAACCACCTGATCAATTGAAGACTACACCTGGCGCAAAATTTAGAGGCCTGGCAGGATCCTACACACCCTCCAGTGCAAAAGGCTTTGGAAACGATTGGAAAATCATTACAAGCCCAATACGAGACGTTGGCTATTCGAACAAGATACAAGCAGTACTTGGACCCGTCCGTTGAGGAGACGAAGAAATTCTGCATATCACTTCGTCGGAATGCTAAAGAGGAACGAGTCCTCTTCCACTATAATGGCCATGGTGTTCCAAAACCTACTTCATCTGGCGAAATTTGGGTATTCAACAAGAACTACACTCAGTACATTCCAGTTTCATTGTATGATCTACAAACATGGCTACAAGCACCTACATTTTTTGTTTGGGACTGTTCAGACTCTGGCAATATCTTGAACAACTTCCATCGATTTGTTGAAAAACATGAGCAGGAAGAGCTTGAGAATCTGAACAAGGATCCAAATTATATAGTTACAAACTACAAACCTTACATTCACCTGGCAGCCTGCGGCGTAAAGGAAAATCTACCTACAAATCCTCTACTTCCGGCCGATGTCTTCACTGCTTGTCTCACTACCCCTATCGAGATGGCATTATGGTTCTTTGTCCTTCAGAATCCACTCCCATCGCAAATCTCACCAGAACGAGCCAAAAAGCTTCCTGGCAGGCTGCAAGAAAGACGGACTCCTCTGGGCGAGCTAAACTGGATATTTACAGCCATCACAGACACCATAGCCTGGACCACCCTTCCTCGGCCCTTGTTCAGAAAATTCTTCCGACAAGATCTAATGGTTGCAGCTTTGTTCCGAAACTTCCTGTTGTCGCAGAGGATTATGTCTGCTTATGGATGTCATCCACAATCATATCCAGAGCTTCCCGACACTCATCAACACCCCCTTTGGGAAAGTTGGGATTTAGCAGTGGAGATGGCTTTAGCTCAATTGCCATCGCTAGAGAAGAAGGAGGCTGGTCAACTTCCAGATTATGAATTCCAGAATTCAAGTTTCTTCACAGAACAACTCACAGCATTCGAGGTTTACCTGACCCAAGGTGCTGTAACCCACAAAGCTCCAGATCAGCTTCCAGTTGTTCTGCAGGTCCTTCTCAGTCAGCAACATAGAGTACGAGCTTTGATACTTTTAGGGAAGTTTCTTGACATGGGTCCTTGGGCAGTGAACCTTGCTTTGAGCATAGGAATCTTTCCATATGTTCTAAAGTTGTTGCAATCAGCCGCGGCAGAATTGAAACCTGTGATGGTCTTCATCTGGACTCGTGTTCTGGCTGTCGATATCACATGCCAACAAGATCTGCTGAAAGATAGTGGCTACAACTATTTTTCGAGTATCCTGAAACCCAATGAAGGTCTCCCAGTAGTGGACAGTCTTGAGCATAAAGCTATGTGTGCCTTTATTCTAGCCATGCTTTGCAATGGATACAAGCAAGGTCAAAATGTTTGCAATCAAACAGACATCATGACTTACTGTTTGACACACTTGCAGAACGCAGACAATCCACTCTTGCGACAATGGGCGTGCCTTTGTATCAGTCAGCTCTGGAATGATCTTCCGGAAGCAAAATGGCGAGGCATCAGAGAAAATGCCCCTGCTAAGCTTTCTGGTCTGGTTCGTGATGTGTGCTGCGAAGTTAGAGCGGCTATGTTATACGCGATGACAACTTTCCTGGGAATCCCTGATTTAACGGATGAAGTGGCCCGAAACGAAGAATCAATATCCTGGACAGTTATTGAATTGGCAAATGATGGAAATGCTATGGTCCGTAAAGAACTTTTGGTCTACTTTTCGAAGCTTATCCATCGATATGAAGCCAAGTTCTGGGTAGTTGCATTTGAGCAATTGCAAGAAGAACGCGAGTACAGACAATCCCCTCCTGTCGACGACGGAAACGATCATAAGATGGGCTTGCATTATGCTCGTATGGATAACAGAAATAAGGATGGCACCATTAAAGCTACAGCTCAGGGCTTATCTCACAACTCCATTTTTGCTGTGGTTTGGAAACATGTACTCATCATGACCATTGACCCCCATCCTGAGGTCCAGCGCAACGCAACCATTATCGTCGATTGTCTTCATGCGTCACTCCTTCAATCGCCTGTTGGGGCTGCGGCACGCAGTCTCTTTGACGATATAAGTCGACTTTCAGCGAAACCAAAAGGCATCGAAACAACAAACATCCGAGCAACGACCTAGCACACCGACTCGACAAGATACATTTTCAGGTACCCAATCTAGCCAGCAAGGTTTACTTAAAAGAACAGCTAGTTATCTTTTCACTCTGCCTTCGTTGCCTTTTGGTGGCTCTACCGGCGAGGCTACTCCACCCGACTCAACTGGCAGATCTGGCTTGAAATCACCCGGCCTTCAGCGAAACTCTCTACCGATGCGATCGCGTCTTCCGCCCGACTTTAATCCCCCACCGGAGCAAAATGACGTTGTATCTACTACTGGCACATATCATGTAGCGAAAGAGCCAACTTCAGGCGGTTTCCAGCCTCGCAAGGCATCAGAAACGCCTGTCATACCATTGGAAAGCAGTTTCTTGGAATGGTCGATTGAATATTTCCGTGAACCACAGATGAAGCCCAACGAAGCTGAAGAGCCAGGCAGTACCGATTACAATGAGCGACTCTGGCGAAGATCAAGGAATGAAGCAATTTTGCGTGAAACTCAACCCCAGAAAGAAATTGCCGGCAATGGAAAGTGGACGCACGCGACCGGGTTCTTTAACAACTCTAGTCAGCCTTCAAAGATGACCCTCCATCAATTCGAAGACCATCTTGCTGTATCCGATGATCGAGATACGATATGTGTGTGGGATTGGAAGAAACAAGACCGCCTAAGTCGATTTTCCAATGGTAACCCTGAAGGCTCAAGAATTAGCGATCTCCAGTTCATAAATGAAGACGATCAGGCCTTCTTATTGACAGGATCTTCAGATGGTGTCATTCGAATATATAGGAATTATGACTCGGATAAAAAGATTGAGGTTGCGTCGGCATGGAGAGCTTTGACTCATCTCGTGCCAAGTAATGTCAACTCTGGAATGGTATTCGATTGGCAACAAGTGACTGGCAAGCTTTTGGTAGCCGGTGATGTGAAGGTGATTCGAGTATGGGCAGCGGCGCCAGAGCTCTGTGTTGTGGATATCAATGCGCGATCCGGTTCTTGCGTCACTTCATTAACTTCTGATCAGATGACGGGAAATGTTTTTGTCGCTGGTTTTGGTGATGGGGCCATTCGAGTATTCGATGCTCGAAACAAGCCACAGGAAGCCATGGTTAAGAAATGGAAAGACGAATCTGACCGTGTGTGGATCAAGAGTGTGCACATGCAACGAGGTGGGCAAAGAGAGCTTCTCTCCGCCAGTCGAAATGGCAAGGTTAAACTTTGGGATATTCGAATGGACAAACCACTGCGAACCATTCAAGCAACAAAGGAGACTTTACGTACTGCTAGCACTCATGAACATCTTCCGGTATTTGCTGTGTAAGTCTGCTTCTTTTCCACTCCTTGAGTATTGCTAACCTATGTCCAGTGGAACGGGAAATCATACTGTCAAGGTTTTTAATTTCGACGGTAGAGAACTCTCAAGAGTAGAGCCATATTCCAGTTTCTTACACCAAGCTCGGCAATCACCCATTTCAGCTACGGCTTTCCATCCACATCGCATGATGTTGGCTTGTGCTGCGAGAGGCGATAATCATATAAATCTGTTCTCGTGTGCGGAGCGAAAAGTGCCATCAACCGAGTATTGAAGTCATTGAGAAGGACGGACATGTTAATTAATGAAAGCATAAGATAGAAGGCGTCGTGATCGATTATCGCATTGTTCGGCGTAATGGGGTGGGGGTTAATATGAATCGAGATGCATTGATAGCGTTTCATGAATCAATGGGTTAGTAGGGTCTTCAGGGTGCCATTCCTCAAATGGAAGAGTAAAGGATAAATACCTCACTCGGGCGTTTGGAGGTTATCGTGGTTGGTTTGAATTTCTTTGGCATGTTTGGCACGGTTTGGCATGATTTAGTTTGGAGCTTATATGCATCTGGCAGAATAGGTTTGACGTTGGCTAGATGGGGAGGTTGGTGGGAGGGCAAGGAGAGTATGAGCTACTTCTTCAAACTCCTTTGGTAATGATTAATAATCCGCACTGCTGTATGTATGTATGTATGTATGTAAACCTTGAGCACTCCTTCCAATTCAAATGTTAGATTATACTTGAAATTTGCAGGAGGTCGTTGATATAATTAATATCTTGCATGGAATCGCCCGATGAATATGGATGTATAAATATCATCATACTCATCATCATCCTCTCAAGATAACCCTTGGTTCTTCGCATACATTCATTCTTTCGAATTCAAGATCCGGTCCGTAGGTTAGGTTGTCTTTGGCAAAAAATGGAATCGGGTAGAGAATAAATTGTGTTTGGTCGATTGTTTCTTTCTTTCTTTCTTTCTTTCTCTCTTTCTCCATGGTATGGATGGTAAAGTGGGGATTTAATCACATCATTGGGATTTCGGGTCGGCAATAGGGGGGGTTATGAGGGGGGAAGAAAAAATTGAGTGCTGTGTGGAAAGGGAGAGGGGTGCTGTTGATTTGATGGGAGATAATTATGATTAGAGTCCATGTGATTCACTGCTGTTCTTGCACTCCTCATCCTCACTGGAGATCTCATTGTCTTGCAGAGCTATGCTGGGTGGGTTGCTGGGTCGGTCGGTGGATGGATTGGATGGACTTTAGGCATTTTTTTTCGATTCGAATTGAAAGACGCTGAGCATGTGCGAGATTGAGCAGGAGGGGAGGGGAGGGGAAGGGAAAGGGATAGTATCGTCAAACGTCTGCAGATTCACTCCCGTCCAGCCTCGTCACAAGGTTAAAAGAGATAGACTCGCTGTGGTGGTGCTGAACGGTAGGCAATGCGTGCGGGAAGGAAAAGTCTCAGATACTTTATACGGCACCAACCGTATGGAAAACAAAATCCCGCGTCGATTCAGTGGCCGTACTGGTTAGTGGAAGGTACCTACCTAGTATCTACAATCCCGGCATCGTGTTAGTCTATGGTTTTGTACAGCGAGGATACACCGTATTTGGTATGTTGGGCTATATAAGAACTATTCGCTGCTGCTCGATTCTCCTTTCTACAGATATCGCGTTCAACATTTCTGTCATCAACAGTCCATCGTCTCCTTGAGTTTAACATCACACCATAATCAGCGAAGGGAAGACGGATAACTTCTCGACCCTCAACAGAGAGCTTCGCCAGGAGAATCTTCGTTGTGTCGCTTCTCGGTCGTTGATTTGACAACAGGATGGAGGACCAAATGACTGATGAGCAGCTGACCCGAGAGCGGGATGACGTTCTGCGCAAGAAAGCGCTCAGAGAACTGGGCGCACAGCGCAACGAGCCGAGGGCACAACCCCCATGGCAGACCCCTGCCGCGCAGCCGGCAAACCTGCAGATTCCCGAAAGCATCTTCATCAAGCCGCTGCATCGGGACCCCGCCCAGCATCTGCAGCTGCTTGCCGTGTTCCTCATGTTCCGCGCGCGCTTCTCGGCGCTGCCCGCGCATCAGCAGAATCTGTATGGACGGGTGTGCGGCCGCTTCCGCCTGTTTGAGATGTTTGCGAGGGACCTTGTGGAGCGCAGCTGCGCGGAACACGTCGTCGACTTTGACAGGGTCCAGCTTGTCGTCGACGCGTTGTGGAAGGCGAAGCTGTTCTCCATGAGCTCGACGCTGATGCGAGATTTGCGCATGTATACAGATGAGGATGTGGGGAGCGATAGGTTTAGGAAGGCCGTGGGGTTGCCGGCTCGCAAGCGCAGCCCCGGGGGTGGTGAGGCGGAATCGGGCAAGGCGGTGCAGCTCAATGCTGAGAATCTACAACAGTTGCTCGAACAGCTGGACACACCTCCTGCTTCGCCTCCAAGTCGGAAACAATCTGAGAGCGCTTCTTCTGAATCGGGATCTCGCGCTGCTCCAGTGCGCGGTCGCACGCCCCCTCCGCATAAGAGTCGTTACTTGATCATCATCTCCGATACGTCTCTGCATGGAGAAAAGAACAACATCTACAACCCGGCACTCTTACGACAACCCAACAGAGCGATTATCCCGAGACCAAGTATCCAAAACCCTCACTCTACACCCAGTGATTCTGGAAGTAGCCCTGAATCCCCGGCGGGCGGTCGTAGCAAGCAAGACCCTACGAATCGTCCACTGGCAGCCGATACACCCGAGGCATCCCAACGTGCATCTTCGGACGCATCCACACATACTCCGCCTACGGAAAAGATTACGCGCGCTTGGTCAGGATTCAAGGGCATCTCAGCTGGGGGTCCGAAGCCAGATGCCGCGCATAACGCCCCGCCATTTCCTCCCTCCGGATCCTCGCAAACGGGAACCTCGGAGTCCTGGGCACAATGCTCGCCTAGCCGCCGAGAGCGTAGCGCTGTATCTAGATTGGGGAATTCCTTGACGGGCAGCGATGAATCGGGGAATGCGAATGCCACCCGCCGGCTGTGGCTGGCGGTGGATCTCCCGTCGATGACGCATTGGATGTCGATGTTCCATCGTTACCCAAGTAAGCACGCCTTTCACTCGTTCGAAGGGCCGGGTCATCACGGTTCGCAACCTCCCCTTCTTCGAGGTCTAGGTCGAGGTCTGGATCTGTCGCCGTGCCAACGCGCGAGAACCGACGAGGTCGTGCGCCCAGTCGAGCGTCCGCCGTTGCGACTGCCATGTACGATATGCGAGCCCGGCGTTCGAGAGACCTTAGCCGCTTGCGCAAAGCCCGTCCGACGCCTGCTGCGGCTCAAGAGTTGGTGCCCGATTACGAGGAATTGGAAATGTGCGCGTTGTGATGCCTGGCCCGTGGTGGAGGGTGGGGTGCCGAATTTTGATAGCTGCGATGAAGGTCGGGCGCTGGAACCCTGGCGGGATGTCGGGCCAACGTAAGGGCTTTTTACCTGGTGCTGTGGAGGGGGCGAGAAATTCTCCGGTTGTCGGATGCTTTGGTCTTCTGTGGGGTGGGGTGTATTGCTCAGGGCGGGGCTGTGTTTGGGAGTGGGAATAAGATAGGTGGATGGGAAGAAGAATATCACACGGCTCTTTAGGGGGTGTGCAAGCTTGAGAGGAGATGAGGGGCTGGGGTGGAATTGGAGGAAGCGATGAATCATTCTAATCTAATTACATGGCATAATCCTACATCTCGGTCTAATTGATCAACCGCTTGTGTGAGAATCATCGTATTTCTCGGACTGTGATGGAATTGCTTACTTACACATGCAAGTGTTGTTGATATTTTATGCACGAGGTGACAATTTCGACCACGGTGAAGCAGCTAATCATGTAGCCTAATACTCAGCCAAGGAAAGGAAAGCATGCATATATAACTTTCCACAATATGATGATGAGATGTCTTTCAAATGAATAGAGAGTAGAAAGATGATGATCTTTCTTCCGGTCGCAGAATGGATGGTGACTTCAAGTCAAACGACGAGAAAGGCGAGAGACGAAGATGTCATTTCATCGCTCGAATCAGGGGCTAATATTCATGCGGCAAATAGAATAGATAAATTGATATTTACATAATAGAATGATGAACTAGCATTTGAAAAACCATACAAGGGAGTCATTGATATACGGACTGAAGATGGGTCATGTCCCGAAGATTTGTTAAAATTAGACAAGTTTCTGCCAAATTGCAATCCTCATTCTCTCGTGCATAAAGTAGGGGACTTTCAGCCACAATGGCAAGAAGAACAAGCTTGGATCAAGGAGCTTCAAATAGCACATTTTGAGCATCGCATTTATTCGAATAATCTTGTAGGAATGCTATATCATATGATCTCCGTCATTAGACACCCCATGGCCATCGTGAGATTACCCAATGCCAACTCGGTAGTCATAGGAGGTTTAACAATCTGGTCTTTTTGCCAAAAACATATATCGCTATGACAATAGATTGATAAGAATTAGAGCCAGTTGTACGCACCGTCCTGCGAAAGACGATATTATTTTCTTTAATGAGGTGGCAGAATTATGCCGAATAGCGTCCCATTTGCCCCAAGACGAGTGAAGTGATGGCTATTCGAGTTTTCAACGTATAGCGGTCACCTTTCTTCCGAAAATCACTCTTCAATCTAGCCTTGTCTTCCCGAGAAGACATCAAGGTTAGGAAAAAGAGCAGAGCCGGGAGAATTACTCTAGAACAAGCAATCGGTACAGAAAATTAAATCTACTCAATTCAGATCAAAAAATCCACTTGGAAGAAATAATCGACATGAGAGAAGTACTGCCTAGCTCAATAAAGGGACTAGACTTGGGATGGGGGGAGAGGATCGATATCGAGCCGAGACAAGCGATTGATTCAGGAGAAATGCTTCGCTCTTGGCAAAACGCTTAGCCCAGCAGGAATCTCAACAGTAGTCAACGCTCATGCATCTGTCACTCTTTGTGAACCAATTAGTTGTCTGTCGGATTTGGGGATCTGCTCGAAGAAATCTTGAGATATGAAAACTCATAAGCGGGTTACGTGATTGATAGATTCGATTCTAGCAATACCATGGCCCTCGTGTAGCTATATGGAATGTTTTGATTCGACTGTAATTATGAACTGCGGTTTGGGTGGTTTGAGACGTGGGAAGGGAGTAGCAAGAAGGTTGAATGATAATATGATCTAATCCTACGTATTAGGTAAGTTGTGGGAAGCATACTTGTCTATGAGATGAGATATTCTTGAATTTCACGAACAATGGAGAGTAATAAGACTGATTCATCTTCCCATGATTGAAGATGATGCTGTTGTCGTGAGACCCCTGTCGCGAAACGCTAGGACCTTGGCGCTAAAATTCTTGCCGCGTTACTCATAAGATGACGGATCATACGTTGGTTATGCAAAAGTACCCCTCCATAATTTTTTTTAATTTTGTTGACAGACGCGAAGACTGACACTCAGCACCACTCAATACTATAGTCCATCTCTTCACATTTACAATCATGGCGGAACCAAGCAAAGAAATTCCAACTGATCCTGCAGTCGCATCTGGAGGTGTTCCACCCGCCGGCGAAGACCCCGCACAACCTTCCAAGAAGGGAGCAAAGAAAGCGGAAGCCAAAGCCAAAAAGGAAGCAGAGAAGAAACGCAAAGCCGAGGAGCAAGCCGCCAAACAAGCTGCTGCTGGCGCTGCGGCTTCGGAGGATCTGGCGAAAGATAATTACGGACAGATTAAACATACCACAAAAATCGAAGCGGAGAATGTACATCTGAGGGACATTGGAGAAGAACATATTGGCAAGACGATCAAGGTTCGCGCGTGGATTCAGAATGCCAGAATGCAAGGAGCCAAGATGGCATTTGTTGAGTTGAGAGAGGAGGGCAATTGGACTGTACAGGGAGTGGTGAGCGCGAGTGCAGAGGGGAAGCCAGTTAGTAAGCAAATGGTCAAATGGATTGGAGGATTGAAGCTGGAGAGTTTTGTTGCCGTTGAAGCCGTTGTGCAGAAACCACTGGAGCCCGTTAAGAGCACCAAGGTTTCCAACTTTGAATTACATCTCGGAAAGGTTTACTTGGTAGCTACGGCTCCTGAGATGTTGGGATTGGGATTGGGACCCGCGAACAGAGCCGTGGGGAAGTTGGATGAGGAAGAGGATCTTAGTGAAGCTGCAGCAGGTAAATGCAGATGCTGTTCTGGTCATGAGCAACGAGCTAACCACGGTTTAGGTCTCAGTGTCACAGAAGGCACCCCAACTGCCAGTTTGGCTTCCCACCTGAACAACCCCGCTATGCACAAACGAGCACCTGTCAGCCAAGCTATCGCCGACATTCGAATTGCTGTCGAGGATTACTTTTGCGAATACCTGAGAGCTCGTCGTTTTAAGAAATTCCATCCTCCTAGTTTGATCGGTGCTGCTTCCGAAGGTGGTGCCAACGTATTCAGAATGCCGTACTTTGACAAAGAGGCATATCTCGCGCAATCTCCACAATTCTACAAACAATTTGAGATTGCTGGAGGTCGAAAGAGAGTTTACTGTGTTGGACCGGTTTTCCGTGCTGAAAACTCGAATACTCCAAGACATATGACTGAGGTAAGAAAAAGATGATGCCGAAAAAAAGAACCCGCAGTTAACATTTGTATAGTTCATTGGTCTCGATTTGGAGATGGAAATCGATGAACATTATCACGAGGTATTGCACATGCTCGAGGGTGTCCTGTTGTATATTTTCCGTAACCTTGCCGAAAACTACCGCGAAGAGATCGAGCTTGTCCGCTCCGTCTACCCATCCGAGGAATTTCTTCTTCCAGAAGCTGGCAAGGAAGTCCGCCTTACTTTTGCCGAAGGTCAAAAACTTCTTCGCGAAGAAGGCCCCGAAGAATTCAGAAACGTCACTGACACTGAAGATATGAGCACACCCCAAGAAAAAGCTCTTGGTGCACTCGTCCGTAAGAAGTTCAACACTGACTTCTACGTTCTCGATAAATTTCCTGTCGACGCCCGCCCATTCTATGCAATGCCAGATCCCGAGAACCCTGCAGTCACAAACGCATATGATTTCATGATGCGCGGCCAAGAAATCTTGAGTGGTGGTCAAAGATTGCATTTACCAGATCAGTTAGAGGAAGTTATTAGATCGAAGGGTTTGGACCCCAACCAACCCGGTATCAAAGAATATGTAGATGTGTTCAAGAGTGTGGGTGTACCACCTCACGGTGGTGGAGGAATTGGCTTGGACAGAGTTGTGGCTTGGTATTTGAATTTGCCAAGTGTTCATTTGGTCTGCGATTATCCCAGGACACCCAAGAGACTAAGTCCCTAGATTCTTTTTTTCCCAAGGATAATTAGAGCCGAGGATGAAGATTATATGAAAGATGCAATATGATACCAATTATCCTGTGATCTCTCATTGGTTGTTTAGTTAAAGCCGAAGTACGAGCTTGAGAACTCAAAGACAGACATGTTCGCGGCTTTGACATCCCCGCCTCCACCTATCCAAGTGTAGATCTCCCATGAGTGAAATATGTTTTGTTTGGGATAAACAAGTTGAGAGCGCCCTTGTAATTTCGTCTGCGAATGGCATCTCCTGCACGGAGCTCCGACGATGATGTGTCCTATGAATCGTTTAAATTTCCCATGATACGTTGTTTATTGCAGTGGAAAGTTATTGATAATGAGGAGAAAGGGCGTAGTTTATACACCTCGCTTCGCAACTTTCGTCATGAGCACGGTACATAATTATGATCGTTTTGTTTGAAATTGAAGAGTTGTATGATAGCTAGCAGGAAGCTGAGGATCTTTAGGGACTCGAGTGGGGTCACAGAGGAGATGACAAATTCTCTTCCAGGTAAAGGTCAAACGCAAGTAAGGCTTTGACTCGTCCCTAGTTGGAAAAGTAGCTTATATGGTTGGACCTGCAGACTCGATCTCTTGCTCCTACTAACCACATCATTTCATTGTAATAGAGCAGGAATCTATGACAAACTGACTGCAAGAGAAGTCATGTGAGTATTCTAAAACATCGTTAAAAAGCCTCGTGATACTATAGCATAACTTTCCCTCTCTCAATTTCAGGTCCCCCTCGCTAAGCGAGGTATAAAAGAAGAGTAGGGTTACGGTAGCGATATCGAATCAATATATTATAGCATAGATCTACTGGAAAGCCTTGAAGATACAATTGTATTCTACGTGCGGTTTTGCATTGGAGTTTATCTCTTAATCTCAATGCACTTTGAGATTTGAAGTGATGGCTGTGCTTTTACACGTCGTTATCCATGAGCCAAACAGAAAGATCTGAACATATGATACCATCAAATTGAGCCAAAAGCCATCGGAATACATTCAATTCAACAGGAAAGAACGACACGGCCTTGATATCATGAAACGCTTAGTATTTTACCCCATCGATTCTTGCCTGACTACTACAAGAGTCGAAACCAAGGACGTGTGCATTATAGAACATGGGCTAACTCCTCGAGTCGACAGCTGATTTCAAGCAGACGAATTTCTGAGGATTATGATTCTTCGACCCAGTAGTCTGGAAAGTAAGGGAAGCTCTTAACTTGATCTCCTGTCCTTCTCTCATGCTATAAAGCTAGATCTTAGAACACAGTGGGACTATCGGTAACAGAACCCATACATTCCTATCCTGTGCCCTCTCCGCCTCATCTAACAGTTTTTTCCTTTGCCCTCTCCTTGTTTGCCTTCTCCATCGCTCTCTTAGCTTCCCTATACTGCCTCATCCTTTCACTTCCTAACGGTCCATGTCTTCTTCCATCTGCCGCCTGTTTCAATAACGGCAATTGAATAATCGCAGAGAAGGTATCAAATACTTTCTGAATGGGTTTGTTATGTCTAGCAGCGACTGCTGCAAATGGAAAGGTTTCTTGGCTGGTTTGAGCTATGTCTATAATTCTGATCGTAGGTTAGTGGAATGGAATAGGCACAAGGGAATAAGATTAATCAGAAGAAAGCGTACAAATTTGGTGAATGTTTAGGGGCGGAACTCTGTTGATTGGGTAGTCGTGGGACGAGAATTTGGGGCGAAGAAGAGGCTACATCTGGTATGTGGGAAGCGATAGCTTTTACTTGCGGAGGTATGTTTGAGCGTGAAGATTGTGAATTACTGCTCTCAGTATCGCAGATCTGATCTACACGTTGACCTAACGCCGGAGAGGAAGTCGCTTGGTTATCTTCTCTTGAATGCGGCCATGCAGGTACCTTGTAAAGAGAAGGCTTGCGTCGTATGTCTGCTGCAGTCACCTGAGGACGAGGGGGCGGGGAGGGAGATCTGACATTCGTAATACGAGATACCGGCTGGGAATATGCCGTGGACTTCGACATTTCCATTCTTGGAGACAGCGCAGGGTGGGCAGTTTGTGCAGATGCAGGTATTCTTGTAGATACAGGGGACTGTTTAGGAATTGATTCTATTTGGACCGCAGGACGTGGCTCTGATATGATTTGAATTTCATGCGGTATTGATTTCGGTGATACCATTTCATGTGCGAATCTCTCACTGTGGGAATTTGTACTTGAGATGTGTTGTGGGTTGGAAATTCGAGAATCGCCGGCACCATGGTAATATTTCCGATGCCATTCATGGTCATTATTAACATCAGGTAATGTTCTTGTACGTGAAGTAACTGATGGCGGGAGTGTAGATGGTACATAGTCGACTGGTTTCCAGGAAAAGTCTTGCCAACCAGGTACGATCGGTCGATGTGGTGGAAGAGGCAGAGGTACTCCCCCAAAGGTAGTTGGCACATTGGGATCTTCTAAAAAGTCCACAAATCCCATGTGCTCACCATTAGTACTATATTCTGAGTGGGTAGGCACAGCTTTTGGTCTTGGTTGGTTCATATAGTTCGAAGATACCTTATATGGAGACACATAGTTTGGCACTTCGGTTGAATTTCTGTTTGAAACCTCATCAAGTTTTCGTTTCTTTGCATAATCTTGCTGTGGTAAGGTGGGAATGGTGGATTTTGAATAATAGTATGGTGACGTAGGTGAAGGAGGCGGAGGCATAGATTTGGAATACCAAGGTGGTGGAATTTTGAACGGTATGGTTTGAGATACACGCAAAGGAGATAACTCAGATGAATCCGCTTGTATAACATTCAATGGTTGTAGACTAGACTCAGAAGTGGGAGGTGGTGGATATGGCGCATGGATGGATTGACCTCTAGACAAACCCATAGCGTTTGGTTCAGTAGCGGAAGTAAGCAAAGAAACCATATCGTCCCTAGCTTTAGCTCGCAAAGGATGAGTAACTGAAACTTCGGCGCTCAGAATAGGACTAGCCGAGTCGATATGAGGGTCTTGCAATGGAATATCTAGCCTAATATGTTCTATTCAGCACTACTTCACTGAAGCCAGATTTTCTCATACCTTCTGCGCTTTTTCTTCCTTCTTCGTGGGACAGAAAATACAAATTCTACTTCATCATCTAAATGTTCTGGGGCAGACTTCTCGGGTGGATCCTTCTCTAGCACTCGCTGATGAAGTATCTCTGCACTTGGAGGGGGTTGGTTATCATCCAGCCGAGGCGAACTGTCTCCTTGGGGTACTGAGGTGTTTCGCAATTCCGGAATAGGGGCAATTTGAGGTGAGATAGAGCCCACTACATCAACTTGTTCAGCTTCGGCCATCGCAGAGAGAAAGTAAATGGAGAGGAGTTAAGAGGTGTAGAAAAGAAGAGGATACTGAGGATATAAAATTCAGACATGGATCAGGCAAAGACACAAAGGTTGATGCAGACGTTTTCATCTTTATTCTATCATCGTACTGTGTTTGACAATATAGTCCATAATGAGATGAGGATGAAGGAATCTGCAGCTTCCAATGTATAGCAGGATTCATAAGAACGAAATGCACATGTACAATGAAACCCCAATTCTTGCTTGACATGCATTTTGTCTTGATCTGTTTTGTTTGTTTCTCAAGAACATACCATTCATTCATTAATTGTCCAAATAAGAAGATACGTATAGCAAATATATGCAAGACATGGTGAGAAGGAATCATTGATAGAGTGATAGGCCTTGTGATGATAGAAGGAGAAGGAGAAGGAGAAGGAGAAGGAGAAGGAGAAGGAGAAGGAGATGGAGAAGGAGATGGAGATGGAGATGGAGATGGAGATGGAGATGGAGATGGAGATGGAGATGTAATCTTAAAAGTAGAAGTAGAATTAGAAGTAGAAGCAGATGTAGATGAAGATGTAAGAATATATGTACAACTAGGTCTATTGGTTTCCAAAACCACGAGGTACTCCATAGTACATACAACATCTACTCACGTGCTACCAACTCACGTGATGCTCCCTTACCGACTAGATACCAGATAGCCAAAGCTATCTCTTAACCGGTGTTTAACCGACACAATCGATAAAGCTCCCACCCACCAAGAATCTCTCTCTACTGCTAAGAAGTACTTGTAGTCATCATAAGATTATCCAGAACCACCAACCATCAGCCATATTTGACTTTGACTGTATTTAATTCGTCATACAACTCTTAACACTGTTTGTCTTTATCGTTGAATCTTTGCTGAGAGATTCATGATGGCAGTTGACAATGACAATCCTCTCCTTTCGACACAGAAGTCATCAGATTCTGGTCTCCAGGTAGCTTTACATCCCCTCGTTCTCCTCACAATTTCGGATTATATTACAAGACACACTCTGCAACAACAAAAAGGTCCTGTAGTTGGAGCATTACTAGGTCAGCAGAATGGCCGTGAAATCACTATTGAACATGCATTTGAATGCCTTCTTGAGGAAGCTGATAATGAATTGAAACTATCTGCGACATGGTTCACGTCAAGGTTACAGCAGAGTACGTGCCGCCTATTTTGTCTGAGCAAGAATTAGATACTGACTTTTCATAGTGAAGGATGTCCATAAAAGCCCTGCACTTGATCTTGTTGGTTGGTATACTATCATTCCTAACACTGGACCGCAACCTATCCACCTCCCCATTCATCAACAAATCCTCTCTTTCTTCAATGAGTCTGCAATTCTACTTGGGTTTCACCCCGAAGAAGTACTGGGCGATGCAGTAGGCGGGAAGTTACCTCTCACAATATACGAAAGCAACTACGAGGCTGAGGAAAGCAGCGGGGAGACGGGAGAGGATAAGGAAATGAAAGATGGGGAACCACAACTCAAGCTCAGATTTAAGGAGCTCCCATTTACTGTCGAGACCGGCGAAGCAGAGATGATCAGTATCGATTTTGTGGCCCGCGGCGGAGGAAATGCTGCAGCCATAAATGACATCAGCAAGAAAGGTGCGCCGACAGAGCAAGGAATCGTAGGCAAGAGCAAAGGCAAAGGCAAGAGCAAGGAAATTTCCGAAGATCCTGTTCGTACGGAGAGCACGAAACGTGAGGAGATTAGCCTATCACGCGAAGATGAAGAAAAGCTTGCTTCTTTGACTGCAAAGGCGAATGCTATCAAGATGCTACAATCTCGAATTAATCTGATTGCGACTTACCTTCAAAGACTTCCACCTTCCTACGTATCCGACGGTGTTGCATCAGAAGCCGACATTGAATCTAAGAATTATGTACCAGTTAACCACTCAATTCTTCGCTCAATTCAAGCTCTTCTAGGTCGTCTCAGTGTTCTCATACCCGCCGACAGTCAAGGGTTTGACAATGAACTCATTTCTGAGAAGAACGATGTCAGCCTCATCTCCCTTCTTGGTGAACTAACCAAATCAGCCTATGAAATCAGAGAGACAGGAAAGAAGTTTTCCGTCATAGAAAACGTAAAGGTCAACAAAGCAATGAAGCAGGGTGGCTTAGGGGGCATGGGCTGGAGTGATCCGAGTCATCATATGCGAGACATATTAAATGCTGGAGATCTTCTAGTATGAGGGGTGTTTTTTTTCTCTTTGGGCGGTTTCAGCGGCGTATATCTGGTTTCGGGCGCATGGGAGAGGCAGGCAGGCGTGTAGGTGGCGCGTGATTTACCATTGAGAACAAAAGGGCATCTGGCGTACTTGCAAAGAAATTTCTGATATCACGAGAATGAGAATACGAATGAACGCGAATTAGATGAGCAATGAATCAATAATGATGAATTTTTCACTTGCATATCTTCTCTAGGAGATAGCATCATACCCTGATGGCTGGTTGCACATATGTATGTGCCCATTCTCTGCATCGTAAAATATTACCAGTTTTCCTCAAAATATCATGTCGTTCGATTGGAATACAATCCTTCCACCGTACCAGTACGTACCCATGACATGATCTAAAAGACGGAAGAGAAGAGGGTGTTCATTGCAAACTACCAATTTTAGGAATGTCAGCTGCCGGAATTATCGACCAGATGCTCCGCATGCCATCTTAGAGTTAGTTGCGAGAGGTGCGTCTGGTGTTCAGCTATTCAGAGTCGATTGCGAAGGATAATATCAGTTGGATATTGGGAAGTATAGTTCGAGGATTGAGCCCGTGGCCTTGAGTTCCATCTACGAGTGAAACTCGGAGTTGCGAGATTGAAGGGGTATAGTTTGATCGAGGAACAACATTGAATTCGAAGTAGAAGATGTGATTGGATACTGCATTCCGAAATACCAGGATGGAGTGGACGGATATACGCACAGTTGCGAAACGGAGGAGCAACCAGGACATGTCAAAATAGAGAAGCTTTATAATCGCCTGCAAACACCCGCGGTCTAATTCGAATTTCAAATTACGTACTGTACCGCGCCGGCCCCATTCCCACTCGACAACAGCGACCTGTTTCATTCAAGCGACGAACACCAAATTTGCCCAATCGTATTCGTGACAAAAGCCTGATATTCCATATACGCACTAGCACCCCACTTTCCCGCTCCCATTCCCATTCCTATTCCAGTAGTATCGCTCTTCCTTGGATCATACCTCGATTACCACCTTCAAAACAAGACCCCCCTCATCGTCCGCCGTCCTCCCCGCCAACTCAAAGGCCTCCTTCGCATTACCCAGCCCCCTGAACCGATGCGTCACCATGTGATCCAGGCTCGGAAGCCCGCCTCTTTTCCCGCTAGCACCCAGCATCCTGATGCCGATCGGGTATGTATTTGCATAGCGAAAGACACCCAGGATGTCCACTTCGCGGAGATGGGCGGCGGACAGAGGAAGAGTCTGGATGGGTGTTCCCATGCCAACCATGATTACCTTGCCGCCGGGCTTGGTGCTGTAGATGGCGGTTTGCATGCAGATTTCTTTGCCGGTGCACTCGAAGGTTGTGTCAGCGCCTTCGTGGTCGTCTTCGGCTAGGATATCGTCGGGGGATGAGATGGAGAGGATGTCGCAGGCGGTGCCTTTGGCAGAGTCGAGACGATCGGAGATGGTGGAGTAGGAAGAGAGCGGGGTTGTGGTGCCGGAGAGAGATGGGGTGGATGTTCCGGAGGAGGGGGCGGTGGATGGAGCAGTGGAGTTGGAGCTGGATGGTGGGATTACGTAGCCGTGGGTGGCGAAACCGTGGTCGAGGGCGTATTGAACCCGGTTGGCGGAGATGTCGGTTATGGTTACGATGGGACAGCCAGACTGGCGAGCCATGGCTGCTACGAGGAGGCCTACAGCTCCAGCCTAGATGTGATGTTAGTTGAGCGGTGCGAAGAGTGTATTAGAACTTCAGGAGAATGATTGCCAGTGTCTGTTGGAGGAAGCTGAATGGGAGTTGGAACTTACGCCGATTACGACCGCAGTAGATCCAGGCGTGGGTGCTGCTCGATTCAAGGCGTGTATAGCCACGGAAAGTGGTTCCAAAAGCGCGGCAGCATCAAATGAAATATGATCGGGAAGCCTTGCTTGAAAGTCAGCCAAATTGTCTTTTACTTCTTTTCATAGTAAGAACATACTTGTGACACCAGAGAGCCGGATGGTTGATCCTTTCTTGCAACGTTCCTTGAAAATGAGGTATGCTCTTCGCGCTACTTCTAAATCTCATCTTTTTGCAAAGATTATACCTGCCTTTCTTACAGACATCGCATCGACCACATGATATACCCACCTCGAGAGCAACTCGATCACCGATAGAAAAGCCATTGACTTCTGGTCCAATTCCTACAACTACACCTGAAGCTTCATGACCAAGAGATAAAGGTGCACAGGCACATAAGTCGCCATTGGCGAATTTC
Organism: Monilinia fructicola; assembly: GCA_008692225.1. Taxonomy (NCBI): domain Eukaryota; kingdom Fungi; phylum Ascomycota; class Leotiomycetes; order Helotiales; family Sclerotiniaceae; genus Monilinia; species Monilinia fructicola. The sequence continues at coordinate 373,817 of VICG01000007.1, read as the reverse complement.
TTGTAATAGCTTACATCTGAGCCGCAAATACCTGTCGATTTGATCTGGACTTGGAGCTCGCCGACGAGAGGTTCAGTGATGTTGCGAACTTCCTGAAATTCAAGATAAGTTGGAATGCTCTTTATTATATGTGTCAAGAGGGAGAGTAGCACGTATTCTTCCTTACCAATCTGACATCTTGTATACCGTGTAGAACACTACTAAGAATGGTAGATTTCCCAATCCCGCGGGATGAAACCTCCCCACCCATCACACTTTCGTTATAAGCAGGTGCCATCTCGAATCAATGTGTAAGATGTCAAAGGTATGAGGTAACAAAAACGATTTCCCAGTGCTCTGACCAAGAAAGAAAAGTGTGGGGGCTGAATAGATTCTTTCTCTTCATCCACTACCCAAAGTGACCCCCCAAACTTATACCGTTTGCCTTCCTCCCCTGGACAAGGGGATGGCACTCTCGTTGTCAAGTCAGGTAGCTTGTAGCTATCTACACTATCATGATTGCAAGATAACTACCATGCGAAAGCTTAATCTATCATGTTGCTATCCATCGCGCAGTATACTTAGTGACAATTCATTGGAGTGCTACAGAAAATGCATATATCCCATGCATCTGTACCCTGCAGACGCAGGCACACAAGCACACCACACTCTGTATGAATTTTGTGCTTCCATCGGAGTCGGACCTTCATGTGTGAGGAGAGAAAAGTTTGCGATTGGAGTGAGATATATTTGTTTTCATGTACATTAGATTGGTGAAGATCCCAAAAAGATCTTTTCGTGTGTGACGGTAGATTAAAGATACAAAAGATACAACGTTGTCGGATGTTTGGCTCCAACGGGAGATGTTGAAGATAGCTGTGTGGCTAGAAACAGTAATTTCCGAACCTCTCACTTAGCGCCCTGGTTGTATCCTAGTCACTCACTGATACATCGCTTGTTTCTTTCGTTCCTTTTCATCAGACTGCAGCTCATATCGCTGAAGTGAGAATTCGTACATATCAACAAATCTCTTGAGTCCAGACATATGAACAACGCGTACCGGGTATAATGGTATCAAAGGTCCAGATCTGATAAGACATCAAATCCCTTCAATCCAATAGTTCGCCGCCATGTCCATGAGAGCGAAGGAGATGTAACAGGGATTGGCTGCGAATACCAGTCGTGATTAGTATTCATGAGAACTTGAATACGCACAATCCATACATTCTCCTCCGTTCCCCGGATTTTCTCCAAAGCTGGTAGATTGAAGTCGGGGCATCCGTGCCACAACTGCAAGAGCTCTTTGAATCGTCGATTGACCCGTTGATCGTCTGTTGATAGATTATATTGTGACGAGAAAAGTTGACAGAGATATTGGTTGCATTAATGGCGCATCCCCTTGATTCATGAAGTCTGGTAAGGCTGGTAAAATTGTTGCAGATGGTAGGACACTGATAGGCAATTCGAAATGGCAATATTTCCATTACATGCCGATAAGAATGGCCAAGATGTGATACAAAGTTCGTCATCGGCGCACATACTGGGTAATTTTTCGCCTTTTCATTCATTATTCGAAGCCCGCTTTCACGCAGCAGTGAGGTGGCAGAAGCGAGTGAAAGAGAAGCCAATGGATGCCCAGTTCAAGCTGGAAATGAGCAAGCGGCCGAATACGAACCAGAACTTGCAAGTACCTGGGTACAAAAATAGCAGAGAGGTGCTAGGGTAGCTTGCCATGAGCCCTTCGGAAGAACACGGCCCGCATGCCTGATGTTGTGTAGAAAGTGCGTTCTCCCTCCACAACGTCGCATTTATTCCGGGTGGTATATTGATATTTTCATGCTACTGGAGCAGGATATGGTGAAAGGGTAGATCGTAACCTCTGATCGTGAATAACATTTTCGTGACGTGGCTAGAGCTGCTGCATGTGAAAAAAAAGGTTGGGTATGCAGAAATTAGAGATGTGACACAAAATCTATATCAAATTGTTCATCGCAGCTTGTGCCACAACCTACGATTGTAAAACTATACAAGGAAGCCTGCTTTGCGAATGGTGTAGTACGAACCAAAGACCTGGTTCAGATTTATTATGGGCTTGGGTTATCTGTCTTCAAGGTTAATGTAATCGTCTTGATTAGCGAAGATGTCAAGGTTGTATGGCATTTACCCGGAGGCCCTTGAAACTGTTCGAGGGTCTAGCAGGTGTGCGGCTCATGGTACAAAGCTCAAGTGATATGATATGCAATGATGCACGCTAATTTGCGAAAAGAAAACATCTAGATTTAGCGGTGAGGGAACCTACCTGACCACTTTGGAGGGTACCAAGCAAATTCATCAAATATTCTCAAGCACTATCATAAGATACCAGTAGCTTAGCGGATAAAGTCGCACAAAGATTATTGTATTGCATACACACTGTGATGCTTGCATGAACGATACAGATTTTGGGTTGTACAATGCGTATGACAAGGGCCCTTTTTCTCGGATCATAATACCGGAAAGTCGCCCAGAAGTATCTCGGCAATAACCATCTCATAAAACATTAGCCAATCTCGACGCCGCATTTCTCGCATCAACTCTGTCCTCATCATCTTCTTCCTTTAAGCCTGGCAACCCACCAGTGCTGCCACTGAGCGACCTGTCACGACCCACACCCTCTTCTTCGCCATTTGCGCCTTCGGGAGTGGACATAAAACTGCCTGAAATGCTCCGGTTAAGTCCATCGGGGCGTCTTGGAACACCAGACCACGAATCACCTTTAGGGCCTTGACTTGCTGCAAGACTGGCCCTCCTTGCTGCTGGGTGTGATTCTCTACCCAACCGGCTAAGTCCTCCAGAAGAATCGATCGCTCGTATGTCGGGTCTGATGCTTTCTAATGTTGCCAATGTCCGTCGCTCCGCCTCGATCTCACGAATCACATATTCTCGAAGACTTAGTCTTAAATCTGCAGAAGTCCGAGCGAACCACCTTCGTTGTTCAAGCAATAAATTCGCAGTGACGCGTTGGGTTTTATTTTGAAGATAAACTTCATTGCTGCGTGCCTCATCTAGGGCTGATATGGCCTCATCAACTTTCTCTCTTCGGACAGATGAGCTGGCCTTTAAGCGGTCCGCAGCATTAAGCTTGCTTCGAGTTAATTGCTGAGCTTGTAATAATTCGCGCAGGAGGATGTGCCGATTCGTAAGAGTTTCTTTGACGATAAATGCATCTTGAGAATGATACTGAAGTGGGTCACCTATTGTCGTGGCTTCAGCAGTACCTTGCGCTGCATGAAAATCACCCGTACTTTGGATTGTCTTTCCAAGCTTCCGGTATGCATTAGCGAGGCCTTGATGAGGCTCTTGGATATTCATTGCACCCAACTTGACCCCGAAATCGGACTCCGCTAGACCAAGACCTGTACACAGATTAGTGGCCGGATATAGAACTATCATGTGATAACCTGCCTCGTCTTGCTTTGACCAGTTTGTCCACCTTGTGGCCTGCATCCATTGAACCGAGGTAGAAGAGCTTCACAACCGGCCTTGCATCTTGTAATTCTGGTGTATCATCCGGTGGAGGAGCAAATTGCTTAATAACTCTTCGGCGCACACCAGTGGCTGGTTGTTTCCTCTTCAACATCGGGCTGTATCCAAAATCACTCTCAACAAACAGAACCATCTCATCATCCCTCATTAACACGTCATTAGAACAAACATAATTGAGCCATCGCTGAAGAGAAGCTTTAACCCGCGCTTCGTCTTCATCAGTACCAGCGCCGGCAGATGTCAACGCGGGAGGAACTGCGGGAACTATAGCTTCCGGGTTCGAGGATATTAAATGGTCTGCCAACTTGGTGAATTCGGAATGTGTTCGTCGGACATCGCGAAATTGAGTTGTTCTAAATTTGGGAAGGTTTGTCTAAGGAGCTTGGTTAGCCAATATCAGGAATACATGTTTTCTTAATTGATGACTTACGTGCACATCAAATCTCAGGATTGGATCTTTCCTCCCAGTGCGCTCCAATCCAGTGATCTTTGCTTGCAGCTTGTAATGTGGTGCTGAGACATGATGTGCTTGTCGCGCGGCCGAATGGTGATATCTCTGAGGTTCAGGTTTATGTTGAACTGCTGGATACTGTTGTTGTGAAGATGTTTGCTGTTGATGTGGTTGTCCAAAACCATGCTGTGCCTCGGCATCACCTCGAGCTGATTCGGCAGTATCAGGTCTGCGACTCTCAACATCAGAGGCTGATACACCAGCACTGCTGTCCGGTCGATTGAAACCTCCAACTCCCATTATATCTTCTTGCGAATAGCTTGCACCGCCGGGTTGTTTTGGATCATACGGAATCGGCGATACAATATCTCTCGGCGGAAATGTGCTGGTCCTTGGATGTTGTGGTGAGCCAGTAGGAGAAGATCCCCATGGAGAAGCACCTGCCGGATTATCGGCATCATTTATCGAGGCAGAATAGTCCATGATGATGAATTGCGCGACGTTTGAGTGTGTAAGACAATAAGCTATAGACGATGGAATAGAAAGGTAGCAATTGGGAGATCAAAGCGACCTTTCAAATTTAGACTGGTGCACCTGGGTATTTCATAAATTCGTGAAGAAAAAGTAGAAAGATGCCAAATATAATCAATTGAGGTTGACTTCAAGCTTCAGCTTTTGGTGAGGTAGGCGTCAACAAGAGTGTCAAGGTTCAGCCAGTGGTCTGGTCTGGCTTATTCCGCCCCCCGTCTCCTAGAATTAGACTGCCTGAGGCTAATATTAGTAATCTATCATTCTCCTCGCTACACCTCGTATACATACCTAGGTAAAGTACAAAGAGTTCTGGAAATATCTTCAATGACTTGGGGGTTAAGGGAATGATTTGGTTGGTATCAAAAAGAGGGTGTCGAGTATGGCATCGATACTTGACACAAGGCTTTCAACCTTGTCAAAGTAAGGTTAACGTCAAACCTAGTCTATTCAAGACGTTCATTCGATATAATTCACACCATGCTGAAAATCATGACGCGTTGACGCAGACAACTCGAAATATCGGTATAATAGCTCATATCGATGCTGTAAGTCTCATTGATCTTTCGTACTACTTGTCTCTGATTTCAAAAAAGGGCAAAACCACTACTACTGAGCGTATGCTCTATTATAGTGGCTATACTCGTCGAATAGGAGGTATGATTATTCTGGTCACATGATTATCACGAACAGAGTCTGACAAGTTTGTTAGACGTGGATGATGGCTCTACAGTCACAGACTTTCTCCCCGCTGAAAGGGCTAGGGGAATAACTATTCAATCAGCAGCCGTGACTATGCACTGGCCCCCTGCGCCCGAGATTAATCCATCCTTGAAAGTATCCGACTCATCTCGATCACATGTATCACATACCGTGAATCTGATTGACACTCCTGGTCACGCAGACTTCACATTCGAAGTTCTTCGTTCTTTGAGAATTCTTGATGGTGCCGTGTGTATTCTTGATGGTGTCGCAGGGGTAGAAGCTCAGACTGAAAAGGTATGGAAACAAGCAAACAATTACAGTATTCCTAGAATTGCTTTTGTCAATAAGCTTGATCGAGAGGGAGCTGCCTTTGCGAGAACAGTCAAGGAAATTGGATCACGGCTTCGAGGTTGGCCTGCAGTTTGTCAGATTCCATGGTGGGAAGGTGGTAAGGGTAGGTTTATGGGAGTCGGTGATGCAGTCAACCTTTGTGCTCTGAAATGGGAAGAAGGTGGTGATGGCAAATCCATTCAACATTTCACTCTTGATCAGTTGAAGAATGATGACCCAAAGTTCGCCGAGGAAGTTATCAAAGCGCGAGCTGCAATCGTGGAGGTATTGTGCGAATTCGATGAAGGGCTTCTTGAAAACTGGCTGGAGTGTAATGATGACAGTCTACTCATATCACCGAATGCAATTACAACAAGTCTACGTAAATGCGTGCTCGATGGATCAGGTAAACTCATCCCAGTCTTTGCAGGAGCCAGTTTTCGCAACATTGGCGTACAACCACTTCTTGATGCGATTAATCATCTTCTACCGAATCCTATTGAGAGGCCTGATCCCGAGATTCAACTCGGCAATGTCCATGGTAGCTTGTCCCAGCTTCTGCATGGAAAGCTGGATCTCACGGCAGCACAACCGAGACATCTGGCCAAGAGATCCAATCCCCGAACCTCCCTCATCTCCCAGGTTGAAGCTTGCGCGCTTGCTTTCAAAGTAGTCAATGATCCTCGACGCGGCGTATTAGTTTATATTAGGGTATACTCTGGTAGAGTGAAGAGAAACACTGCCTTATGGAACACTAATCTGCATGTTTCTGAGAGAGCTCAAAGGCTGTTACAAATGTACGCATCTGATGCCGTAGAGATAGAAAGCATACCGGCCGGCCAGATTGGCGTTATTGCGGGTTTGAAACACGCTCGCACAGGCGATACGTTGTTATCATATACAGGTGCCCATCCAAAAAAACGGGCCGCCGCCACCATTGAATATTCTTCAGCTGCGACCGATTGAAGTCCCTCCACCAGTCTTTTTTGCTGCAATAGAACCACACAGCCTAAGTGAAGAGAAAAATGTCGCTGAAATACTGCAACTCTTGCTGAGGGAAGATCCTAGTCTTCATGTCAACATTGATGCAGAATCTGGGCAAATGCAGTTGAGTGGTATGGGCGAGCTGCATCTAGAGATTGCCAAAGATCGCCTTGTGAATGATTTCAAAGCCAAGGCAACCATGGGTAATATTGAAATTGGTTACCGAGAATGTGTCTTGTCCTCCACCTCACCTCAGAAATACATTTTTGATCGTGAAGTCGCCGGCAAGAAAGGAAAGGCAGGATGCGAGGCTATTATCAGTCCAGATGAGCAGCCTTTAGAAGATTCGGATCACACTATGAAGATTGATGGAAACACAATCACCGTCCGTATTCCAAGACCAGTTAGACATGAGGGAGGCGATGGAGCTCTAACAATGCCATCCGACATGTCCATTGCCGAAGTTCATACTGCACTGATTAATGGTGCTGTCGCGGGTCTAGCACGTGGCCCACGTCGCGCATTCCCACTTCATTCTGCCCATGTACTACTCAAATTCGATACAGTCGAGGATGTTTTTGGGTCTGACACTACATCTGCTGCATTATCTTCTGCATCAAGACATGCCGTGCAAGCCGCTCTCAAAGAAGCATTCCAGGCAAACTCGATCGGACTCATGGAGCCAGTCATGAATGTAGTTATCAGCTGCGACGAATCATCCCTCGGTGCAATTGTTCATGATCTCTCATCAGCTCGTGGCGGCCATATACTATCACTTGAAAATGATAACGAAGTAGAGGATTCAGAAAATGAGCTGCCACCAATCGATATATCCAGAGTTTATACACCTCCAGATCCATTTGCATCAGGGTCTAGCACAGATTCATCTGGGCCTGGCCAGCAGCGCCAAATCACAGCTCGTGTACCCCTGAAGGAAATGGTTGGATACTTGAAGCATCTGAGGAGCATGACTGGTGGTAGAGGAACATTTGTAATGAGCGTTGACAAGTTTGAAAGACTGTCTGGACCCAGAGAAAAAGCTTTGTAGCATATTCACGAATTGCAAATTTAGTTCTCAAATGATATCCCTTTATGTATTTGTCTGTCGTGGTCGAGGGTTCGAAAGCTTGTGGTAATTTCTCGCGTGTATATATCTGGCTTTTATGTTTTTCTTGACACATCTATTATGATATCTTAATAACCTTGTACGACCTGCATTTTTTCTATATCTTAGATCATTCGTACACTTCATCCTCATGTCCTTTCAATCAAAACTTGTGGTTATCATAAAGGAATGTTAGTTTTGAGTGTGTTCTCTCGATTTTACAATTACTGCAAGACAGTGTCGATATTCTGGTCGCCTTTGCACCATAAGATCTTCCCAAGCATCTAGCTAACATGAGATTTACATGCACTATTATGCAGAACATTGACTTATTTTCTTTCTGCATCCCAAACCATTCTAAGGCTACGTTCGAATCTGTAGCGTACCTACCGCGCTGAACCTGCAGGCAGATGAATTATCTTTCTGGAACCTCTGGTAATTTAGTGCTCGATTCCCCGGATTTCCGTCGATAGCTCTATAGCACACGGACTAGACTGCGAGTTAGGTCTCCAATGCAGATTTGTTGCATATCTGATGAATCTCTAAATTGACGTCATTCTCTCCAAGAAGCCAATCAATTCTCGAGCGCAAGTGATTACTTACACTTTGGGAAGGCGCGCTAGTTTGTACTATCCATCGCTTAAGACCCGGAGTTCTTTCAATCGTCTAATGACTCGCAGCCTTTATACTAGTATAGCCCCCGCGAGTAGTCTCCGACCATCCTCCCACCTTATACCCATGCAGTGATGCCATTCACTTTGTATTAGAAGGTTTCTCGATTCTTCATGTCACAACCAATCAAGTAGGTGATGTTTGTCTCATTTGTTGCACTCGCCCAAGCCTCTAGTTGCACAATTCACTGTCAAATGTGTGCAAAGACTGCTTCTTTCTTCCAACGTTCTTTCTTCTTCAAGTCTTTCTCATTCTATGGTAAGTCAGGGTGAATGAGCGAGGCTCCCCTATCTAATATTTGACGAATAATTTGAGATCCGACATCTCAATACCTGGATTCAAAAGATGGATACGGCTCCATACGGCATCTTGTGCGTGGTTATATCTTCGACAATGAGTGGAAGAGGCCATATTCTTATTTAAAATCTACATATTTCCACAACCAACCACCTACTCAAGCTAATTTTTCTGCCTGCAATGAAGCAACTGGACATGGGGATGACTTGTGCTCAACCGGATATCATCAGATCTTCTGGAAAGATTGACAACAGGGGAAATTCTCCACTTTTAGAGACTGGTGGACAAAGGTACGTTCATGTTGAATGCTAAATTCCAGAAACCCATCACTTATTTCTGATATAGCTCAGGAGACTTATGCGATAGGGCCTCACCACTTACCTCGAAAGCCCCAGAAAGAGATATAACTTTACACATAATGATGGACCCTAGCAATGCGATTGAGATTTCAACAATAAACTCCCAGAGGTCTCAAAATAGTAAGTTGACCACTTTATGAAACCTTTGGTTCTTCACTTATACTTCATAGATCCCGAAGCTAAGCGCAGCAGATCTCCAAGTCCTTTCACTGCTGTTCCACAGGGTCCTCCATTGAAGAAGCGGATGCCCGCCATGCCAATCAAGCCATGGATCAAGAATGAACATCTTTTCAAGAAGGTTCAGGAAACCCTTGCGTTTTATGGCCTTGGCCCTTATGATGTCCCAGTGTTAAACGATAGATGGCTTCCGTTTAACATGCAGTCTAAGATTTTGACTCGCACACAAAATGTCTTGGAGGAAGCTTTGTTCGAGTTCTTGTATAGAAATTGGCCAGAAGTGTGCGTAGAAAATGGATGGGAAGAGATGGGTGAGGCTGAGTACGTTGATATAAAAACATTCTAATCTCCCATAGTACAGATGAAAACATGAGATGTGCTAATATGTAGTCTACAGGTTGAACGAACTAGCTACTGCGATGATAGCTGGTATGCAGACTCACAAAGATGACATCAAGGAACTCGTTGATTATGAAAACTCCCAAATTTCCGATAGCCTCTCCTATCTTCTCGAAAAGATTGGTCAAATCCGCCACTGCGCGGTCCATCGTACCAAGAAAATCCCCGTTATAGTAGTCGAATTTATGGTCCGTGATGCATCATACATTACTATGTATCTGAAAGATATTGAGCGAACCAGGATACTTGACAATCTCTGCCGTCCACTTGAACCGCTATCTTTCAATCTTCAAGCTAGATTTGGAGATAAGCTCCAGGCGAGAGTTGAAAGAAAGCTAAAGAAGACGAGTGCGGAGATTGAGAAGATAAAAGAAGCACTGCGAGTAGAGGAAGAGGTAGAGAGACTGACTCAGCTGCAGTTGCAACATATCAAAGCACAAGACGAGGTGATCTATGAGCGAGAGATGGAAGCTTTAAAGAGGGCTTTATAACAAGTTCTGGTGCAGATGAGACACAGGACGAAATTACATGCCGAGAAAGGCGGATGAGTGGTCCAGTATATCTGGAGATATTCACTCCAGTATATCTGTTTTCATCAAAAAGTGGATTGCATTTTCAGGGGGACCAAGAACATCTGGCGAAACGCTGTGTGCCCAGGTGATTTTAATTTCTCCCCAGTGGGCAGACCAATTATTACTTACATCAGTAGAGATAGACGTGCGATTACTTCACATACTAGCTATATCACAGCAACACATAACTGAATACAAAATTCATTTCTCATGCTTCACAAAAACTTATTTTACCTTTTTACATTAAGGATTCTTGTAATTGGTTCAATGAGATTACTCAAATACTTGGCTCACCGGGAACGGCTCACCGGGAGTGCCCAAATCCTAAATATCATTCGGCAAGCCCAATCTCTCAACCAATCCCACATCCTTCCCCCACCATCATCATCCTATAGGATTCCTACCGTCTAATTACCAAGGATAAGCAATCATCCTTCAGCAAGCTTTCTTCAGCACTTTTTCCCAAAATGCAACCCCTCAATCAATTCATTGTTCAGACTCAAGTTTCACAACATAAATTGTCATGCAATCTGTGCAATTCAAAACTACCACGACATGCCCATTTCCAAACGGAGGAAAGTTGACCCTGGATTACATTCTTTGTGTTTCCCCGGAATGTCAAATAGAGACATGTCTTACAATCAGCGATGATTCGAAACACTCGTAGCCTGGCACATATAAGAAGGCTGACAATGGCCGTTGCCCATTTGCCGACCTTGGCATTGCGCAGCCCAGCTGATTAACAAAGGAGAGTGACAAGTAGAGTCTGAGAGGTGAGGAGAAGATTTAAAACTCCTTGAGTTTGTATTCTGTTATTTCAATCCTATGTTTATTATTTTGAGCTCGAGCCGCCATCATGTTGTGTCAAGTTTACCTCGTCGCATGGCTTTCTTTCGTCGCCTCTTCCTCTGCATATTGGGTACACTTCAATTCCGAACCCAGATGCGCTGCTAAGGAAACTATACGTCGGTGGACAGGAACACCTAGTCGGGGATGTCAAGCACGAATTCCGCCGGCTGCCAGTTCGGCATTTGTTTTGAATATGGGGACTTCGGATGATAATACCGTTGTGGTGTTTTACTCCTCTCAGGACTGTGATCCCGAAAGTGCCATTGCCCGAGTAGAGAGTGGATGTGCGGAGATTGAAAATGCGATTCTTGGGATCAAGTGCCAGTCATTTAATGTCATTCGAACGTTCGATACTGCAAGAGTCACGCCGATTTCCAAGAATGGGTTTGGGTTTCAACATGGCGAGATGGGGCTTTATAAAGGTGTGGAGTATAAATGGTTGAAGCAGGCTGATGGGTCATTTCGAGGGGTTTTTCCCGAGGAATGGGATGATGCTGTTATTAGGCAGAGGGGAATCACTACTTCAACGGGCTGAGATGCATCCGGCTGTAAGGTGTGATCTGGGTATTGTGTGATGCGCTATGAATTCTCGGTACGATGGTGTGTCCCTTGAATTCGTTTCTGTGGATAAACAAAGGTTCCCCCACGAGGATCATCGATCTAGGCAGAACAGCTCCGACGACTCGAGTACAAATCCATCGACTACGGACTACGAATTGTCTATGCTGAGTTGGAAGACCATGGATATTCAGGCGCCTGTTTTTACTTTGATAACGATTTGTTAGGCTGGGCTGGGACCTTTACCTGCTTGGCAAACAGGAAAGGAAACTCGCATTGGTCTATGCGAAAACCCCTTTGTGATTGCTTCACAATTTTTGAAGGATAACATAATATTGTGAAAGCTGTCTGGGTGATGATCTACGAGGCTGGATATATTTCTGGTAAATTTGAGTGTATTTAAGGATAGATACCTACTCGACCTAGATGGCAGCGTGTAAACGAACTGTCGACATACGCTTCGAGATCCGGTGAGAAGAGAGAAAGAGAACGGGTTTTTGAGAGCGTTATCAGGTACACTTGTGGAGAAGCTTTGCAATTAAATCCGACACTTGTGATGACTTATATTTGGGAATATAACTTCGTCTTACAAAGTTGTCATCAGCACGTCAAGTAAGATATCTTGATGTTCTTTGCCAAGAAGACTCATTAAATCCACGAACCTGCGAATGAAATTTCGCATGTACATTGCGGTCAATACAGACGATCCCAGGTAATTTTGTTTCCCATATGCACCATAACTCCAAATGCTATGCAATGTGATACCAGATCCCATATATTACCAATCATCATCATCACTCTCTACATTGGCTTGCTTTGAACCTCGAATTCCACCCTTCTCTCGGCGCTCTTCTTCTTCATCCTCTGCATCTCGCCTCCGCTTTGTAACTCTCATATCATTGTCTTTGATAGCTCCGATTTCAATCAACAGCGTATCAATCTCTGCCATTCCTACCCTGACACCTCCCATGGTCATCAATGTAACAACCTGTTTCACAATATCTCCTTTATTGTAAACCAGTATTGTAGGACAATTCCTATCAGGATATCCCTCAATTGCCATATCACCCCTCATCTCGCAGAACTTCACTTCCCCAAACTCTGCAGCTGCTCTTCTCCACAACTCCGTCAAAACTCTACTCTCCACATTCGTTCCCAACCCACTGGTAAGATTAACCAACACGGGCGAATCTTGGCTAGCATCTGTGACCTCTCTCTGGTAATCAGGCTTTGATAAAGGATAAACCGTGCCATGCTTGGCCTTCTTCGTTATGGATGATAACTCTGCCATTCGTTGTTTTTTTATACTGTTCGAGGAAAGCATCATCTTCTTCATCTTCTAGAGCATCAAGCTCGTCAAGATCTTTGCCTTCGAGACGATTTTCATGCGCAAGTCGACGTCCTTCGAGAATGGCTTCTTCGATGAGGGGCGTGGGCGAAGGAGGTTTCTCGGGAATTATTCCCTTTGCTCGTAAGATATCATTCCATTCTGTATCGGCATTTGGATCATCAATGGGAACGTTGATTCTTTGGTCCATAGGAGCAGCCATGCTTGAGAGAAGGAACAATTGAGGGTGTTGTGGATGTTGTTGTGAGGGAGACGTTATTGTATGATTGTGATACCTAATGACAGTATCCACAATGTGTAATTACGAAGCACTGTACTCCCTTCGAGGCCAAGCAGAGCAAGCTGCCTAGTCATATTTTTTGGAGGGGTAAGATTAGGTAATCATCGATCCAATCCATCAAATATACTAGATTAGGTAATCATCGATCCAATTCATCAAATATACTAGATTAGGTAATCCGGAGGAAACCCGAACAGACCAGACATTCAAACATGGACTGACCCACTTAAAGCCAAATCAAACAAAGCACAGGCATTATTACAAGTACAAGTAGCACAACTTTCTTTACATGGTGCAATTGACGAACACACAGATACGATACACGCACACGTGACTATCTCGGTTAAAATTTTGGCACAAACTCTAGGGTTTTCATAGAATTGGCTCAATTTTCTCCGCTCTTGATATTTACAAGTTCGATCCATCGACAACAGACTGACGCCTCGCTCTCTACGTCCAGCAAACTCGAGACTTTGACAAAGACCCCGTCAGTCAGCAAAATCTAAACAAAAATTTCGATCACAATTCGTCAAGATGGTAAGGAATCCCTTCAATCATTCCCCCACATCAAAACATCAGCTACGACATGAGGACATGAGGTGGAATTTTACTCTGGCACACGACATTCGCACAACAATTACACGAAGGACGACAAGGTTGGAACGGAGTTGAAGTTATTATTTGGTCGCTATTGAAATGGATTGAATCGCTGGAATGGATGGATTGATGATGGATTTCAATAATTTGATGGGGATATTTGCTAATCAATTTTTGCCACGATAGGTTCTCGCAATCGATCTCCTCAACCCATCCCCAGCTGCTGAGGCACGCAAGCACAAGCTCAAGGTATGCGACAACACCGTTCAATACATTCTCGATTCGATATAAAATTGGCACAAGCTAATATTTTTTGTTCGCCACTCTAGCAACTTGTCCCAGCTCCTAGATCCTTCTTCATGGATGTCAAGTGCCCAGGATGCTTCACCATCACCACCGTCTTCAGCCACGCCCAAACCGTTGTCATCTGCGCTGGATGCTCAACTGTTCTTTGCCAACCAACTGGTGGTAAGGCTCGTTTTGACAGAGGGTTGCTCGTTCAGAAGAAAGTAGATCAGATATTTCCGCGCTACTTTTCTTTCGGCTTCGTCTTTTCGGTTAATGGCAATGGCATCATGAGGGTATAGATGTGGTTTTAGTTTTCGATACGCAATTTGACGGATAGAAGATGGACCTCACCCAAAATTCCTTGCGAAAGATCGTGGCAACAAGCAGCAAAGGGGCGTTTGGGAAAATCCGGATATCAAGCATCAAATTCTAAAACGATTCCCTCAAAATTTGATTGATCTCTCTTGTGTACAGGTCGTTTGTGATATGTTTGATCGCGAACGTAAATACCTACAATGGTGGATATGAATGGCAGGAAACAACGATTCTAAGATTACTCTACGATTATCTATCCACGATGATAGAAAACGACCTGGAGTTGCAAGAACTCAGATTGTTTCTTGAGGGCCCCTGCATATCTTCAATGGATATCGAGCTTGTGCTATATCAATCAACGATGATTTACGATACCCTTTCCCTTGCCCATCAAGTGAAAAGTGTATAAACGCTGATTGACTGTGTTGTCGTGTAACAAACTTTCGCAAGCGCGTCTGTTGAGTGATTCTTTTCTGACTTGCGTCGCCAGTTTCCTGGATTCTCGTTTTACTCGTGCTGAAGTGATATATTGTTATTGTGACCTCCATAAATGGCTTTGCCACGAGAAGACTGCAATATGAGACAGGAGGTTCCTACGACACCCTCGATGGTGTTCAACTAACACCTAACTATGGGCTTTTGCAGATTTCTAGCAAGCACTGCTTCAAATCCGCGTCAACATGGCGTGCATGCGCCTCGAATAGTTGGCATATTTGTTGCGCAATTATAAATGATCCCACAAACCTTCATCATACAGCTCTCTCAGGTTCGCCGGCCCTCAGATCGATCAATCATGAACTTTGTCTGCTCTCCTCTCTAAATGCTGGACGCGACTACATTTTTGTGAGATTCCTCTTCCATTTCCTCTTTTCCTTTTCGTCTCAATCACGGTGTTGTCTTCTCGGCGTCGGGATTGCTGCGTCGCTTCACATTGGAGAGGAGGAATCATGCCCTGCTGTCAGTTGTGGGTTGAGATGTAGGGCTTGGGGGTTCGACGAGGAGAGAGACAGAGCACGATTGGATTTGGGTTTGCGTGTTGTTACTTGTGGGGTGTTGGGTGTGGGTGTAGGGTGTAGAGGAGTTTGAAGGTTTGTCCCTTGAGCTTTTCTTTTGTGGGGGTTGAACTGGTGGTGTTCTTGAATTGGTTGTTTGTTTGGGATTTGGGATTTGTGGCTTGTGGGGTTTGGTGGTTTGCTTTGCTTTGGTCTGTGTTGGTGGAGAGTTTGAGAGTTTGAGGACTTGAGAATTGGGGATTGGGAGATGGTTTGGTTGAAGCGTGTTTCGTGGTGCTGTTCATTGTTGGCTTATTCTGGGGCTTTTGGGGCGTGGCTGGAGTGTATTTATTGGGGGATTGGGAATGCTGGATCAGTTGGTCTGTGGTTTGTTTTTGTGGGCGGATGGGCGGATGGGGTGGATGGGTAGATGGATGGATGTTCAATAGTATACTCGAGTTCTGACTTGAAGTGTAGATGTGAAAGGAAGAGGAAGAGGAAGAGGAAGATTTACAAATTAAGATTCAAGATTCAAGATTCAAGATTCAAGATTCAAGATTCAAGATTCAAGATTCAAGATTCAAGATCTCTTGCTCGCTTCACTGTTACAGTACCGATGCTCTCTTCTTCGTCTTGGTACACGGTCGTGAATTTTGGATTCATCCTTGTTTTTGGTATGTGTTTCTCTCATACATAGGATGGAGAGGTGTGAGGGGTGGTATCTGGAGGTGGATGGATGGATGGATGGATGGGTGAGATTTGGAGGGGTTTGTCTTGGGGATGGCGTTTGATGGATGTTTTGTTGCGGGTAGAGGGAGAGTGCGAGGAGGAGGGAGATGAGGGAGTGTGGTTGGGACATCGTGAGAGGAGCACGCGGGTGGTGGAGAGGATAACCACATTGTGGGGTACGGGAAGGGAAGTACGCGACGCTCGAGATATTTTATGCGTTGCTAATGGCGCACGCATTTTATGTCAAATCAGCCAAGTGCTAGACATGCAATCGAATCCAATAACTCAATTTCACTACTTTATCCAGAGTCATCCTTCCCAATGCATGCATCCAAGAGCATTCATTCAACATGTGACGAGCATGCCAAATGATTTCTCCTTCTCGGATCCAAACTCACCGAACGCCATCTGAACCCACTTCATGTGAAAAGGACCTATCCCCTCCCCGTCCCCCTAGCACTCTCGTCCGTCTGCCAACTCCTTCCCAACAATCCCCCCCCTGCATTCCCACCCTTCTGATCCTCCTTTGAAATCCTCATCACCAATTCCCCAAACAATCCGTTCGCCCATCCGAACCAGGATCGCGTCCAATCATTCTCATTCCACGCGTTGACGCTCTCGTGAATGACACCTGTCCCGCCCGTGCTATCCAACACCATCATGACTTGTTCTACTACTTCCTTTTCCACGTCTCTTATGCCTTTGCCTGCTTTCGATGCCGTTTCCAGGGCGGTGAGTGCCCGTACAATGGCGGCCATGGGCCAACTTTTGCCGGGTCCAAGATGCGGACCGCCGACTGCGGCAAGAGACGGTCCTTGCATGAAGTAGGGGTTTTCTTGACTGAGGACGAAATTTCTCGTATTGTTGTATACCTTTGCGTGATCGACCTTGATTTTCTTGCCACCCTGTTCTCCATCTCCTTGAAAGAGTTCTGGGAGGGGGAACGAAGAATTGTCGTAATCCCAGAGGGGGATGGCCAGCAGCGAGGGAACATTAGCGTCATCCATGAGATTTTGGCCGCCATATCCATCAATTTCGTATGCGTAAATGTCGCCAAATTGACGATGATGGGTTACGGCATCGCGATCTATGGCTTTCCTGATTCCGAAAGCTTGTTCTCGCATTGACGTGGTGAGATTTTTGGCCTTGGGGCCGTCTAGCTTTTCCATGATGAGAGATGCTTCTTCGAGGTATTTCGCCCACATCATGTTGGCGGGGACGAGTAATTGGTATATACATGCATCATCTGAGGGACGAAATGCACTTCTTACCATTCCATTTTGCTTGGTAGGGTTTCCCAACCCATCGTTCGTCAATGTTTCGCTGCCACGATTGGTCCAGCCGGTGAATGACCATGCGGATTTCTGAACTTTGCCCTCAGGCGAATAAGTTCCGAGTCTCATTGCCCCTGCGGCATCCACGGCAGCAGATACCCCGCGTCAATCCAGGAGTATCTTTGGAAGAATGATAGATCATTTGTGCGTTTGATAGTAGGCTGATGAAACTTGAAGAAATGAGGCGAGAGAGTCGAGCTCCCATTTACAGTCGAAGACTTTCTTGGGGTCGTAAGGGGGAATGGGCTTGTTTTGGCTATATGCTCCGTTATGCTGGATCTGGAGACCAGATTCAGGAGGTGGTTGAAAACTGTGGCAATAGGGTGAAATAATGATATATCGTGCGTGCAGATTTATCAGTCCACGCCATAAACTTGCAAGAGAGTCTCGATTATCGGATGCTTCAAGTAATGGAAGATATGAATAGATTTGAGATGCCGAATCCCGCAACCACATCGCGTCGATATCACCAGTAATCACAAATGTGAGTTCTTCATCCGTGGCTGTCTCATTTTTTGTAACAGGATCAATTTTGTTTGCGTATCCTCGCCATTTGATAGTAGTATCCAAGGTATTTGGATAGCTATTCTCAAAAAGTCTGAAGAGATCTGGGTCCTTGATGATTGTTTTCATTTGCACAATCAACTTTTCCAATGAGGGGAGATTGAACGTTCGACATTCAGGTGAAGGGCGAGAATAAGGAAATTTCCTGTGTCCTTCAGACAAAGGCTCTCCTTTCTTGAATTGAATCTCATCGTAGGATGGGCATGTAACTGCTGGTACATCAGGTCCTGGCGTTGGAGTCGCATCGGGATGAAGTTTGACCTCATCATTTGATATCTGAACCGAAGAGCCCGAAGCAGGTGTCTTCGACTCTGAAGTTGTTTCTGGAGATGAATTCTGTGGTGGTGGGCTCGTGGATAGTTGAATCATTTGGGAGACTGGGATCTGGCCACGTGACATATTTAGTTTTGGCGTACAATATGTACACAATCATCGAGCTGAAGATTATGGCGATAAAGACTATCCGCCGAGCCTGTAAGCGCATCATGATGGGCTCGTCGTGACAGAGAATAATAATAATAATGATAATAACAACAAGAACAATAACAATGATAACCTTAATATTCAGATATCGACTCAGATATCGACTTCGATACGTCCATTCATTATTTGATGTCCTTGGAAGCGAAAGGAGATTGAAAGCTTAAGGCCACGATACGATTAAGCTTAAGGTTGGAACCTGCCCAGGTGGAACTAACAACAATTAAATAGGAGTCGGGAAGTGGAAGATGTTGAAGATCGAATGAGACATTTCGTGGTAAATGTGGTAAATGTGGTAAAGACCTCGGGAGTGCTTGGCGATGAGAATTTACTATAAATCCTATAGTCCCTCCTTTTTAGCAATAATACAGTAGAACTAATCCTCGAGTAGTAATAATAATTAGTATTATTACGATTTATTAATTTTCCATGGGAAAGATACTTTAAGGTCAATTACTATAGGTATTACTATACTATACTCTGTATATATATAATAATAAGTCGCCTACTCTATTTCTCGCCAACCCCCCCCTTATTTAACTAGTATTTTATATTAATTAAAAATAATCATTTTAAGATATTACTAAATCAATGAATAATTAATATAATTAATTAAAAATCGAAATAATAATTTTCTATATATAAATTAATAGATCTTAGAAATCTTAATTTTTAGAATTTTTTAATAAAGAATAATAAAAGATTTTAAAAAATTAAAATTTTAATTTTTTTTATAAAGAGTAATAAAAGATTATAAAAAAATTAAGATTCTATATAACGATCGTTATAGAAGGAGTCGATAATAATAAAGCTAATAGCCTTAATATATTAATAAAAGTAATATCATTAATAAAAGTAGCTTAAATAATATAACTATAAATAGAGAGCATTAATTAATTTTAATAAAGATTAGCTTTACTACGATCTACGTTTTCTATTATTTTAATATTTAAATTATATAGAAATTATATATAAAATCAAAATCCTAAAAAAAATTATTTAATAAAAATAACTAAAAATAATCTTAAACTTTTAGAGAATTTTAAAATTAATTTTAATTAAATTATTAATAATATTATTATTTCTAATTAATATTTAATATAGATTTTTAAATTTTAATATTAAAAATTTTAAATTAAAAAGTTATAATTTTAATTTATTTATAAATTATAAATAATTATATATAATTTAAATAGCTTACTTATTATATATTAGTTTATATATTTTATAAAATATATTAATTATTCTTATTTATTTTTATTTAAAAGTTATAATTTATCTTTTAAAGTTTTAATTTTTATATATAATTTTTATATAAATTTAAAACTAGAGATTTTAATTTTTTACAATTCTTTATTACTCCTAATAAAAAAATTGTAAATATTTAAGATCTTTAAAATCTATTAATAATTATATAAAAAAGCTTTAATTAAAATTTTAAGAAATATAATTATACGTAGTATTGTTTTAAGTATATACTAGAGTAAAAATTTATAAAATAGTACATTTTTTAAATTCTTTTTATATATTATAAAACTTTGATTTTTTAAGAATTTAAATATTCTAATCGTTTATTTTTAAATTTAATAATACTATAAAGTATTATTATAATTTTTAATAGATTCGTTAATTTATTATAATTTCTTAAAATAAATTCCGTTTTTAATTAATTTTTTATCCCGGCATAGACCTAAAACAATACCAAGTATTCATTTTTTATAGAGTTATTAATATATTAAAATAATTATTTTTAGTGTAAAATGCTAGTTAAATAAGGGAGGGGCGGCGAGAAGTAGGGTAGGCGACTTATAAACCGGTATTATTTATACTAACCTTATAGCCGCGTACAACCTTGATTCATGAATCGTAGTGGATCACCTAAAACTTTATTTGATCCCTTTGATTTCGTATTTACAATAAACTTCGATGTTATAAAGTTATCCATGGATTGTATTTCATTTCTAATATTATTGTTAATGAATATTATTCTTAAATGCCTTTAATTTATTAGTAAAGCCCTATGGAGAGAGAGAGAGAGAAGAAAGGGATATTACTATCAAGTACTTGATTTTGACTATAGTTGTCACGATCACATACTAAAGCGAATCAATAGAGGTCAGTTAACTAGAATAAGAAAGCTAAAGAAGGGAAGAGATCTCTAGGGAACCTAGAGATCTCTTATATGTATCGCAGTAGGCTCGCTAAGGTAGCGTGATGAGATATCACGTGCCCTAAGGCACGTGATATTCGTCACAACAGTATACCTACTTGTACCTACTACTTTAGGTATATAATAGAAATAGAATAGTACTAGTTTTGATTGGTTAAAAAAAGATATTTAACCCCAATTAGGCTAATTACCATTTTAAAAGAGCTTGGACCAGAAACCTTATTTTCAATATCAGAGACATCGACAACAATCCCATGTTGGGTGCACTGGTGGTGTGAAGCAGACGTCAACAAGGTCCACGGCTGTATATGACAACTATGCCCCGTCTCTTCTTGTATTGGAAAGCTTTCTCAAATATATCCAGCTGCCTCTACTGTGATAATCACAATTAGCTCATGACTTTCTCTCATTACTTTCATCATCAGCTGATCCTCCAAACCTCTTTCAATTTCGAACCGACAGCAGGCCGTTGGGTTCGATCTCAACACCAGTCAGTGACATCCGGTGAAGGTTAACCGAATTCAAATTAGATTGGATTCATCATATCCATCCATCAAATCTATCTGTGACGTTCAGATCTCAGCATCAAAACCCAGTTAAGAAACTTCTTATTCGCGCTCAGACCTCAGATATAGAGACCACATTAGGAGCCAGGGCTCGAAATGTTCATCTGGTATACTGCCCGCATTCTCCTGACCATCCCTGATATTCAAATCACGCATAGCTTCTGTTCTCACAACTCTCAAACAAATGATTGAGGATTCCAAGTTGTTTGCAATCTCATCAGTCACTCCACTTCTATTTGAAAGCACGAATTCCTTCTACCCATTTCACCAAGAATTAAAGACCCGTGACTGGGGACTCAACACTTACGGAATTCTTATATTCTATACACCCAAACTGACACTCACCTGGGCAATGCTAGACACTAACTCAAATACTGGTATAGTGCTGGAAACCACTGAATTCTCCGAAAGAACTTCACAATATATTCAGGGCGACTGGATGTGAATTCCAGATCAAAAGTTCCACTTTCAATATTCAGGATATCATGTTTAAAAGAAATGATGATCCTTCGCCTCAATTTCCAAAGTTGGAGAAGCTTGGATTGATGAGAACTTGAAATCTAGGCATTTCAGTTTAACAAACTATTATGCCATGGGTGATATATACTCAGATTGCGTTGGTAAAAGGAAATCACGACTTGATCACCTAAAGTCGCGCGCTGTAGCTTCCGTCACTAGAAATCTCCCCCCAGCTCATCTTTAGAGATTGGAAACAATCATACATCACTAGTATCGTTCTTGAATACTTCCAAGCATTGCATTTGAATCTTGCGTCTATCACTCTTTCTGCACGTTTGTCGATTTGCATTAGTTATACTTTTAAGAAGCATCTCTATCTCTCATCCAAATCATGTTTCATTCAGGATATTCATCTGACCCTTGGTCTAGAAGTCATGAACTTTTTCTATCAATCTTAAGTATTTGGGAAACAATAAATTATCTAAACTCCTAGATGAAATGTCATCAGGTTATTTTCTCCTACAATCGATCTTAGTTAGGCCACGACTGTATGTGGTATCGTCATGGGAATCATTGTGGTGAATCTGATAATCTTATTCCATGCATTGTTCTGTATATGAGAGCAGGTTCAATTTCACTGTTGACTGTGGGCGCGATGGAATTGGACGCTGCAAGAAAAAGAGAAGATGTGTTGCGAAGCAATTTACGTCATTTCTGAAGGTTCCTGTGAGCGAGATGGAAAATAATGCTTGTTCTGCACTTTCTTTTGATGAACTATACTTTCAGATTTTGCGAGCTTTGTCTTCCTTGCCACTGAATCATGTATGTTAAACTTTTAAATACATATATATGATAACCATACTTTTTGCCTTCCCTCGCTTCATTTAGAACCCTAATCACCATGCATTCCATCCCAAAATATATCAATACCTAATCACAATGTATCCCGTACCAAAATATACCAATACCCCATCACCCAATTCCCATGATCAGAAAAGTAAAGTACGTTTAAAATCAGGACACAATAACCACGCTCGAATCAACACTCATGGCCCGATCATCCGCAATCCTCGAATACCCAAACTCCAGTCCTGAAGGCCCCCTGTTACCCTCCATCTCCATCTTCATCACAGGAGAACCCAACAGCCCCTCTACTTCTGCTTTTCCCCCTTGTCCCTCTCGTCCACCCATCTCACAATTCTCAGACTCACCAAGCCCAACATGAGCAGCATCTGGATCAAGGACATTGTCCACCGCATCGCCCGCCACAAGATTCTCATACACAAAGTCCCGGCACGAAGATGCGGATAGCTTGTCTTGGCTCGGAGCATGGGTCTGCATGTGAGTCTGACACTGTGTCTGCCCCTGATCCTGTGTGGCCAGAGCGGAGTTGCACAGCAAGGAGCTGAGATTGGCATCGTCGTAGTCTTCAAAGCTTGCCAGGTCTGGGGACCAGTACGTGGAGTTTGCGTGGGGGTGGGCGCTCGCGAACGACTTGGCGTCGGGGTTGAAGCTGGAACTGGCTATGGAATTGGATGAGCAGATGGATCCGTATCCGCTGTCGATGCTCTCGTGGCGCATGCGCGGCACGGTTTTTATGTCGCATTTGGCTGCCTGGTGCGGTGGGTTCTCTCTCTTGGATGTTGGAGTTTGATGGTCCACGTGTTGCGGCTTTGGTCGGTTTGTGGTAAACGGGCTGGAGAACGAGAGTCTACTTGTTGGGTGTGCAAGCGTTGCGGGGGAAAAGAGGGTGGTGTTGGCTGGGTCTAGTGCCGGGGCGACATTTGGGAGGGCGGTGGTCGTGCTGTGCCAGTTTGTTGGTTGTGGTTGTGCTTGCTGCGGCTGAAGGGTCAGAACTGAGGTTTGACATGATCCATACGGTACCCCCTCTTCCCTCTCCGCCAATGCTGAAGGATTGTAGCTCAGAGGGGTATTATCTTGGAGCGGAAATTGCTCCTGCATCCCATCCTTCACCTCACAATACCCCATGGTCCAATTCCCATCCTCATTCCCATTCCCATTCCCGTTCCCGTTCCCATTCCCACCCCCGTCGTCCCCCCGACCTCACACCCTACATCCCCCAAGACCCCTCCCCCAACCTCGCCCCCCTGCACCTCTCAACCAACTTCCAGCACTCTACCCCCAAGTCCCTACTCTCCAACATCCCCCTGCACGCCTCCTCCCTCACCGCCCAATTCGCGCACAAACCTCCGGACCTCCCCCCCCGCACACCCCTCCCCAACCATCCGCTTACACATCTCAATCAGATCCAGCAACTCCCGGCGACACGCCCCAGCTGCGCCTTCGTCGCGCGTATCTCGTTGGCGTAGAAATCGTACCGCGCTTGATCGCTCGCCATCTCGGCCTTCTTCTTCATCCGACATTTGCGGGCCGCGCGCCGGTTCTTCTCGAGGTATTTCTCTCGCGCCTGCAGGGACTCGCTCGGCGTGAGAATCTTCTTCGCGCGCGGGCGACGCTTTCTTTTGGCTGGGGGTGCGACGCTGGATGTGGTGGTCGAGGATGTCTTGGTGGGGGAGGGGTTTTTTTTATTTTTGGGGGTTTTGGCGTTGGCGTGGCTGTGGCTGTGGCTGTTGCTGTTGCTGTTGCTGTTGCCGTTGCCGTTGCCGTTGCCGTTGCCGTTGCCGTTGCTATTGCGATTTCTTTTCTCGGGCGCATGATTCCCAACCACACTCGTGGACTCAGATGCATTTTCCATTGTGAAAGGTTTATTGGTCGACGGTACCTTGGAGCTTTGAATCGACGGAATCCCAGATGGACGCGTGTCGATTTGAAACGTCGCCAAACCACTATCGAGTTGGCGTTTGCTCATCGAGTTGCGAGAGTGGTCTTCCGCTTTGAAGCTCCCCATCGCCGTACCGGAGCTCGAGTCTTCCGTCTTGATTTCGAAGCGACTGCACGCTGCCTCATGCGCTTTGTCCTGAGCGACAGGACTTGGCGTTTGGATGATCTCCTCAAACATCCTTAAGAATGTATCATCGCTAAGATCGGGTGCAAAAGCCTAGACGAGTTTAAAATCTAGGAATCCTAAGCCCAAATCATCCACGGTTGTGGCATTGGAGCTGTGGGTCTGGGATGGCTTACCTGGTCATTTGCGTTGCTCGTTGGGTTCCAATCCGGGGGTTCCTTCTCCCCTCCGGGTCCTGGGCTGAAATAAAAGTTTGGAGAGGGGTGGCTGATATTACCGGTCGACGGGGCTGTTTTCAGTTCGTTCTCTGGAAGAAATTCTCCGAAGTTGAGGTGGCCTGGGTGAAGATTGTTGAACTTTGTGTTGGTCATTATCACGTCTGTAGCTTTTTTGTCGTCGCTGGCTGAAGTCGTATCTGTACTTCTGTTAGTCAGGGGTAAGTATCTGTTCTAGTTTGAACTATTCTTGGGGACATGCCTGATGGAATGACCTAGGATAGATAGAAATTAGTCGAAAGGTAATTTGATTTTGATGGTTTCGTTCGAGTTGCCATACGAGATACAATCAACTCGCAATGATACCAGTAAGATTCGAACTTGAAACTTTGCTAGTGAAAGATGTTTTACTATCAATTAATACATCCAACCAAACTGAGTAGTGGCTAAATAAAAATATATCGTTACTATTTGTGTAAGAGTTTTTACGAAGATACAACTAAAATATATTACAGATATCCCCAGGCGATATAGCAAGCATTTATATGCAAAGCTCCCTTCATAAAGCAACCAAAGCCAAACATGACATCATCTCGCGCGTTCAAAACTCCAATCAACCCTTCTCGAAACGAAGAAAACCCATCACTCCAGACAAAGCATTCAGCATGTTCATCGGGACGGTCGCCTCCAAAGCTTGCTTTTGGCTACACATTCCCGCATGCGCACGGAAAGCCATCGCACGCTCTAGAAATTTCGACGCCAACTTCTTTATGCAAACCAATAATGAACTCGGATTCTGCACCCACCACACCGGAGGGAGTTCCGGTGGCAAAGCACCAATCACTGAAAGACGTGGCATCGTTCCACCACCTCTTTGTCCGTCTCGTCTGGCACATGTGAAATTGCTGTCGACGACAAAGTATGTTGCTCTGGACGATCGATCACCACACATCTCCTGCGAGTTCTGCAACAAGCAATCTTCATAAATATGCGCTTGGGTAGAGAGCTGGGCCCCTTCCAGATTAGCACGCCATTGGGACAACGAAATGTCGATTTGGCGAGAACAAGCCGCGAGGGGAATTGCTCGAATCCAGAAGTTGATCTCTCGATGCGCTTTCGAAGTCGCGAGGAAAAAAGTACAAGGAGCTGTGGGATGGCCTTGATGGTGTTCCCTCGAGAATGCTCGAGTTTATTTTCTTGAGTTCTGCGTTCGACCTTTGGCTCTTCGCTTTGCGAAGATAGGCGAGATTGATGGATCGTGTCGCGATTTTTATCCGAAGCGTCGTTTTGTTGACCGTGTAGGTTTTAACTAATTGAACCTTGGAATTACTAATTGATTAGTTCGATACCAGAGTTAGGATTAGGATTTGGTAGAAATAGAAGTTTTCATCAACATCAGTACCAGATCAAAAGTACTAGCTAGATATTCTCTTCGATAAGAGCATCCAGCAAGAGCCTACTCTCAAACGTTACAGCGACATCGATATTAGCCTACCTACTACCTACAGATAGATTACTATACAGCAATCGAGGAATCTAGAACCCAAGAGCCCCAAAGTCCTCAAGTCCTATCAAAATCCAGTTATGCAAAGATCCAGAACTCCCTCCCAAAATACCAAATGCCCAATGCAAATACTAAACCTCCAATCCCCAATCTCGATCACCAAAAAAACCCTCTCAAATTCCTTTATCCATCCATCCACTCATTCCATTCCATTCCATCCACCAATCCACTCCTATCGCATCCGGCAAGTCCCACCACCCCGGGGCCAGCTTAACAAGAACCCCTTTGTTCCAAAATTATCGCTACCCACCAATTATCGCCCAGGAGGCAGCATATAGCACCGAATGGCAGAAGCCAATCAAGACGAACACCATCTACTCTGCAGAGTAGAATCCAGGCGAGCATCTATATCGAATTCCCAAATCCCCATTCGTCTCTCACTACTTTGCGATACGGTATCCTGATACCTGATACCGTCTAATACGCATCCCTCTGATGAATTCCCCCAAACAGTCCACCAACGCGGCACGATATAGTTCTAATAAAATAACAGCAGCCAATACAATACAATTATCGCGTTCCAAACCTCTTAGATGACAAATCTTATATAATACAATATGATACAATATGATACAATATAATAAAATATATATAATATCACATAACATACCCCCCCTCCCTCCATTCTCCACCCATCCATCACCCCCCGCAAGCCACCACCCGCAAGCCACCACCCGCAACCCTCTTTATCCCCCAACCAAACCATCCAATCAAATCCCCCACGCCACAATCACAATCCGGAGCTACATCCGGCGCACAAGCCGCAAACGACAAATCACATCCCATTGCAGTGCATCGCGGCGCAGCGCATTCATCCCATCCCATCCTATCCCATCCCATGCAAACGAAACGAAACGAACCGAAACGAAACGAAATGAACGAAACGACGACCCCACCAAACCAAACAAAGACGAAGCGAAGAACCAGCCCCGGTTCGCACTACGCTTGATGGATGGAGATGTGTGTTTTTTTTTTTTGAGTTTTGGGGAATTGCTTTGAGAGTGAGAGAGAGAGAGAGAGAGAGAGGAAGAGAGAGATGTGTATGTATATGTACTCTATATAATTAGAAGGATCCACGGGCCAACTGAACACACTGGCCAACTGAACAGTCTAACCTAATTGGGTCACCGCTTTCAAGCTTCAACCTAAATTTCTACTATTATTCTATTATTATATTCAATATTAAATCGAATTATAATAATTATTATACTTTTTAAATAATATTTAAAATAATCTTTATATATTATATAATTAGATTTATCACTTTTTTTTTAATTATATTATTCAAATTATATAAAAAACTTAAAATTGAAATTAATAATCTTTTTTCTTAAATAAAAAATATAATATTTTTGCGGTTTTTTCTTAAAGCTATTAAATATCATTTTATAATATTTATATTTAAAAAAACCTATAACTATTTAATATAATCGTATATTATTTTTTATATAATCTCGTTTTTATTTCAAATTTGAATAATTTTTTATATATTATATTAACTTAAATTTATTATTAATTTATTTATTAAATTATATTATCATTACTTTTTTTCAAATATAAAAAGTATAATTAAAAAACTAAGTTTTTTTATAAATATTAAAAATCTTTATAGTTTTTTAGAAGAAACTTAATCTTTTAGTTTATTCTTTTTAAAAAGAAAATAAATTATTATTAATATTAATTAATAATTTTAACTTAATAAAACAAAGCTTTTTAAATATACTTATAAAAGAATAATTTATATAATTTATAATTAATTATAGTAAAATTAAAAGATATAGTATTATATAATTATTTCTATATTTAATATTTATAAATTAAATAAATAAAGTTATTTAAAAAGATTTATTATAATAAATTTAAAATTATAAATTGTTTCTTTTATAATTTTTTATTAATTATATTAAAAAAAGAATATCTTATTTAGATTACTATTATTCCAAGAATATATACAGCAATAATAAAGTATTAAAGTTAAATATACCCTTAAAAAATGGAATATTGCCTACGCATCACCTAAAAGGGTTTAGCGCGTTCAGTTGGCCAGTGTGTTCAGTTGGCCCGTGGATTCTTCTACATATATATACTTCCCCTTCCCTTTCCCCTTTTTCCCTTCTCCCCTCTCCTCTCTGCCCCTCCAACCCAATCCAAAAAGTGCCTACCCGCCCATATCCCCCCAAATACAATATACAAGATCCTGTACTAAACCCAAAACCAAACTCCACATCTCGAACTCTACAGAGCCTACTTCTCGCCATCCCCTCCATTTGACCAGGATTTTACACCAAAAACGGCCATTTTAACGTATTAATAACTTCTTGAATAATTTATATAATTAATTAAAATTTTTAACAATGAACTAATACTCGGGCGGGTTTTAAAAGAAGCATACGCCAAAATATAACTTATAATTATTCAACGGAACCTTAATATAATTTTATAAGATTTATATGTATTATAGATTTAGTATTTTTATATTTTACTATAAAAATTTTGTATTATAAAATCTAATATTAAATAAATAATAGTATATAATAATATATATGAATATTGAAAATTTAATGAAAAATTAGAGATTTATATTAATATTAAATAGTTTAACGAATATTCATAGTTAAACTTATCAAACTTTGTTAACTAATAAAAGAAAAGCTAAATTTTAAATATATTATCTTATAATTTTAATATCTTTATTGATATTTAAAAATATATATTAATAAAGTTAAAAATATAGGAAAATTTACGAGTTTTGAAAGGGTAAATTCGCTTATTTAGATTATATAAGCATATTTTTTCATTCAAAATTTGAATTTTTTGTTTTTCATATCAACATATATATTAGTATAATAGATAATATTAAATTCTGAAAATATTTAATGAAACTTTGAAGATTATATTATTTTTCTATGATTTTATTTTTCAAAATTTTATATATCGTTGAATTTTAAGTTAATATATTAATAAATTCTTAAATTTTCTAAAATCACTAACTTTATAGTATAGTATTATATTCTTTTAAAAATTATTTTTATAGTATTAAAACTTTATAGAAAGATGTTAAAATACTAAATTTAATATATATATAAATTATTATAAGATTATATTAAAGTTTCGTTGAATAATTATAAGTTTTATATTCGCTTATGCCTCTTTTAAAACGCGCTCGAGTATATATTAATCAATATATTATAGAAATCTTAAATTTTTACGATTTTTTATAAAGAGTAATAAAAGATTATAAAAAATTAAAATTCTAATTTTAAATGTGTATATAAATCCTATATAAAATCAAAATCTTTTAAAAAAATTATATTTATTTAACAAAAATAGCTAAAAATAATCTAAACAATCAAAGAATTTTAAGATCGATTTTAATCGAATTTTTTATTATAATAGTATATTATTACTTATAATAAATGTTTAATATAGATTCTTAGATATTAATGATAAAATTCTAGATAAAAAATTTGTAATTTCAATTTACTCAATAATTTCAAATCATTATATATATATTTTAAATAGCTTATTTATTATATATTGTATAATAGATTTTATAAAAACTTACAGATTATTTTTAAGTATTTTTGTTTAGAAATTATAAATATTTGTTTCAAAGTTTTCAATTTTGTATGTGATTTCCATATAATTCCAAAACTGAAAATTTTGATATTTCTATAATCTTTTATAACTTTTTATAAAAAAGTCGCATAAATTTAAGATTTTCAGGATCTATTAATTATTATATATATAGAAGCTTTAGTTAAGATTTGAAAAATATATATTCATTTTTCATAGAGTTATTAATATGTTAAAATGGCCGTTTTTGGTGTGAAATGCTGGCCAAATGGAGGGGGGTGGCGAGAAAGTAGGGTAGGCGACTTTATATATATATATATACATAAGAATAAATATCTCAAAAAGAGAGATATAACCCACAAGATGGAGTTATCCTAGAGCTCAGCTCAGCTCAGCTCAGCTAAGCTATAATGCAATGCAATGCAATGCAATGTAACAAATAAAGAGGGAGGAGCTAGAGGGATCAAAAGCCCAGGTGTACAAAGGGGTTAGATAGTTAGTTCATCGCACGACACGACCAAATAATACATAATACGAACTCGCAATTGGCGTGCAAGGGGGGAGGCGTCAAGGAAATCAGGAGAGAGAGACCAGGCAAGAGGTGAGGATGATGGAAACATGATGTTCTATAGCTACTGCGTGCGCAGCCGGAGCGTATCTGTACTACCTAGAGGAGAAAGAGGAAAGAAGGAAAGAAAAGAGAAAGAAGAAAAAGGATCAAGAGATTTACAATCAGTATTGTCTTTCCAGTTCTCGCCACCTAATCTGTTCTTCGGATCTTGGTAAAGAATCATGGGAGATATTCACAACGACCATATGTCCAGTCCTCGCAGATTCAGCCCATCTATCTATCGTACCCAGAGAAATGTCAAAGAAGATATTCACAACCCAATCCCATCCACCACCATAAGCTTCAGTGACAACCAAAGAAATCCCTCCCCCTCCCCCCCCCCCCACTCTCGTAATAAATATATCCTAGACATCGTAAGTAAGTAAAACTACAAAAAATGAAAGAAAAAAAAAACAAATTTAGGGAAAGTTTGAAAACATGTTTGAGAGAAACAACAGAGGTGAGGAACCAGGTATCATAAGATGACAAAAGCTTTTATCCCAATAACTCCGGGTATATGTGTTCTCTCTTCATCAATCGAGGTAGTCGTATAATAGAAAGCCGATATCATTCGATAGATGCTGTGGTAAAGGGTATTTCCTCTTCCGTTGCAGTTGAATTCGAGCTTTCTCCTTCAATCGTCATCTGATCATCACTTAACAAGGAAGCCAATGCCTCCTTCTCATCATCAGTCCATGTAGATTTGTTGGCAACAAATTGATCCTTTAGCTGTTCAAACAGGGTGTTTTGTCCTCTAGAGTTTTCTTGTCTGATCAGAGGGTCCTCTATTTCTGAGAAATGTCCATAAGGATCATTTTGGGAAACATGTTGATCAACCGTAGTCTCAAAATTAGAGATGAGAGAGAGAGTCGTGGAATTCGGGCGGAGCCAAGTCCATATCTGATTCTTCCTGCCACTCTTCTTCATCAAACTGATCATCTGAATCATATTGGTATTCATTTAGATCAGCATCTCCTTCGGAATCCATATATTCATCAAAGTCATCAGAATCTTCAAAATCTGAAGAAGGCATTGATGGACCCCAATACAAGACATCCCGGAGCACAGCTCGTTGAGATGATTGTCTTCTCCAACAATCGAATACTTCCGTCCTTTTTCCGATTCATAAACCAGTAGAGACCCATATTATTACCATACTTCTTCATGTCGACATTGGTAAGGTCTACATCTGGATGTGGAAGCGGAAAAGATGAACCTTTAGCATGCGTAATGAATTGCTTGAGGCGTAACAACAGACCGGATGGTTGGTAAAATTCATGGCCTTCTGAAAACTCTTGTGCTGTCCAGGTCCCGGATAGGGATGTTTCGAGTGTTCCGAATAATTCGATCTTCTCAAGATGCATCGCCTGCCCAAGGAAATAGAACATTCGAATCCACGAATTGCTTTTGAGATAACTTTCAGAAAGATATTCCTCCTCAGTGATTTCGAGTTTCATATATCGAAGTGAGAGCGAACGTAAAGACTTTGCGTTTCCAAGCAAGAATTGCTTGAAATACTGCTCATTCACGTTGAATCCATCTAGTTTGAGAGAAACCAGTGAATCAAACTTTCTGCTTGGGTTGACTATTTCCGAAATGTCTCCTGTACCTCCATGATTTTTTCAGCTCAAGTGATCTTAGATTATGAGTGTAAGATAAGACAGTGTCGATTTCGGCATCAATAAAATTGATATCGAAATCCAAAGACAGTCTGTATAGGCGTCCAAGTCCTTCTTTCTCCTCGTTGGAGAAATCGGCCAGACTTTGACGTTTGAACTGCATCATATTAGATGATATGATGGTTCTCAGCTTGGGCAAGTTACGAAGTGATGATGCAAAAAGGCTCCAAAGTGGATTGAAGGTGAGAGTACTTTGATTTTTGAACCGGCTTTGAGTTTTGGATTCTTCATTAGGTGTTTGAGTAGGCTCAATTCGGATAGTGCTCAGATTTGTTAGCTTTTTCAAAGTCTCATCCAATTGAGATTGATGTGAGAAGTGTAGATTAAGGTATTCGGGAGACCAAGCCATACCAAATCCAGTTGTCATCCATTGGCCCTCGTATGTAAGTTCCAGAACGTTGTGGCGAAGGTTGATGCTCTGCGAGACATTGATTAAACGTTCAAATGAAGCTCGCGTGAAGCTGAGTGTCATGGTTCTGAACATTTGAACGGCGGCTGCATGGCTGTAAGCGTGAGAGATGAGCCTGATGTTGGGAAGATCATCTTTATCGACGAAAAGACATATATCTCGAAGAATTTCCTGTGGCAAGTCTACCTTCTGTAGGGTGTTTGCAGCATCCGGGAGAAAGACCTTGGACTCAATAATTGTGCCGGATTCAACCAATACCGATGGGGATATCTATCTCGGTGTGATCCATGGCTTCATGAAGAGGGTTTTGACTTGGAGTCATATTGGAGACTGTTGGTCGTTGCTCCTCGTTTCCCATGCTTTCAATCTGAGCTTCGGTCTGGCGCTGTTATGATCCTTTGTCAGCATTTGTTCAAAGCAAGAGTTGAAGAATTATTATCTCACCGTTAGAATAGACATCAGGAAACCTAAGTACGCAGAAATAATGTAATGAGTTTATGGGTCTTCAATATGCTAAACACCGACGTGACACTTGATGGGTTTATTTTATTTACGCTGAGACAATAGGATGTTGACGTTTTGCTGTTGCTGTTGCTGCTGCTGCTGCTGCTGCTGCTGCTGCTGTTGCTGTTGCTCGCCCAGATGAAAGATTTCTCGAAGATGAAGTACCAGATAAATCTCGGTGCAGCTGAGCTAACAAATGTCCCATTCAATACACAAGGGAACACCTATGTCGTGAAACAAATATGAATCCTGATGTTGCTGTCGATCTTGCAGTCGTTGATTTGATGATTGAAGATGCAGATGTGGAAAGTTGGTTGAGGGGTAAAATGGTGGGGGATGTGCAGGTTAAAAGTCCCTGAAGCACGCTAATGCGTTAGTGAATGACATGCCGAAGAAGAAGAAGAAGAAGAAGAAGAAGAAGAAAAAGAAAATTCAACTCAACTCAATTCAATTTGATTCAATTCAAACGAAATCAAATCAAATCAAATCAAATTAAATCAAATCAAATCAAATCAAATCAAATTAAAACTGAAAAGAAAAAAAAAAAAGAAAAAAGAGGAATATCTCAGTGGCTTAAAGTTGATTCACGCCAGCACGACAGAATATTTCAGTGAATTTTGTCACTCTTATGAATCCCTTTCCATCATCAAGTTGCCATAATTGCTCTGCTGTTGTGCGTTGATTTGGCAACGTTGGATGCAATGGAATGCCCCTTCCAAGGCGACTCTCTAATAATGATAAATCGAGGGTTTTTGCTTTAGACAACAACTGAATAAGACCTGATCGACAAAGGATGGAGAGAATCTGACTGTTGAGATCTGTCTTTTGATTCATCTGATATTCGATATTCGATATTCGATATTCGATATTAGGTATTCTTTCGCGGATCTCCCCATGCGAGAGAGGATAAAGACGTCAAGCTATCGAGACCACGAGGCCTTTCTATCGCTAGATTTGGAATCCAATCTCACTTGATATAGCAAAATATACTCTGTAATAAGTCCAGCTGCACACATCTATAGCCAATTTGATGACTCGCGTACAGCTACCAGCTCGAATCTTACAGCCTTGCGAGAATTCCTTTCACTTCTTCTTCTACTCATGACCTTTGCTGCAGGGGCCCGGGGCCTACTGTCACGTTCACATGGAGATATATGATCCTTCACTCTTATACGTCTATGAGCCTGATCAATATCATTCATTCATTCATTCAAT
The DNA here is from genome assembly GCA_008692225.1 of Monilinia fructicola. Taxonomy (NCBI): domain Eukaryota; kingdom Fungi; phylum Ascomycota; class Leotiomycetes; order Helotiales; family Sclerotiniaceae; genus Monilinia; species Monilinia fructicola. Next base: position 339,507 of record VICG01000007.1, on the reverse strand, counting down.
TTTCCATCTTTTTCACAAACCTTAGAAACAAGCCTTCCTCTTCCGCACCTATTGGACAGAAGTTGGTGGCAGTGAGGTAGAAGATAGGAATGGATCATGGACTTCTATCTCATGGACTTCTATCTTGAGGGATCCAGGAAACAAGATTTACAGACGAATAATCATGCGAGCGACTGCTATTGATTCTTGCAGGAGCTGAATTTAAGGAATACTCCTCAGCATGCATCATTCACACTTACAAGTCAAACTGCCGGACCAATTCCTCAACCAAGTCCTTCAGTTCCCTCTCACCGTCCTGGCCTTTTAAACCGTTTCCATCACCCACATCGCCTTTCCACTGCCACTCCTCCTCAAATGCCATCAGCCGCCCCTTTATCTCCGTTGCATTATATGCTGAAACCTTCACGTCCCCAATATATTCCAGAAACATCTCCCATCTCGGAAGATAGTACCCACGTACGAGTCCCGCCCAGCTCTTCGACGCATAGTCGTCAATCTGTCCGGTGGGTCCCCAGATGGTAATCTGGTTGATGGCATTGTATGCGAAGAACCCTTGGGTTGGCGTGAGGTTAAGATTCGGCAGCGCAGAGCAGCTCACGGCGACAAGCGATGAAGAATCAGCCAAGGAAGATGTGGGCGAGGAAGAAACCGCAGAATCCACCCAAGTCTCCAACCGAAAATAAGACGATGTAGAGAGTACCCCATCCACGCTCCTCAAGATCTCCTTCAGCGCCTCACCATCTCCCTCGACATCCATTCCCTCCTCATACTTCCCAATCAGCCCCACATAAATCAACCGAAATCGTTCTGCGAGCACTTGCCTCGTGACATCCACCATGTCGAATTTCCATCCCTCGTCTTCCCATAGCCCTGGCGCTACCAACGATGCATGATATAGTAATTTCCAAGCTCTGAAAAGATCATTCGGATTATAGAGATCAACTGTCAGAGATTGTCCCAGGCGTCCATGAAACTCCGTAATGTTAGGTTGCATCTCGAGCAACGATTTCGGAACACTATCCGCGAGACTTAGATTCGTGTTGTTATACGCCGTCGTGCGCAGGATATCCCAAGCTTCATAGATCTCTCCCGGCATCGGGTGGTCATCTCCCGAGATGTGATATCGTCTATCTACCCAGGAACGAAAATAATCCTCCGTGTCAATCGGACCAGCATCCCAGGCCTGGTCCAAAAGTAATTCGTACATCAATCCACTACCTTCCTGTCCCTCCATCGCATTCCCCACGCCAACCATTTTTTCCGACGCCCGGAACGCGTCGATGGAAGAGTTGGTGATATTGTGTATCTGACCATAGAGACCTAGAGTTCCACCGTACCCATGAACCTGGCACCAGATCCATGCTTTACCATGATATTGATGTGTCTTTTCCCACTGCGGGAACGATTCGGAGAAGAGATCTAGGATTAACATGCTGTCGTTTTGGGGGACCCCGCCAATATAAGCCTCGATTCGATCTTGTGTCCAGAAGGGAGAGAGCGCGTTGAAGAGCCAGCCTTGTAGCATCCAAACTGCATTTGAGTCGAAGGAGTGAAGGGATTGATAAGTTGCTCGTGAAACATTAGCCAGATATGAGGGATCTCCAGATGCAGGGTTGTTTTCATTGTATTGGTCTAATGTGTAGATGTGAGTAACGTTCCCATAGTATGCGGATTGAATAGTGAGGAATGTGTGTTGAAGAGTGGTGAAGAGCGGATCGGTAGGCGAGAGAAAGGAATCGTTTGAATACCCGGCGGGGAAAACCTCGGCCCAGTACCCGCTTCCCTGGATGATGTTGGCGTTGGGCGCTACTCTTCTCAGCTCCTCCGGCACGAATCCAGTGAAAGCGGGTAAGACAGGGGTGATACCTAGTTCTACCATTCGTCTTACAATTTTCTTCTGAAGAAGCTGTTGGTCTTCGATCCAAGACAAGGGCAAAGTTCCACCCCAGGATCTTTGAATATTGCCAAATCGGTTCCAGGCTTGAAAGGCCGGGCCGGAGAAGAATGAGAGAATCTCGGTCGTGGTTAGACCTGTGGTCAGGAGGGTAGAGAGCAAGGTTTTCTCGTAGCCTACCCATGCAAGAGAAAGGTTGATCCCGTGAAGGGACATCCAGTCTAGTTGGAGCTCCCAATCTTCCCAAGACCAAAAGGCTGCAGTATATGAGAATGTAACTATGAGATATTCTTTAGTAGTTGTTAAGCAAGCGAAGCCTGTTTCTTGGCAACGTGTCTCAATGCTTGATAGGTAGTTTCAACAATGGAGACTTTTGAGAACCACCAGGCCGCCTACCGGTATTGAAATGATATCGCCATGGTACGATAGTGGATCCTTTTAACGTTGAATTCAACCATGGGAATCCTTTCGGGGCAAGATGAAGTTGAGAACCAACGTACCACCAAATATCCACGTGTAAAACATCTGTGAAGTATCTATGTAACCTATCTTCCTAGTCAGAAATCTCGAACCACGACGTATATTTGAATGACCTGCCCACTGGCAAGAGCGCTTAATGAATTTCCTTCCACCAGAATCTTCCCCGCCGAGCTCTGAGACACAAGGTACTCATCGTTTGTTACACCCAAGGTATAATCTCCACGTAGTTGAAACTCGAAATCATCTGCATGAGCAGGTAATCTTCGCTGCAAGAGATCAACTAGTCCCTGGGCTGACTTTGTTGCTTTGGCCTGTGAGATGAAATTAAAAATTCCAAGTGACAAGAGGAGAAGGAAAAGCCGTTGCCGTTGACTTGCATACATCATTGGTAGAAAGATGACTGCAAGGCCTTATTCTAGCACCCATGGGCATGGCTACTCGTGGAGTAATATAATGAGGTTAGCAGTGAGGATCGTGTAAGATTTTAGTCTCATGCAGAGTTACCTCGCGATCTTCGTAAACGGGGGAACAGGATGAGTCGAGTGCGGGACATGTGGGATAGAATCGGCTTCCCAGCAATACAATTGGTCAAATATAGATTTCTTTTGACAAGAGAACGAGTATAACCAGATGTGAAGATGACCACTTGATTGAAGTGTACGGAGTAGATGAAATGTTTGTTTGTTCTCATGCGATACAAGTTCAATAATCCTTGGTGGAAAATTCGTCACATCTTGTGATGAGAGCCTGGTAAATTATTAACATTCAATCAAGTGTCACGAAATGGGTTTTGTTCGGATGAGATGACACTAAACACATCAATTTTGCTCTAAGCTCTTTGATCTATACAAAATGCCTTCAAAGCAAATCATCGATTGGCGCTGGAGAAGGTTTCGAGGATCCTGGCCGGTAAGTTTTCCCATGAAGACTGAATCAATAAAGTCACATACATCAAACACTCTATAAAATTACTGATTTGGCAGAGATAATGGGCTTCTGACTTGCAGGATAGTTATAATACGGAAGTTAGCGTAGGATGCAGGGAACAGTTGAGGGCGTTGGTGGTCTAGTAGGAAATTTCTAGTTATCAACTTGAGGGAGCCCGGAAGAATACCCTGAATGATTATGAATCCTTGGTAAAAAAATGACTGGACGTGGTAGAATTTGATTAGCCATCACAGATGTAAATGGGAGAACTTGTGGCCCTAAATTGGCTCAACGACGTAGTCTATGAAGGTAACGTATTTTTTAGCGATAGCACCAAGGATCATCTCACACTTTTTGTATACCTAGGGCCAGAAGAATAATTTGATAAATTTTTTGCTAACTTAGAAAGGATTCGAGAGTGGAAAGGACGAGCCGACCAATACTACAGATCTCTAGCCGTTTAGGTGAGGGTTCCTTAAAGGACAATCTGCCGAGATGGTCATGGATGAGATGACATGGGGAGGTTAGATATCCTTAGAATGTCGAGTTTCAGGATTAGCACAAAAAAACGTGTTATAGAGCCTGGAAGGCACAAAAATCTGGGAAGCCTACCACAAAGCCGTTCACAATACAATCGCCATCAATATCGCCGCAAAGAAGAATTGAGCCTCTATCATAGGAGTATAAAATACCAGGCCAAAAACGGCTGCGAGAGATCTCCTCTATGCCGGGCTCTAAGTGACGAAGATTGTCAACGTTTGCGGAAGCTACCAACTCATAATTGGTCGCCTAAATTCTCCAGATACTCTTCACAGTTTTCCTACACCCATAGCTCACCACCTAATAATTTATTGTGGCACTCAGTACCTATCAAAGATATTATCGACAACCAAGAGTGAAACAAGGAGACACAGTTTGCCCAATATGGTATGGCTCGGGCGTTTCTTTTGGTAGGGAACAAATTAAGAGACTCTCAGCTGTCTTCAAGAAGCTTCTGCAGATCGAAAATAGAAACGAGGAGGTAATCGCAAGTTTATATCTTGTTGAGCGAAAGACAAAAACTATTTTGCTGTAACTCTGCCACCATTACGAATTGCACTTGCAGGAATACTAAAAGCTTATACTAGTAAGCTACAAGATGCTACTAGAAGACAGTTGCGCGTTATAAATCAACGTTTGGAAGGTATGGCTGAAGAAGTTGCGGTTTATGATGAAAATTGCAGCAAAGTCTCTAATAGCGCAAACATTAACAATAACCAACTTGGACTATCGTATAATGAAAAAGATCTAGACCATTTAGAAAGAAGGGAAAGATAAGTATATCGAACCAAATTGACCGTAGCCCAGCTGGGTATCTGATTGTCCAGTCAGTCAATGGATCCGGAGCCCTTGATCCGCGATTCAATAATTTGATGGATACGAGTCTTAAATTCAGTTGATTGATGGTCATTACCTGCGAACTGCAAGAAATCTCGAAGTTTTCTCATAACTCATATATTGCCAGTTCAAGAGAAGAGTGGTGTTCCAAATATAAGCCAACACGTCAACAAATGATGCTTTTCGGGTGATGATGTTGAAGTCTGATGGTGGAGAAAACCAAGTATTACGTAAGTGACCATGAGCCGGAACTCGCTCTTCTTCACGCTCCCCGTTTACATAAACACAACTATCAATCGATGTCTGATATCTCAATGAATATTCAAGTGAATTTCATTCTGATATATATTTCTCTGGTGTATATTCTTCCGATATATATTAATTGGCATGCATCTCAATGTATCCAAACATCCCATTCCAAAGTTCCCAGCACCTCGAACGATAACCCGTGGCACAGAGAGTGTGAAACAACATGTTCATAACTTCGTATTGATTCGTATCAAGCTCCTCAATGCACAGCATTGTCAGAATCGATTCCTCTTGCTTTTCCGTCTAGCACTTCTTCACCACTTCAATTGCTCTCATTTGCATTGATCAACAAAGCTCTTGCCCAGAGAAAAGCAGTACACAATTCATTTCCCCTTCTCTCGGCATTTGAAGAGAAATTATAGCCAGAGGAAGTCTGAATTTAGGACTCGCCTATGACTATTGAATTTCCCATTCATTATACTGGCAACTTCTCAGTGGGGTGTGACACCAGGTCTCCAGGACAGTTGTCGCATTTGCATTCATATGCAGCAGCCTCGACCTTCAACTTTTTGTTTGGATCACTTGTCGCGCGATGAAAATCCAGAAGAAGAACCAAGTCAATCAGGAGATGCTGCAACCGACGCAACCTGAAGGTCGCCACAGGATCCTGTCTTCGGCGTGCATCTACCAACAAATTGACCCCTCTCTCGATTGGTAGAAACCACTTCTTGAACTGGGGATCATTATGGTATTTAAGTGAAAATGCTGCAAATCCCATGCAGTAGAGCTGACCTTCCTCCTCTTGTAAGGTCATCAATTCTCCGATTGCCATCTGTTGTCCACGCCAAAGCATGAATGGATCTTCGCCCATATGTCTATCCAGGCTGAATTGATCCGTGATAGTGTCAAGGATCTGATTGAGTTGCTGATTTGTTTTCTCTGTCGAAAATCGCATGAATTGTGCTTGTCGACGCAAAATATATGTCCACGAAAAATATTGTCCAATTAAAAAGGCGGTGTAAACATATATGTTTTCCTTTTTCTCTTCATCCTCATAATAGTCAAGCAAGGTATTGACAAGACCCCAAATTCGAGATTGAAGATCGTACGCGGCGAGTGTTAGAGGATCTCGATATTTGTGAATTAGAGCCTTAGTGTCTTTGCGAGCTTTGACCTGGTCCAAATAGTACGATATCCATCCTGTGAAGGCTGCTGCTGCGAGGGATCCAAGCAGGGAAACGACGGCAATGATGATTGAAACAATGTCTACCATGGTAGTCGAAAATATTGACTTTGATTATATTTCAAGTACGCGTGCCAGCCTCATAGCATTCGGGGTAGTTCCCTCTTTCTCAGATGAAAGACGTTTGCGCGGTGTGGACGAAACAAAATTCTGCTATGTCGGTAAGTGTTCATAGAATAATAAGCTACTACGAATTTTTGTGCTTAGGTCAAGATTCAAGAGAATTTCGATTTCTAAAAAGGGGGGAGATTTGTTATTTACTATTTACGTACAGAGCTGGCGCTTACAGTGACCCTGGGGCCAATCCATAAATAACTCGAGTAAGCAATCAGCGTAAGCCATGGTTAAGGGATAATTGCAGATCAGGGCGGCGACAAAAGTATCCATCCCACCTTCAGATATAATTGTTAGCTTGGCAAATCAGAGTTGCACTAGTCCATTGAGCGCAGAGAGCTTTATAGGGCGAAATTGATCGCTTCTGGGCGTCCGAATTAAGCATAAAGCCCTAAGCCCCCGGACATGCTGTTTTATTGGGTCCAACTGTTGGTCTTTGAAAAGACTAAAACCATAACCCCTACCGAACCCACCGGAGATCACAGCGTGTAACACAAACGTGTTACAAAATCGTGAACTGTAAGATCCAGAACTATCGCGCCTACAAACCCACACTGGAGCAGTCTATCCAATTGATACTGCCCATATCGCCTCAGTGGATAGAATAATACAATCTGACATCTAAAATGGTCCGTCATTGTTATTCACGGCAACCCTTTCAAAATTTGATAAGGGTAAGAGCACCGGACCGAGCCGGTGAAGGCGTCGAAAATTATGACAGCAGAGTAAGGTTAAGGTTATGTGGGGCGATTCTATTGGTCAAGGTACGAAGTTGTATGGATACCGTGTAATAAGGTTCAGTCAGCCATCCACTGTGGCTAATGTTCATGAAAATCATAGCAGATTTTTCCAATATAAACTCGAGGACATCGATATCCATACTCGGTCACGATGACGATGAAGTAATCTTTATTTCAACACCCATACCAAAAGCTTGGCTGTCAGAAAAAATGTTCCAGGATCACGCTTAGGAAATATCTGGTGATAAATGTCATGAATGCAGCTCATATACATCGTATCTCGCTCTCCGTTCTTGGACTGACACATTCATGATACGAGACAACACGCTTTTCTTATTGAGTCGAGGTTGAAGTACCGTGTCTTTGGAGTCAAGGTCGTGGGGGTAATTCATCGTCCCTGATAGCTCTCCAAAGATCCCAATTCCAATTAACAACTGAACTATTCTGCACCCCAACTGCCAGGGTATCTGGCAAAGATCTATGAACCTACGATAACATGACTATTATACACTTAGGGCAGATCCAGCATGCGAACTACCTGCCGCAGTCTGGAGGTCCCGCCCTACAAAGGGGGTTTAGCCGATGAAACTGGAGTGGAGACTCTTGGATCTTCATTCCCATCAAAGCGTTTGCCGAGGGCCATTGGCCTATAAGAGTAATGATGTTGAGCAAAGGATGCGATCTGCTATAGTAAATATCACATTCTCTTCCTGTGATTAAAGCCCTGTCTAAAGTACATTGAGAAGGATTTTCTCTTGTCGTCAGGATTGAACAAGGCTCTAAAGTTGGAGCCTTTTTCACAAGCAACGTTGGGCAACTTCGTATCTTACAATGTCTCAAGTGTGCATGTAAATATTATCATATATTTGGAATACATGTGGTGGTGGTATCCCCTTCTGATACTGATGCATAGTTGTAAATCATGCACTGGCTTGGTACATATGAGCTAGAAGCTAACAAGAAATCTCACACAAGCGGCCCAGTCCACTGGTCTCAAATATAAGGCGAAAGGGAAAAAACTCACTTGAATGAACGTTTAACAATAAGTACATACATAATAACGTAAATTCTTTGCAAAGTTCCTTTCCACCGCGTAGCCCAATATCACCACAATCCCGTCTCGATTTATCTAGTCTCCTAAGCCCCCAATGATTCTTCAGCTCTTTGCCATCCCACAGATTCGTCAGGGGTATGATAACGAGTCACCCTTCTACCCCCATCCACATCTCTATCCTCCAGCCACATCCTCAACACCCTCGCCCTCTTCCACTTCATCCTTTCCCCAAATTCCCCCAACTCCGCCCCTTGCGGCATTTGATCATATCTACCACTCCGAACCGGATGCTCCATCCTCTCTCTCGCCAATTCCGCCAATTCCTCCTCATCCAGCTGCCTCCAGATATTCTCCGCGTTCCACTGCGCCAACTCTCTTGGTAAAAGTCTCTTGTACACCTGAGGCGAGAAATGCAACCACGGCGAGCCATTCCTCCTCTGCCTCGCACTATCAATCCAAGCCTTTTTATCTCCCTCCTTATGTCGGCGATGGCCAAACATCCTCTTGACTCTCGGTTTGTAATGCCGGTCGCCAATCACATTCGAGAAATAGCCGCAGTGAAGATCATACGCTATAACGATTGCTTTCCTCCAGTTGAGTATGTCATACGCGGGCCGATTATCTATATACCTCCCCCCCACCAGCCCAGTAAACATATTGACATCATGACCGAACGCTTGGCCGAGAGCAGTAGTGCATACGTGGATTTGAGTTGCTCTGACTTTCTCCCGCGGCCGGTATTCCGTGTCCAAGTCCCCGCTCGAAGCCCCGGCTCTGCATTTCCAGTCCCCGAGCTCTAGCCATGTGCTATGGCGATCTCGATCGACGCGCGAGATGACGTTCATGATATCTCCTATCAAAAAGTGCCTGGTGGTATCATCCAGCTGGTCAAAATACTCGATCGTTGCTGCTCTGGGTGTGATTACCATCAAGGCACTGTCTGGTTTGACTTTCGTCGATGACGGGGAGGGGACAATGTGAATGAACAGATGAGTGAGAGCTTGAAGCCGTGAAGGCGGAAGACGTGCTGTCGTCCTGATGAACTCCGCCCGGTCTTCTATGTACTCTTCGGTGGGAGGGTTCGTCGGTGGATCCCAGAAATTGTGAGGTAAATAGGCCATGGTCGCAAAATCCTTGCGAGTGTTCCGAACTGGGGAGTGACTGTTCACAAACAAGCATATTTGACGAATATAAGCATCTGTCACCTTCAGAATGCTTTTACCGATTTTAGAAGAATACTCCATGTCAGAACCCACGCTTGAGAGCGGCCCGCACCATTCCATAAACCGCTGTAGGTCAGTACGGGTCAGAGGTCTGAATGGGAGAAGATTAGTATCCCGTAGATCCCCGGGAGGTTCTTCTGGGTCAGGACCCATATAAGAATTGAGATACTCCATAAGTTCCGTATCCTTTTCATCCGGTCGGGCATATGTTTGAGCATGGCCTTCAAGAATCGTTTGTCGATCTCGAAATGTCATGATCGGTTTTGCCGGGTCTATGACTTGCTCGACCATACTGGCTTACGAGTGATGTAGAAAATAATGAGACAGATCAGAATCTTGATGGTGAGAGTTTTTTGTCGAAAATTTGTTATTTCAAGCGTAAATTACAGTTTTTATGTCGAGAGACACGATGGAGACTTGAAGTCTTTGTGTTCCTAGCACAATCTTTCATAAAGGCGCTGAGAAAAGTCAAATTATGGCCAAGAACAAAGACTTCGCAAGACGTTCTATCATTTCCGGATATGCCTTAGTAACATTTGAAGGGAAAGGAGACAAACCGATGCTTTGTAATCCCTACATAGTCATACAACGTGAAAGGAGGAGCAGCAGTATCAATTGAAATCATTCATATCACTGTTCATTCCGAACTTTAAAAACAATCCAGTACCATAGAAAGGCTCGCTTCAAATTAGAGAAGACAACTTCAGATTTGGTGATTAGAAGAAGTCAATTAACATTATTTTGATGTTATTCCACACCATCAACGATCGCCGACAGCATCAAAGAACCTCAATACACCAAACGTTGTAAAGCAAAGGAAAATTACTGAATGTAAGACAGAGCACTTGATCTCTTCGCATAACCAAAGAGTATTAGGAGGCTTTCTCCAATGGGTTTTATTGAGATGCGGGGTTGAACTCGTATCTTCACGCCGAGATGAAATGATTGGCCTCGTGACCCTGATGAGCTAGTAATGTTGAATGCTTGCAATTGCTAACAAACGCAGTTGGGCGGTTGAAGTGACACGGCAGCTGGAGAGTCCAATGGAGTAGGAAAGTGGCATGATTTGAATACCGGTTGGTATCTAGACCATATGGAGACAGCTGAAATGCAAGAAACCGAACGACAATCTATCTATATGAGTGTTATCCCCCTTTTTTCCAAAAAAGCTTCATGTTTAGATCGTCAGCAACAACATTGATAATTTTATATGATTATGGCTTCATTTTCAAACGGAAAAGAGGTATCGAATCGAGCAAACGAAATTGATATTGCGTCTTCTAGCGTGTCTGGCAGTCGTGATGATAATTATGAGCTATACAAGAGCATTCTTGACGAGGATGTGGAGCCAGCTGAGGCCAGGAATGTTCTACGAAAGGTAGACGCTCGGATTCTCTCTTTGATGATGGTAACATATGTCTTACAATACCTTGACAAAAATTCCATCAACCTAGCGAGTGTCCTTGGTCTCAAGAAAGACTTAAACCTGTTCGGCCAGGAGTACCCTTGGCTAAGTAAGATTTAGATCTGATAATCAAATGAAAAAGAGCGGTGTTTTGTGCTGACATGTTGACTTAAGGTTCAATGTTTTATATTGGGTATCTTGTGTTTCAATTACCTATGGGGTATCTTCTTCAAAGATTTCCAACCGGGAGATTCCTCTCCATTACAGTAATTTGCTGGGGTGCTGTTCTTATTACTACTCCAGCCTGCAAGAACTTTGCAGGAATGGCCACCAATCGTTTCCTTTTGGGTGCTTTTGAAAGTGCGATAAATCCAGGATTCGTGCTTTTGATGTCAATGTGGTATACGAGAGATGAACAGCCTTTGCGACTTGAAGCCTGTAAGTAGCACTGAAAAGTTTATAGCCTCCCCATCTGTACATTATATTTAAAGGAAGTAATGCTGTGAAACTTTTCCATATTTACTTTTCCGATAAACTGACGTCTCTTGTATGTTGATCAGATTATAGTACGATCGGGATAGCAACAATGTTCTCAGGACTTATTGGGTATGCAGTAGGACATATTAACACCGGACTTGCCAAGTGGATGTATATTTTTCTCATCTTTGGGTCAATAACGATGGCCTGGGGATTCTTATCTCTCTTATTGCTTCCTGATAGTCCAGCGACGACGCGGTTTCTGTCGGCTCGAGAAAAGGCTGTAGCTGTTGATAGAGTAGCGGCAAATCGTCAAGGTATCAAGAACCATGTTTTCAAGCCATACCAAGCAGTACAGATGATCAATGACCCCAAAACGTGGATACTATTCTTCATGGCAGTGGCGGGGCAGATACCGACGGCAGCGGTAACCAGTTTCGCCAGTATAAACATTACGAGCTTTGGCTTTGACACTTTGAGCTCACAATACATGCTAATTCCCGGGGGAGCGGTACAATTACTTGGAATGTTATTTGGCGGGTGGATAGCAACCAAGTGGCCTGGGATGAGATGTGTGGTGATGATTGTAGCAAACTCGATCTGTATTATCGGTTCGGGACTTCTCGTAGGCTTACCAGCCGAAAATAAAGTACGAGTGTGACTGTCTTTGCCCTAGTAAGCTGCTGACTCGTCTAGTGGGGTCGATTGGTAGCACTTTGGCTTTGCTATACCCAGAACTTAGGGTTCAGTATGAGTCTAACAATCGTATCTTCCAATGTAGCTGGCTACACCAAGAAGCAACTCACAGCAGCCGTAATTTTTATTGGATTCTGCGCTGGAAATATTGCTGGACCGCAGACATTTATCACCAGCGAAGCTCGTAAGTGAATGTCATCATTATAAAGCAAATGGGTCATGATTTATATTCAGGCTGACAAATTTGTAGCTGGATATCGTACTGCATACTTGTCCATGTTGATCGCATATAGCATAAAGCTGGCCATGGCTATCCTGCTGTACATTTACATGTTTATGTTCAATAAACGTAGAGATATAGAACAAGGGCTGGCAAGATTGAGCGAGAAGGAAGTGATCGAATTAGGCATGCGAGATGTGACTGAAATTGACAATAAGGGATTTAGATATGTCCTCTGAGTTGGTGATCATCTTCGATCTTGATTCTCAAACAAGAAAAGTCTTGCGACTGGAGTTGAACATGAAAGATACAAATCCGACCATAGTTGGTGAACAAAGTTTGCATGAATTAGCAGCATAGCATCCATCACTAAATATCAAGCTTAAAAATGTACTGTATGTCCCATTCTCCATATAATGGTATATTTCAAGCGGGTAGCATTTGCCCAAGGGAAAAATTGGTCGAGGCAGAAGACTATATCGTTGATTCCGAGTAGTTCCTGAACGAGCCATTAGAGACAGGGAAAGAATATTGAGTAAAAAAAAGTGCTCGAAACATTTGCCCAGGCTGAATGTTCTGCCTTGTTCCCAAAAGTGTTTTATGATGCAGAATACCTTTGGCTTCCGTGATCTGCACTGAGGCAAGCACATCAATTTGAATTTATAAAGAAAACTGGGAGGTGTGTATCTGGAGTACCTGTACGAATAAGGATTAGCAAATGTTCAAAGAGCTTCCGTTGCGAAGGATTCTAATTGTGATAACCGCAGAGCAAAATGATATATAATCTTAAAAATCAAAGATGATCAATCAAGACTTCTCCTTGAATGGTATCCATAAACGCTCCCTGATAGTTCGCACAGTCCCCTGGGCATCTTAAATCAAAGATTAGATACAAATCTTTCTCCCTACAGTCTCCCCTAGTCTCGAAACTACCCGTATAATCCGTAAAGTTTGAGCAAACTTCTTTTGGGAAACATTGGATCTTATTATAACTGAATTCGTAGTGGCAAATGGAATACATGGTCTAAAGTAGCAATGGTATTCCCATTGTTTCAAAGATCAAGGTTGCCGCAATATTTCCATACAGTGTATGCGCCTTCCCGTTGGTCCCATCACCGAGACTAATGAGTCTGCGTACTGTTTCCCTGTGCGGATCATTTGTGGGCTTTGAGATTGTTGCCCAGATATTAACCTTACGGCTTGTCTTGAAAGTTTTGGTGAATGGGGAATCTCCCATGTTGGATTTGCTGGTTGGAAATCACCTCAATCCCGGGGTAAGGATATATTCTGTATTTGGTAAGAAATTCGAAGACCAGAGACAGTATTAAGATATTCGCAAGATTTCTCCTCAGCCATATCCATTAATGAACTGTTGGGTGGTGGTATTGTTGTAGTTGTTGTAGTTGTTGACGTTGGAATTGGTAAGAGTCTTACAACATCATTGTAATCATACTTCTACTCGAGTACCCCTGAATAGATTAGGGCTGAATAAGCCAATTAGTCATATTCGACGCTTCACTCACTACAACCTTCATCCTCAAATATTGATATTGATATAATCAGTACAAACACAACCCCCAATACATGATGTGAGCTCTGGTATGTATGTGATCTCATTTTCTGGAGAAAATGTTCACTTATTCAGATCTACTGATACCAGTGACGACGCTTGTAGTCAAAAGCCAACTAATCACACAACCTATGAAAGGACTTGATAGTAACGTCACCACTACCGTTCGACAGCATATGGCAGTCTCCTTATATCAATAATTGAAACTTTTGATGGAGATATTTAACATCTGACAATCGCCTTTCAAGTGATAGAACTGATTTGCTTCTGCCCTGCCGTTATCATCATCCTGTTGACTTCAATTGTTTTGCATCTTCAACCAGCGGTCAATTTCTGGTATTTCACTTTTTTTGTGCGTAGCAGATATCTTTCCGTAAAGATCAATTAGTTTCAGGGAGTTTTTCATTTTAATTCGGGCTAAGCTAAGTGATCAATTGTTGGTAAACCAAGTGGAGATATGAATGCTAGCTAGAACTTTCTCCAGAACCCATGCAACAAAGCATAGGTAACGGGGACACCTTCCACATCCCAAAGAATGTCCTCCAATGCCATTGTATTTCTTCGCTATGATGAAAATCTATCCATATCGACCGATGGTAAATCAATCGGAAGATCCCTGTGTACTGCCTTTCTCGCTTGCGGTCATTCTTTGATCAAGCTTTTCGATCGTAAGCATTGGTGTGCCGTAAGCATAGCTCTTGGAGCCAGCTAGATAATCAACGCCGGGGATACGGTGATGAGTTGATGGATATCTCTTGGCACGCTCACGGTAATATGCGTCGTGGTTGTCGCCATCGGAGACACGGTTGTAGGTTGCATAGACGACTCGACGATCATGCTCGCTGTTGTTTGGTCCACTCCTATGAGCGAAGGAAGTGCCAAAGATTAGCATATCACCTGCGTAGATCCCGTTAGTTATGTGTTTGCCTCTTCGCACTTAGTGATATCTCTTACCAGATTTGAGATCAACGGGAACCCATTCCTGAGAATCGACCCAAGCCTGATCAAGAGTGTTGTCGGCACTGATTGGAATATCCATCTTATGGCTACCCGGAACAATCTCCATACCACCGTTTCCTGCGTGGGCCGGATCTATCGCAATAGCAATGGATAGATGCTTGAGATTACTGAAGGTTCCATAACCAGCACGGTCAACATGTGCTGCAAAGCCACCTGAACCAGCAAACTTGTAATTTACTAGATAATTAGTAGAGCCTCGGGGTCTCAAGAAGGTCCAGACTCACGCTTATCCTTAAAAAGAACCATGTATGAGTTTGCCAGCTGGTTAACGATACCAAGAAGTTTTGCACCACGGAGCAAACCAGCGAAGCCAATGACTTCTTCTGCAAAGTTCTCAACCCTACAAAGTACGCGCTCGCCTTTGCTGTTGATCTCCTGGTATTGGAGATAACCACAAGGCTCCTTGACAAGTGGAAGATCATGAACAAGGTTTGCCCAGATCTTGTGCTTCTCAATCTCCTCACTAGTAAAGCCATCATTGATTACCAGGTATCCATGCTCCTCATAGAACAGGCGCTGTTTAGAGCTGAGAGTATATAAAGTGTCCATTGTGATTAACAAAGAATATTAGATAGAATTTTGATTGAAAGGGGGGACAAGAAAGTAAAAGTGGAAGCAAGAGTCTGATGAGCTGTTATAATCAGGTAAAGCAAAAGCTGCTCCAAAGTATCTCTGACCAAGAGGAGTTCTGGATAGAAAACCTAAAGATCGAAGAATGCCACAAGAAGAAAAGCAAGCACAGGTGGAAAATCAAAAATCAAAAATATTAAATAGAAGAAAAACACTTCAAAACACGGGACAATAGCCGAAGAGTTGAGAACAAAAATCTGATATTGTGCCGTTGCCACGTGCTGTTTAGTTGTTGAGCGATGAGAAGGCTTGTTCTGATACTCTCATCTTAACTATTGAGTCTTTTCTGCCGAATCATTGCTTTGTTGAGGTCTACGCTGGTGTGATGATTCTTTCTTTTGTTGTTTGGCAATACTGAGTTCTGGAAGTGAAACAATACCAGCACATTCAAGAGTTAGCATCTTATTCAAACTTGTTCTCTGTATCTTTTCTTTGAAAGGATATGTGTCGATAATTGTAATGATTCTGCCCCTGACAACAGAGTCGAAGTTTGCATTATGAAGGGCCTTTCGAAAGTACTATTTTGGAATTGAAGGACACTTCTGTTAATCGTTATGAAAGTGATTGCGCTGCTGTGAATGTTTGGCCTTTATAATTGTAAATTGCGGTCCTAGTTCCCATCATATCCATCTTCCCTGGTCTATCAAGAAGTCACCCCCCTTATTCTTCATTGCCATCACCTCTATGAGAAAGTCCCAAATACCGTCTAGAGCTTGTATTTTAGCTAGAGCTGGAAAGATCCCCAACTCGCTTCAGCATCGAATTCTTCAGATATGAGCAAGATGGTCAAACCTTAGTATATCGGATGAAGTCTCTGGTCCTTTTCCAATCCAAGCATGATGAGCCAGCCATGTCAAAATAACTGGCCATTTAAACTAAAAGTGAAGGACATTGCAACTAAACTGTATATCAAAGACTTTTCAGAAACCAAATGGATCGCTTGAAAATTTGTACATGGTAGGAAATTCACCAATCACTACCAAAGAAAACAATCATCAGAAACATTCACTTACCTCATTAGCTGACTAGCGGCAAGAAATTAAGATTACAAAAACACCTTGCTGGTGATAATAAATCCCTGAATATATTGAAGACTTTCAACAGGATCGTGAACGCGCTTGCTCCTGAAACCTACACCAATAATAATCATCCCAGGCCTCCAGCTGGAGGGCTCTAGACAATTAGCTCCCACAACTCCCATAACCAGATTGTAGCCAGAATGACAACATGTCAGTTTTAAACATGAGTTTCAAGCCATGAAAGTATGACTTCCCCAAGAACATAACCCTAGGAATAAATGAAAACATGATAGTACGTCTGTACAGTGCGACGTTATCAGATCCAAGCAACTTTATGAGGCTTTCGATATTTCTCCTTGATGAAGAAACACATACAAAACAGAAGAATCATGTCCTAATCCATGGTATGAATCCATTCAATACATCCATACGTACACATCTCGCCAGACCCCTTTTTGCTGGACATAGGATCGTTACGTCATCCAAGTCCTTCTCATCCCTGTTTCACGTGACGATTTGTTGAAAACAACTCTTGTTTGGCTTCCTGCCATCAAATATCCATTATTTTATTTCCAATCATCTGAATCAAACTCTTATCAATATAAAGACTGGTTTGTGATTCTATCAAACGACATCTTGGCAGGTCTTTGCTGATATTGTCAATGATGATTAGAACTCACACCCACCAGTGATCATGACCCTGATCAGAGAAGAGCGGCTTCAACCGACTTTCCTATCACAAGCTTTTTGTTCATTTCATGATCAGTTGTTCGTTCTCTCCTGCTATGTTACAACCAGACTCTCAAAGAGATGAGAAAAAGTCTTGTCAATTTCTTGGTAAGCTTGACTCCTGCCTATTTGAAACAAACACTTGAGAATTTATCAAGATATGTTCCTTGACAATGATGACTTGGAGGTCAATGTCGATTCGATGATAAGTCAATCATCAATAGAAATGCTTCCACTCCTCCTCTATCACCAACTTGTTGGTGCAGTTTTCAGTTGATCTGCAGGGATTTCTTTTGCCTCTTTAGCCCCACCATGTTGCGCTTCATATCAATCTCGTATCTAATGCATGTAACTTGAGCATGTAACTTGAGCTTTCAAGCTGCATATACATCCATTAGATGTGGTTGCAGGGCATCTTGTGACATTTATCTCGGGAAAAATCGACGATTAGGTCTGCATAATTTCAAGATAGGTGGCAAAGTTATTGGTATCGGGAAAAGCTGCGGAATAAGCTTTCCTGCGAAGTTGCGGGGTCGAGTGCTTGTTCCGGAAGCTATCAAGGAATATCATATGTGCTAAGTCGTGCGTTTATCTTCGTTTCTTATCTCTCAATGAATTCACGTTGTCGATATTGGAATCCAGAGAGCAAAAAGAGTTTAAGATATAAAGGAATGATAGACCATCGGGCATGCTGCCATCTTGGGACCACATACATTCTGAGATGCAAATCTACCAACTTCCCTGCTCGCATCCATACAAAGTAGCGAAATGGTTGCAACCATATCAAATTATCGCTGCCAGTCAAAAACCTTAGATAAGGTCGGTGAATTGATATCGACAGGGTCTATAAAGTCATTCTATAGAACCTTTGGAGTCCCAAAGATTTCTGTATTAAATTGATCACTGCGGATAGCTTTTCTTCATTGGCATAACTAGCTCCATGATGGACACCATAAATGTACACGGAGAAAATGAGGATTCTATATCACGACACTCCAAAGAACCTCATGTCTCCGAAAAACAAACCGCGGATATTGAGATCGAAGCCACAGATTCAAATAGTTTTCAGGACATCTCTGACGAAAAGGTCTTCGTACCTGGAGAGAACGATGTTTTCATCGATCCTCGTCTAAAAGACTATCCAATTCCGCTGGTGGCAAAGACTGTTGATCTTCACAACGATCCCGCGTAAGTGTATGCCGGAGTGAGACCAGAAACCATGTCGATACTCATAATCCTATAGGGAGCCGATTCTCACATTTCGTTTCTGGTTCTGCTCTACCTTTTGGGTGGTCATCGGATGTGGAATTTCTTCATTCTACTACTTCAAGCCTTACTATATGAGCCTCACGAGTTATGCTGTGCAACTACTTTCATGGGGTATGGGTGCTGCAATGGCTGCTTACCTACCGAGGCGAGTTTTCAATACCTTTGGGTTCAAATGGACTCTCAATCCAGGACCATGGAATGCAAAAGAACATGCTCTCATCGTGGTAGCATACTGGGGAAGCGTAAGTACATCTAGTGATCTTTCTTTTTCTGTTTATTGACCATAAGTACAAGTGCTATACCGCTTATGGTCTCGGTCCGCTATCCGCAATGGAATTGTATTATGAACGCAAGATGAATCCTGGCTGGGGAATTCTATTCCTTATCACCACCCAGATGATAGGTTATGGATTTGCTGGACTTTTCCGAGACATTCTTGTTCGACCTCCAAACATATATTATCCAGGAGTCCTACCAAATGTGTCTTTGTTCAATGCCATGCACAAGAATCCCGCCGTCACCAGAAAATCTCTCAAGTTCTTCGCGATTGTGGCATGTGCTGCATTCTGTTATGAATGGTTGCCCGTGGTCATCTTTCCACTGTTAAGTTCTATTCCACTGGTTTGTTATTTTGGCCATGGAAATTGGAAGGCATATTTGATGGGATCTGGCTACTATGGGTTTGTATGTTGTCCTTATTTTAATGCGGAGAGTAGTTCATACTAACAAACATTTGAGGGTCTCCTCGATATCAGTTTGGATTGGAACTACATTGCTTTTTGGTCACCGCTTTACACACCTCTCTGGGCAAATGCAAATCAGTTTATCGGTGCAATGCTTGCATGCTGGCTGATCTACCCTCTCTTATACTTTACTAACACTCTCAACGCCCTGAACTTTGCACCTATGGGCTCAGGTACTTGGGACAATACTGGCGCAAAGTACAATATCTCGCGTATACTCAATCCCGATTTCTCACTGAATCAGGAAGCAATGGATGCTTACTCTCTACCGTACTGGTCCGCATCATATGCGCTTCAATTCTTCTTTGGTTTTGCTGCTTCGACTGGAGCTATGCTCTACTCAGTCCTTTGGTACGGTGTCCCTGCCTACCGTGGGATGAAAGATGCTTTCCGAAACCGAAGAGATAACTATGATGATCCATATCTCAAGCTTATGGAAATATTTCCTCGTGTTCCACATTGGTGGTACGGGCTATTATTGCTCGTTTGCACTGCATTATCTATTGGCCAACTTTATGGAGGAGAAATGCAACTTCCCTGGTGGTAAGTCTCTCGTGTTTCACTATCATGGTTCTTACCGGCTCACTGGCAATCTTAGGGGTTTCATTCTTATTGCAATCATCTCATGTATATTCACATTCCCAAATGGTATACTTTGGGGTATCGCCAATATGCAAGTCGGAATGCAGTTCCTATCCGAAGTCATCGCCGGAGCTCTGTTCCCGGGGAAGCCTCTCGGAGTTCTCACATGTATGGTCTATGGTCGACAGATCTTGGAACAAAATCTCAACTTGATCTCTGATTACAAGTTTGGATTTTACATGAAGATTCCAGAAACGGAAATGTTCATCGGACAGGTTTATGGCACACTTCTGGGTCCATTCATCAACTATGGCATGATGAGTAAGTGCTTCTTACCTTCATAAAGCAAAATTTTGATTCATGATCTACTCGCAGGATTTATCATAGACTCGGAAGGACCCAAGTTAACCGGGGAAATCCCATCTCAAGCCTGGAATGCTGTCAAAACCCGTAACTACTACTCACTCTCAGTAATTTGGGGAGTTCTCGGCCCCAAAGTTTTTTTCGGAGAGGGCTCCATGTACTCCTGGATTTACTATGGATTTCTCATCGGTCCCGCACTCGTCCTCTTAACTTTTATCGTGCATAAATGGAAACCACAGTGGAAGATCGAGGAAAGATTCAATCCAACGTTGATCTGCTTCGGAGCTACATGGTTCCCAGTCTACCAAACAACAAATTTGCTGACAAGCTCTGCTTTCTCCGTGTTCTTGTAAGTACTTCCCTTCTTACTGCTTTGCACTCTTTTTGTATTCTCCTTGTTGTATTGCCACAGCCTAACAACTGACCAGCATGGGCTACGTGTACCGCTACCACCCTGTTTGGTTCCGTAAATACAATTACCTCCTAGGAGTTGGCCTTGACTGCGGTACCCAGCTCATGCAAACGATCATGGTATTTGGCCTCAATCTCCCCAACGCGACGTTCCCAAATTGGTGGGGGAACAACGCCGTCGCTATTGATCGATGTTTTCCGCCGGGAAACATACCGGCTGGTGCTTTGAACTGAGAGATGCGTATTGCCGAGGTGACATGGTAAAATTTGGTGATAGGGTGAGTTTATATATTGTCTCAAGTGGCTCCGTTTCCAGCTGCGAGTTAGATATTCCTTGCCAGATGAGAGGAGGAATAAAAAAGTATTCATGCATAGACTTCGGGCTGTACCCAACTCTGTGAGACGATCATTCATGGAAAACCACGAGATGCGAATACTGGCAAGCTTTGTACTTTCTGGAGCCCCTGAGATTTAGTACTGTGACCAGAACTCTTACAAAACCCCAAGTGCGATTATATCAGTATATATAAAACCCGCAGAGGGTTATGTCGGTTGTCACGTGACCCATTGAGTGATATGCTACACCTTTCCACACATCTTCCATGTATCTCAAGGTCCATCCGACCCCTGATACTTGCCTTGGGTGGCACGCGGCGTTGTGGCTCTGAACAAAAAAGCACATTCTGGATTGAGGCGAGCAGCGGAAGCATGTGATTCGGAGCCTGGGTTAGTGAGGGGTTGGATGTGAGAATAGAATATTAGGAAGAGGGAGCCAACGGAAAAGAGAGTATACAAGATTTCGCGCCTATGCAAACCAAATCCCCCGTAGAAGAACTCTCTGGTAACCTCTCGAACACAATATATAAGGCAAGTGATCACATGACTCACCTCCCATCACCCCATCCCCCGTCTTCCTGGGAACCAAGTTCCGATGGGGTTCGAAGCTTCAAGCTCCAGAAGATTTCGGTTGCATCCGGGCTGAGGATAGGTGCCAAGGGTTCACAGTTGTCAACGGGCGGTTTATTTAACCTTGAATTTAGTATCCTCTGTATGCTGTAGAGTTTGCTTGGCATCGACTCATCCATAGCAAGCATCCTCTCTCCTTCTCACAAGTCCGCGCGCCGCACCTCTCAACCTCCAATAGAATATCGCGACGCTTACCTTACCTCAAGCCCCGACCATTGATCCTGCATACAGTAGTCAGTCAGTAAGCATCTTCTTTTGACGTAAAGATCTCCTTCTCCCTGATTGATGTCCCTTTCGCGCGTTCAGTATTTTTGCACGAGTCTTTGCGAGTCGATTGTGGAGGGACGGGAAATCGACTTCTGGATCTAATTGTGCCATCGACGAATCTTCAGTCTTGCTTGGGCGAATGCTTCTTTGCACGGCTATATGTGGTTACATACGGTATGTTGCAGATGGCTAGGGAGTGCGATAGGTGGCGTAAGTGTGATGGTTAGATTCGTGGCGGGAGTCTGTTATCGAACTCGACATTTTCCGCGTCGATCGGTTGGAAAAGTAGGACTTGCGATTAGTTGCAAATGGCATCATTTTCTATATAACAAACGAAAACGCGAAAGCCCAGAAAGTATAATTAGACGATGCTTGGAAGCGAAAGCTGGTCCGTGTGCCGATTCCTTCTAGAAGTCAATTCCAGGTGCCCAGGCGGTCTGCACTAATTTCGAGACACCACTTCCCGTCGAACCCCTCGAATTGAGGAAAGAGGGTACTTTGACTCGTGATCTCTTCTCTTCTTGCGCTCCTGCCTCTTTTCAAATACTTTGGGGAACGATATCGATTATCTTTCGCCCCGCCGCTTCTCACCCAGAATCTCGGGACTGCCAAGATATTCGTATCTCGACATGGAAGCTTTTGAAGATAAAGTTGCCGTCGAATTCTAACATTAGGACCATGATCCATCCCCTTGCCGCTCAAACAATGTGACATGCACGCTCTGGACCAATCAGCTGTACTCAGTCCGTACGTACTCATCCGTCAAGGGTTAAAGCCAGCCCGGATAGATTAGGAGGAAGAAAGCTACGGCGACTAAATGTTGGAATATTCGATAGCTCAAACATACACCCCAATCAACGTACTGTATCGAATGAGAATGCCATTCCACATGAGGAAAGTCCTTATCGATTCAGCAGCAGCGTCGAAAACGACCTTCTTATTGCGGACAGTAATCTATCATCCGGCTGGGCGTCCGGCAGCGTGCAACCGAGCCCAGTCACGCACGTATGAACAAGGTATTCCAACGACGTTGTTCATTGGCACAACATACATAGCGGCAAAGGGTGATCTGAAGTTGCTGGCGGGTGGGTGGAATGATTTCGATGATTCCCTATATTTTGAAATGGCACTGTATTTATATGAAGCATCATTTTAAATAGTGTTGTTGTTTGCTAGTTAATTACTGTTGATTTGAAGTCTAGTATTCAACGATGTCTCTGTCTTTTCATCCTTTTATAGTAATAGTCTTATAGTAATAATCTTATGGTAATAGTCTTATAGTAATAATAGTCTTATAGTAACAGTCTCCTAGTAATAGTCTTATAGTAATAATCTTATGGTAATAGTCTTATAATAATCTAATAACTGTAAAGGATTTCGACTAAAACCACCACTTTTGTCCACATTCTAGCAAAGCAATGAATCAATCTAGCGCTGGGTAAGGTGTTCTTGAGTAGGAAGGTTTCTTAAAATCAAGCATTTTAATTCACGACTTAGCCCACTTTTGCTTTCTACTAGTACCGACATACATACAGTACGGAGTATTGATTCGCATTCTTGATGTGGGCGGACACGCCGTGGAGAGATAAGATATTGGAATAATCTCGGCCGTGCTTTTCGCCAACTATTAGCTCCAAGATATCGTCGCCGTTTCTGGTAGTAGACATCCCCGTGCCACTTCAATATTATCCCACCTATCATCACAACAAATTTCTGTTGTTTTTTTTCGATTTCGCCTTCGACTTCGGATTTTGGGAAAAGGCATCCGTGATATCCATAATTCTTCCATGATACTGTGATGTGTCCTGGCCTTACCCTCCATGAAGGTTGAACCCTAGTAGGTACTCGTGCCCAGTGATACTGTAGGGTTTAGCGTAATTCGAGAAGTAGCAGCTGCTGCGTTTATGCACCCTTCTATCATTTCCGTTAGTATCCTCCGAACGAAACCCAGCATTCAAATCTAATTCTTGGTAGACAGGTGGTAAAATCAATATGCATTCACGAGACCAGCTGGGTCTCCAGCGAAGGCGTGCGAGATGGCTGCTATCACACCAGTCAATAATTTTCTCTTCGGGATCATACGAGCTTTTGTGCTTGTATCCCGCGATGCTAAGCTTTTGTTCATTTATTGCACAGAAGTGGAGACCAGCAAGGATCCGAGAAACCTCCATGCATGAGAGGAAATGCAACGTGATACCAGCAACGGTCTAAGAAAAACTTCATATATGGGAGCGAGTGCGACCTACTTGTGATTCCTTTTGTGTGTCTCGAACAACCGTCTTACTTTCAGAAACCAAAAGGTGCTGAGTTTCAAACCGAAGTCGGTCACAGTCAATTCGACAATATGCCGGGCGCCAATACTGACATCTCTGTCGTGGGAGCGTTCAATCCCGTCGAGGGCCACATCATCCCCGTCCCAACACACGGGGAAATCGACGAGAAATTGCGTATATCGGCTGAGGATCGAGAGATTTCTAAAGAGACGTCCGACTTTGCAACAAAGGAACTGTCTGATGCTAGTAGGGATGATAATAGCGATGATGTTATCATCGTCACCGGTGCAGATGCCGCAGCTCACTTGCTTCCACTAAGAGATGATGGCCAGCCCGCTTTGAGTTTTCGAAGTATTGTCTTGGCCACTGTCCTTTCGGCATTCCAGGCGGTCATGTATCAAATTTATTCAGTGAGTAGTTGTCGATATCTGCTTGAGAACGAGAGCAGCCTGACATTGGTATCTAGTTCAAACCAACCTCCATGGGAGTTATCCAAGGTACATTCATCGTCCTGATCGCCTACTTTCTTGGCAAAGCATGGGTGAATCTACTTCCTCGCGGCGACAAATTCGAAGCTCGATGGAGAGAACGGGGTGGACAAGGCACACCACCACTGTGGATTCGAATCATCTCTTTCTTCAACTACGGACCTTGGAATCTCAAAGAACACGCTATCTGCGCCATCACTGCTACATCTGCCTCCAATGCTGCAGCAACTATCACGGTCTTTGCAGCTCAAGATCTCTTCTATGGTATACCACTCAGCGCAACTACCGTCATCTTAGCAGTCATCTCCATCGGCCTCTTTGGCTACGGACTCTGCGGAATATTTCGTCCCATTATGGTATGGCATCCAGAATCCGTATACTGGAGTACGCTACCCACCGTAAAAACCCTGCAAGGTCTTCATTGGCAAGATTTAAAACACTCCAAGCCTCTCAGATACTTCTGGTACGCATTTGGCAGTATGTTCGCGTATGAGTTTCTCCCAGCATATATTTTCCCCTGGTTGAATTCTGTTTCTATTCCATGCTTGGCAGCTATGCATGCGACAGGCAGCAAGGCAGCTGTACTTACAAATTTGTTTGGCGGTGCGACGAATAATGAGGGATTGGGTCTTTTTAGCCTGTCGTTCGATTGGCAATATGTAAGTTGAACACTCTCCTTGTTATTTTTGAAGCGAAGGGAAAGAACTAATCGAAGCAATTTTGCAGATTACATCTTTCAACACTTCTCTTCCTCTCAAGATGCAATTACATACCGTTGCAGGATACATTGTCTGCTTTGCCGCCATGCTCGGCATTTATTACACAAATGCTTGGGACTCGAAAGCGCAACCCTTTATGTCGACACAACTTCGTTCTGAAAATGGCTCGAGATATCCCACTTCTCAAGTCTTTAGCGAGGGTATCCTCAACCAGACAGCTCTGGAAGAATATGGTACCCCTAGTTTGACTGGAAGTTTCGCATATGCCATGTTCATGGCGAACGCTGCTGTAAGTGCTTCCAATCCATGATGGATCTTCTCTGTCATGACTGACTTTTCAAAAATCAGATCGGTGCCTTGATTGCTCATTGTTTTTTGTTTTGGGGTGGAGACGTTGTCCGAGCATTCAAGAGCGCAAGAAATGGAACATACGAAGATCCACATCATGCGCACATGGCCAAGACCTACAAGGAAGCTCCATGGTGGTGGTACGTTGCCATCCTTGTGGGCAGCTTTGTTCTGGGTCTCGTTGTCGTCTTGAAAGAAAACATTACTCTTCCAGTTTGGGCTTATATTGTCGCACTGTTGCTGGGATGTTTCATTGCCCCCTTGGTATGTATCTCACTCCAATTGCTGGTTTCGAACTCGAGTGTTCTGATGTGATGACAGAGTAATATTCTTTACGCTCGTTATGGAAACGGTATTGCCACAAACAACCTATCAAAGATGTTGGCGGGTCTCATGCTTCCTGGACGACCGGTTGGCAACATGTATTTGCGGCTTGGTCGCATAATGTTATCGCCAACTCAATCAATCTTTCCAACGATCTAAAGATGGGCGAATACCGTATGTATCGATTGACCCGTACAAGAAAGATACAAAGACTAACCGTTTAATGCAGTCAAAAATTCCCCCACGTGTCATGTTTCTCACTCAAATATATGGTACCATTCTAGGAGGTTTCATCAACTACGTCGTTATGATTTCCATCATCAACGGTAACCGCCAACTTCTGGCCACCGGGAATGGTAACAATTCATGGAGTGGTGCCTCGATCCAAGCCCTTCAACACCAACGCAGCTTCCTGGGCACTGGCAAAGGAGCTATATAAAACGGGAGCTAAATACTCAATTGTACCTCTAGGCTTGGTTATTGGTGCTGCTGTGGTCGTCGTTCACCGCATTGTCGTATTCGTGAGTGCACCTAAGTTCCACTTCTCCCCCCGAGTTCCTTGCTAATCCAAATCCCCAGCTGGTTCCCAAATCCGTGGCTTCGATCTTACCGAGGTCAACATGGCCCAATTCATCCAATATGCCGGCTTCATTCCCTACAATCAATCGCAAACCTGCGTCATTTTCAGCCAAGTCATCGCTGGAGTCTTCACTCAACTCTATCTTCGGAACTATCGTCAAATATCTTCAAGAACTATTCCTACTTAATCACTGGGGCTTGGGATGGTGCCAGTTATACCGTGTTGTTTATCTTATCATTTGCCGTGTTTGGAGCTGGTGGTTTCTCCGCACCGTTCCCACAATGGTGGGGCAACAATATCAACGGGAACTATGATCATTGTCCCATTGCTGATTAGAGGTGATGAAGGGATCGAGATAGGAGACTGCATGCATGTATGGAGGTTCTCTGAATTCGCACATATACAGGAGATATGTATGGATACTTCCTCAGATAACCCTGCGCATGTAACGAAGCTTGCCATTGATAGAGGAGGATGTTCTGTGAATAACCTTGGCAAGAAACTTGTATATACTGGATCCTGGTAGAGGAATTCACATTAATCAAAGATTTTCGAAAAGAGTTTGATATACGAAGTATACAGAGAGTACTTGATTCTTGCTTGATTGTAACCTTACATGTGCAAAAACATACGAACAACTTGATATATACATTTCACAACTGTACATGTTTGCATAAGCGGATTAGCAGACCGCTTGACTCATGGGCTGACTAAACAATTGACTAATTGACTCACTACCGGGGGCTTTCGGCCACAGCCGCGAATAATGGAGACCAAACACGAGTCATGTATTGTACCGTAACTCATTATTCTTAATAACCTTAATAAGCCTTTGAAATACCCGAGTATGCTCGGAGTTGACGGGGCAAAACGATCACTAAACAGGGAATTGTCCCATCCCCGCGTTTATACCCCGCAAACATACAATTAATCGATCGTGCAAAGAAGGGGGGTGATGGCGACGGTGAAGAATTGACGATTGGAAGGTTGGAAGATTGGAAGACTGGAAGACTGGAAGACTTGAGTACTTGTATTAGTCGGATTTCTCATTTGTATTTATATCCCTCGCCTTGTGTTCGAGGTGTGTGATTGTTTGAGAATATCATTCTGATACTTACTATACGTTACGCTACTATACGTTACAATACTATACGTTACAATACTATACGTTACAATTGTCCTTGTATCACCCCATTAATCAAGGTTACCATTTCTTTAACAGCTCTCCCTACCCATCCACCCAGAAAACCCGTCCTCCCCCCCCAAAAAAGTCTTGGATTCCTCTTCTAAAAGAAAATGCCCATCTCCTCGCGCTGGCAAATCGACATTCCATCCACATCCCTCCCCACGTACCTCTTCACATCAGCCACGCATCCCCTCCCAGATAAAGTCGCCTACTGCAATGCCTCGGACCCTTCTCGATATCTCACCCACTCGACCTTCCGGCTCTATTCCAGCGTCTGGCTGCGGGCCTGCTGAAGAATGGTCTGCGGCCAGGTGATCGGGTGTTGTTGTTCTCGGGGAATCATCTGTTTTTTCCCGTGGTGATCATGGGGATCATCATGGCGGGCGGGGTGTTCACGGGGGCGAACCCGGGGCTCGTGGAGAGGGAGTTGGTGTATCAGTTGAGGGATAGCGGGGCGAGGTTTTTGATTTGTGGCGAGGAGAGTTTGGGCGTGGGGGTGAAGGCGGCGGAGGAGGTGGGGTTGGGGAGAGAGGGCGTTTTTGCCTTTCACGATCGGTTGGAAGGGGATGGTGGGGGAGAGGGGGTGGGAAGTGAGGGTGTGAGGAATTGGAGGGAGTTGTTGGAGAGCGAGGAGGTGGGGAGGTCGTTTCAGTGGAGTGAAGTGGGAGATCCGAAGGAGACGGTTTGTTGTTTGAACTATAGGCAGTGGGACAACGGGAGTACCGAAGGGGGTTATGATTACGCATTACAGTGAGTTGTCGTGGGCTCGCAACCTTTTTTTTCTTTTTCCACTGGCGTTTGAGTTGGGATGGGGATATCGGACTGACTCATTTTCAGACTACGTTGCAAATTCCATGCAGTATAAGAGTCTACATGAACTCCATCCAGATACACCCGGAACGGAACAAAAGAGCGTAAGAATTCCCTTTCCAATTGGCACCCTCAATCTTCTAACATTAATTGCATTTAGAAAATGGTTATGCTTCCTCCCCCTGTACCACGCCATGGCTCAGACAATCTTCGGAGCTGTGGCACCTAAACGTGGAATCCCGGTTTATATCATGAAAAAGTTTGACTTCAAAGAGATGTTGGAAGCGGTACAAAAGTATAGAATTACTACGTTGACTATGGTTCCTCCAGTCGTAGTTGTGAGTCCTTCTTACTTATGAAACGAGATGCGATGTTGACGAAAGGAACAAATAGTTACTTGTGAAATCTCCCCTCACCAAACAATACGATCTCAGCAGTGTTATTGACATTGCTTCTGGTGCGCACCACTCAGTGGAGAAGTCATAGAAGAAGTGGAAAAGCTATGGCCAAGCGGACGTGTAAAGCTCCATGTAAGCTCCCTCTTCATGCTTTGGACTCTTCATCAATGCAACATAAGCTAACATCTTCATAGCAAGGTTGGGGCATGACAGAAGGAACTTGCTCCCTACTCGGCTGGGACCCTCGTCTTGATCCTCATCCAGATTCAGTGGGTGAATTGAACGCCAATTGTCATGCTAAGATCGTGGACCCGGAGACACTGGAGGAAGTCAAGCATGGTGAACGAGGGGAAATTTGGGTCCAGGCTCCTAAGTATGTTTTCATACATAACCCCCACTCAACTTTTCTTCTCCAATTCAAAAGGGAAAACAAATCTTACCCCAACCAATTCAATACTGACGACTCATAAGTATAATGAAAGGGTACTGGCAGAAGCCCGCAGCAACACAAAACAATTGTGAATGCCGCTGACGGCCGCTGGTTTACGCACGGGAGATATCGCTTATGTGGATTCTCAAAACCGCTTCTTCATTGTCGATCGAATGAAGGAGCTCATCAAAGTCAAAGGTAACCAAGTGGCTCCCGCGAATTAGAAGCGCTACTTTTAGAGCATCCAGGCATCGCGGATGTTGCTGTGATTGGGGTGACGATTGAGGATGGAGAGGTCCCAGAGCTTATGTTGTAAGAAGTGGAAATGAAAACGGAAAGGTACTAAGCAAAGAAGAGGTCGTGAAGTGGGTGGAAGGGAGAACTAGTAGATTCAAGTGGCTGAAGGGGGGTGTGGGGTTTGTGGAAGCGATTCCTAAGAATCCGGTGAGTTTTTGTTCTCTTGATACTCGCTCTTATCCACTCTTGGACGGTCATTGATGAGAAGAGGGGATTACCCACGTGAAAGCTGAAACTAATGGAAATGAATAGAGTGGGAAGATATTGAGGAAGATGCTTAGAGAGAAGGCGAAGGAGGAGATGAGTGGAGATTCGGTGAAAGCTAGACTTTAAACGCGTTAATACATGGCTAGAGAAATCATCTCTCGGAGATGCTAGATAGACTGGGGGTATAATCAGGATAGAGCGATGTAACAAGATCTCATACATATATAATTACACAAGCTTAGAATGTTTATTTTTTCTTGGTGTGTCCTTTGTAAGCGGCCGCTTAAACCTCTGCTAATGAAGGGGAAATGGCACTCCGACGTTTCCTTGTCTTGTAGAGACCTCGGACAAGAAACCACAATGAAGGATTGCATAGATTTATGACCCTTAGGAATATTTTCAATCAAAGACTATATATGGGGTCGGTATAATGTGAGCTAAATTTTTCTTTTTTGTCGATTCTTAGGTTGACCTTGGAACGTCAAGGTTGAAGATCTTCCTTGTGTTAAACCTGCAGATTCTATCTCATCTTATTATTGCCACCTAGATAGACTTGGTTTGTATTCTCGAGTGACGATTAGAAGAAGAATAAGGAATGAATAAGAACAATCCCACCTTCCTATCATCTCAACCGCCTCACCGCATTTCGCGGCGAAAATACTCCCTTCGAATTCCCCCGTGGGGTAGATGTGTATCAGTTCCCGCCCCCACGTTGTCGTGTCGCTCTGGCACAAACAGGAAGTCCGCTGCTGCAACAAGGTTACGACATACACATTTCGTGTCGCCAAACAATATATACCACACATCAATTCATATCATGCACCCAAACGACTGACCTAACCTTACATCGGCAACAGTCCCGCCAAAGCCCACCAAAAACCGATGCGTGGTGATATTATAATGCCACATCCATCCACACACACGCATCCTCCAAGGTTACGCATGTCCACTTCATTTCGCAGCAATGCTCCATGCTCCATGCTTCATGCTTCATGCTTCATGCTTCATGCTCCATGCTCCATGCTCCATGCTCCATGCTCCATGCTCCATGCTCCATGCTCCATGCTCCATGCTCAATCCAATCCATCCTCAATCCCAATCCTCAATCCTCATCCTCAATCCACACCCCACACACATGGGTTTCGGCTCGCTAATGTGGGAAAATCAAGGTGGTCACTTGTGAACTTACCAAACTCAACCCAGATCTTCAGCATCCGGATCCAGATCTTTCGCGTCCGGGTGTTGGCGTGGGGGAGCTAGATGCAAAGCGGAAGTCGCGACAGGAATGCCTGCTCATGGTGCATGCAGGATTGATTGCCGACCCACTTGTTGATTATACAAGTAGAGATGGGAGCGAGTTGACCGGTCCTTTCATTTTCATCACCATCACCATCACGTCACCATCATCATCATCAATTACTTGGCGGTTATTCGT
This sequence comes from Monilinia fructicola, assembly GCA_008692225.1. NCBI lineage: Eukaryota > Fungi > Ascomycota > Leotiomycetes > Helotiales > Sclerotiniaceae > Monilinia > Monilinia fructicola. The sequence continues at coordinate 308,344 of VICG01000007.1, read as the reverse complement.
CTTGTTAATTCTCATGATTGATTTCTGCTTCTATTTCTCCCCCTATCTCTGGTCTTGAATGCATCCATCGTTCCGAAGATCTGACGTGAGTAACCTTGCAAAACAATTGAATACAATATTCCCTGAAGCTTTCGCCAAGATGTCCACCTCACGTACCCCTGGCTCTTCCAGTGCTAGTACCTCTCACGCTCTAGAAACATTGCCCTCGCCCAAACCCTCCCGCTACCGTCAATTCATGGATGACCTGTCTATTAATCGTAACGCGTATTTTCTAACCATGATTGCTTCTTTCGGAGGAATGTTTTTTCGGCTGGGACACCGGTCTGATTGGTGGGATCCTCACCATGTCGTCCTTCCAGGATTCCTTTGGTCTCGACCCCCATTCGTCAACTTTTACAAATCTCTCTGGAAATATCGTCTCTGTTCTACAAGGGGGATGTTTCTTTGGTGCCATGTCCAGTTTCTATATTAGTGATGTGTTTGGGCGTAAAAAAGCGTTGTTTGTGGCGGATTTCTTCTTTTTGGTGGGAAGTGTTATAGACGGCGAGTGGCATTGGCACCACGAGTTTGGGACAGCTTTATGTAGGAAGGTTTATTGGAGGGTTTGGGGTGGGCTTGGTGAGTGCAGTGGTGCCGACTTATATTGGGGAGAATGCGAACAAGGAGATTAGGGGGCGATGTGTGGGTTGTATGCAGCTGTTTAATGTGTATGTGTATGTTTCTTCTTTTTGGTCATTTTCGATACTTTACATTCTGTGTACACTTACGTATCCATAAAGATAAGAAGAAAGAAGCTTCAGCTAATGAACTTCTAGAACTGGTATAATGCTTGCCTACTTCATAAACTACGGCATCAACAAGGACATACCTGGTAATAACCCTCTCAAATGGCGCATCCCTTCGCTCTCCAAATGCTCCCCGGTCTCCTCCTCGGCCTAGGGCTCCTTTTTCTCAATGAAAGTCCCGCTGGCTTGTGGAAAAAGATCACCATGAAGAAGCCCTCGTAGCACTATCTCACGTGCGTCGTCGCTCCCCAGATGATCCTCTCATTCAACGCGAATACAACGAAATCATTGCCGACTTTCATGGCAAGGAAAAGTTGACCCTTGTTCGACAAATGAGACTTACGATCTCTAATAAAGCGTCCTTTTATGCTGTGTCGATGGCCACTATTCTACAATTCTGGCAACAGTGGTCCGGGACGAATAGTATTAATTACTATTCTCCGCAAATTTTCGCCACGGTTGGGCTCAAGGGTACTTCCGCTGGCCTTTTCGCAACAGGTATTTATGGTGTTGTGAAAGTTTGCGTTACGGCCTTGGGTTTGATGTTTGCGACCGAACAGCTGGGGAGAAAATGGTCCCTCATCATCGGGGGGCTCGGCCAAGCTTTTGCTATGTTCTATATTGGGATCAACCAAGCTGTTAATCCACCAGTGGCTGGAGCACCGCTGGATGGGAACTCTATTTTTGCAATCATTTGTGTATACCTGTTTGTGCTTTTCTATTCCTTTGGCTGGGGACCCATCCCATTCGTCCTCAGCTCGGAATGTTCTCCCAACCACTTGCGTAGCTTGAGTATGGCACTTGCAATTGCAACACAATGGCTATTCAACTTTATCATCTCAAAGATTACGCCATTTATGTTAAGTGGGATTACGTATGGAACGTTCCTGCTCTTTGGAGGTTTCTGTATCCTGATGACGGGTTATGCAATTGTTTGTGTACCGGAGACGATGAATGTTCCGCTTGAGAGAATTCATACGCTCTTTGAGGGCGATATAATCAAAGGAGCGTTCAAGGATACGGTGCCTAGATGGAGAAGATCCAATGGTTTAAGGGAGATGCGCAGGGATGAGGATGGGGATGGAGAGAGATTAGGGAAGGGAGAGGGGTTTAATGGGGTAATTTCACATTTTGAGAGGGTTTAGGGATTAAGGATGGGATGAAAGGATGGTGCTTAATGAGGATCGAGTGCTTGGATATAGCAACATGCAATGAGGATCAATGGTTGACCTCAGAAACGTTCAAATGATGGTTTAGGATTTACGATGAGATAACTCATAAATGTTTTTCACTCTGGACCTTTCCCATCCCACATTCATACGTTATTTCGAGGAACAAATGAAAATCATGATGCATTTCGTAGAAGATCAGTCCCCTAGAATTATTCTCGCCAATGGGTTCTTGCTATGGATGTGGAGAAGGTTGAGCTGTTATCAGAGCCACGATCAAAGACAATGGATGGCCAGGTATCTATGCATTGTATAACCGAATCTCGTGCAAAGAAAATTTCCATCGATGGTTGTTAACTTTCAAAGTCTTGAAGGATATGGTGTTCTTGATGGGCGTGGAAACCTGCGATGATTGCCACTCTGATGACACGTGATGGCCACTCTGAATTTTGGAAAGGATATTCAGGATAGGCTTCTATCATATCAGGAAGTTTGACGAAACCGTTGCAAATGTGATCTTTGTGCATCAAGGTTGAAAAATTCTTACTTCTGGCTGTAACCGCTAAAATTATCAACAAGCTTGCAAGATATCACAGACTCACTCTTAGGAGGAGAGAAAAGATATCAAAAGGAGCCAGGGCGAAAGGATTAGGACTGCTGTCTATGGGACAATCATCTTCTTAGGTATCGCTCTAACCTATGGAAATCAACTCAGAAATGTTGTTTCAAGCTGCATTTTAGCCATCAATTTTCAATGATCCTGACGAATTGCCTCGAGGCTTCCTGCCGTACACCAAGACCCTATATTGACCTTTTAGCTTGTCGTTTCGGTTAAGCGAAACAAAAAGTTATTGTGGAAAGCCATCACTCAGTGACACTCACCCTTCAGAGTAACAGTGTATCTTTGTATTCTCGATATCTGCCTTAACGGCTACCAGCAACTCTTCTACCTCCTCTTTTTCCATCCCTAAAACTCTTGTGAATAGCGCCATACTCAGTGCTTCGAGACCCATCAAGATATTCTTTTGGACCCACACACTCAAGACTTTGTTTCTCTGGCCCTTTGCCCACGGACTTAGAGGCGCATATTCTCTTCGCTCCACAACATCAACGAATCCAATTTCTTCCAACCACTTCCGATAATGTGTGCCGTTTGTCCAGGGGCGCCCAGCCTTCGTACTAGCATCTACTATCATGTCATTCCATTTCACCAAGGCACAATTTTCCGGGGGCGGCGAGGCGTATTTGAAGGGAAAGATGGGATCCCGAAGCTCAAGATACCCTCCGGGTGCGAGAGCCAGGAACGCAGATGCAAAGACATTCTTCGGACACCGAAAGCAGGATAACAAGGCGCTCCCGTGAATCAAATCGAACTCGAGACCGTCGAAGGTCCAGGGATCCTCCGCGTCTTCGATTCGGAACGAGCAATTTCGCGGGACGCTTTAGTCCTGGGTTAGTGACCTTTGAGATTCTAAACAGATGATCTGCACCACGTACTGGTGCGGCTGGATGGGGCTGAGGTCAGTGCCGATCACGGTGGACTTTGGGTATTCGTCGGCTACGCATCGTCAGGAATATGTCGTCTCCAGAATCTAGATATTACCAAAACTCAACGCCCAGATTCCGGTGCCTGTGGCTATATCCAGGACGTTTATTGGCCGATCTGGATCGATGGGCGACACGAATAACTTTCCGTCGATCGTCATGCGCAAGAATCTGTGTTGGTAGTCTAAGATTTGTCAGAAACTGACTGTCTGCTACGTGTTTGCGATCAGGGACCATCGCAGCAAACTTACCAAGCCTATCCTGTTCCAGCTGATTATCGAGTATTGATCTTGTCAACCACTGGGATGTACACGTTATAGTGAGAGTATCAGACGTACAGTATCATTTGGCAACGGGTATTCTGTCGAATGAACGGTCAGTTTCCGCTCCTTGGTATATCCTTTGACAAGAATCGCACTTACGACCATGCTTGTAGCGATGATAGGTTCTTCCATTCTCTTCAATATGTCGATACAACTCCGATTCGACTGTGAAATTGGAACTCCTTCATGCACCGTTAGATACATTTGATTTTCTCGACACCTTTCTACTTTACCTCGAGCTCATTCCCCCAAGTGCGGAATCTGCGTCGGATCCTGACTTCAAGTTTATGAATAATCCTCGTCTTTGGAAAGCTTCTCGAAAAATACTTACGTCTAGCTCCGGTTCTCCTGCATCCACGTAGGAACCTAATTCCTGGACGACATACCCATTCGGGGATGAAAGCACATTTCCCTTGGTCGTCAGTCTCCATGATGTATTCTTTCTTTTCCCAAAAATCCCTCCTAGTACTGTACTTTCCAAAATCCGATCGACAAATCCTGGGATTTCCGTACACAATACCAGCTATAGATAGATCACCTCGCAAATGGCTCGGCAGATTTCCACTCCACACGCCCCACGAATCGGAAGGCGAGTTTGCCTTCCGGATCAATCCAACCTCCACTCGACCAAACGGAGTGTAGTGGGAATCCAGCCGGTCAGCTCGTCGCATATTTCAGCCAGAGCATCTGCCAGTGAAGTGTGTTCATTTTCTATTAGCGGATACATACCGAGGGTGTGGCTCGTTTGTGGGGCCAAATTTCAGGGGTTGTCGGAAGTTCTTGTGGCACGTGCGAAGGGGAAGCTAGGAGGGGTCTATTACTGTGCTGTACAGTACGAGCTGACGTCTGGGACAAGCTGCACTCCGTATAGTATGTATGGTTGTTGCTGAGACTGCAACACTTGATTCGATAACAGACTGCGGAGTACGATTGATTGGCTTGGAGATTTTCGATAGTCTTGTCGTTTCGAGCTGTGGTCTAGCACCGATGGGGATTTCCGTTACGTTTTTACGTGCGTTTGCTTCCTGAAAAGGTCTGCGTTGGTTCCAACTTGGTGGTTTAAGGTCAGAAGATACTGTACGGAGTAGAACTATATGTTGTTGTAACCATTGTTGTATTCCTTAATTAATTTATTGAATGAGAACTACACGATCATCCTCGAGGATCTAGCGCGACTAATTCGTACAGCTAGCTCCCTTAACGTCCCATGATCCATTTCCCAACAGTTTGGTCACCCAGGGGCACTGATGTTTCTTAAGTATTTAAGTAATTTTGCGAGGTTTATGATCATGAATGAGCATAGTATCTATCAAAAACTGCTGGTTTTAATAGAATCCCTGCAGTAATGCCGTCATCTCCGCTCTCCACATCGCCATCGTGGTGACTTGGTTTCTGCCTTCTAGAAATCAACCTTATTTGACACTACCAATACAGCTTTATTACTGTCTCCACATGCGACAGTATCGACACACTAGAGGACTAGGAATTAGCATCACATGACAAGGAAACAGATCGCGGACCCAGGAACAAAGGTCACCATGGCGCAACGCAACGCAAAGAAAGCAAAGCCCGCTCACCCAAATCTTTTTCGCCGCATCCACAAGGGGAAACGCAGCCTCGCAGGAGGGGAACGCGCTCCAGCCAATCAAGCGTCCATCCGACTGCCAGGCCGCCGTGCTAAGCGGGAGCACGTACCCCCCGTTGTACCAGATATACGAGCGCCACTCGTTGTGCGTCGCGGCAATGTGCACCGAGATGTTGTGCGCCAAGGGCGTCTGGCGCGTGTCGATGATGTTGTCGAGTTGGAGCGGGAGCCCTCGGATCGCTAATGCCTGCATGCCGCAGTGCGGGCTCCAGACGTGGAAATCGACGGTTTGGGAATTGTTGTGGATTATTATATACGTAGGTGCAGTCTGTGGGGTGGGGTGTCGCGGAGGGGGAGGTAGCAGGGTATGGCTGGGATGGAGGATTTGGATGTGGAGGACGAGGTACTGGTGGCTGAGTTGACTGTATTGGTTGTGGAGGGGTATGGGGATGCGAGGGTTTGGAAGATGAGGAGGGAGAGATATGCAAGGGTTGCGTTGATGTGCATTTTGAGGTTGTTTGGAAAAGGAGTTGATTGTAGTTGATTGTAGGAGAATTTTGACTTGTGTGATGGAATTCAGTTTGGTGGTAGATGGCAGAATCTTATATAAGAGAGCAGAACTGAAACTCTATGATGAATTTTGTCGAATAATCTGAAGGATGAAATCATATGCTGCGCTGTTGTAAGTGCGTGAGGTGATGGGCCCTGTCAGTGTTCGATTCGAACATCACACATGAGTCAAATTGCTATTCACCAAAGTTAATGAGGCACAAGACAAGAGATCACACCACTAACTGGAAGTCTCATCTCGAGTATTAGCGAAACTGAAGAACGTCACCTTGAAGAAAATGCTCAACTACGATCTAATGACACACTCATGAGATAGAGGATGATATGATACGAAATTTTCACTGATCTTAGTACGAAGTATGATCAAATCATCACAATAATCGCTAACCATAAATATTTCAGAACAAAAAACCATATAGTGTCCGGCATTATTTTCTTCGTCTAACGACTTTAATCTTTCCAAATGAGTAGCCAGTGCCATACCAATGGCTCATGAGTATCATTGCGAATTCTAATGATGCTTTATATCGAGGTGACAGAAGCAAGCCCCAAGCGTGCCTAAGAGCTGTCCTCAGTATATTTGAGATATGTCTTCATCGGCCATCGCTTCAGCACGCTTATAAACCTGAGAGAGATCTTCATCTTCAGTACGTCGATACACTTGAGAGATCCTGATCCATGGTCCCCCAGCACTCCTCTTGTAGACCCGTGCAAGATCTTAATCGGCTCCTTCAATGCCATGTCCATAGACTTGGGGAAGATCTTCATCAGTCCCTTCAACTGTGCGTATTATTTCGAAGCTATTTCAGCAGCTGCAAGTTCAAAAAAAATTCGAAATTTTTGTTTATCTTACTAGATCTAAGAATTATTCCCATGGATGCAGCTGCTGCAATGGATAAGAAGGGGAGGAGAGCAAGGAGCTTTTTCACGGGCGACCATTCTGCAGACTTTGAAAGAATGGAAGATATCGGGAAAGGTTTGAAAAATCTGATTTATTGAATCTCCTGTCTAAGTTGATGATGGGGTAAAGATATGGCAACTGAGATATCACTTTACTTATAGTCGGTAATGGTACAGGAACACCATTGATCGTTGTGATGGCTGGTTCTTGATCAACTCCATTGCTCTATGAAGGGGTTATTACTTCATCATCTTTATAATTGCAACATATGTTACGCACTTGAGCCATTTTTTACCTTCTCTAGTGAGATACTATGCCTGATGCTCTTGCAATGAACAAGTGTATTCTTTTAGAAAAGAAGTTGCAGATGACTTTGACATTTTAACTCGAATACTTCAATCTATGTTGAGGTTCTCAACTAATATATATGTTGGATTTCACAAGCAAGACTTCCAATTTCGTCATTCTCAATCTCGTCTTCTCGTACCTTATTTGATGTTAGCTCCACAAAGACGCGTTCTATAAAGCTGAAAGTCTTCTATCGACAGGGACGTGACTATTTCAATATCCTGCCGCTGATCTCACTGGATAGAACGGCATCTTTTCATACATCGTGACGGACTAAATAACTCGTGATATTTCGATATCCCGGTGGTTTTCATCAGCCTTACCGAGATTAGCTGATCGAAATGGTAATATTACATTGACTGGGCGTGTTGAGCCATCACAATCCTCGGAATAAAAAACATAGGGGATATTGGACTAACTCATTGGCTACTTAAAGAAAGTTAAGCACTGTTTCTGCTTTGGACTTCCTCCGGTAGGCTTGAGAGGAGATAGCTTTGGGCTTGAGGGATCTTCCAGTTGTGACTGTAGCAATTTGAAGGCGGTTTGTAGGAACTAGAATACAATAGGCTTCGTTTGAATGGATTCCGTAGTACTCCATGGTGATTCTCTGATCATTATTATTCCGATAGTACCATGACTTGACTTCCTTGATTGTGCCAGCAGGAGTAATTCAGTTGATTGTCTATCGAGACTTGACAATCGCAATTCCTATTAGCCTCCATGCTGATATAAAGATCTTATTTTCTTTCTTGGTGCTGATCTCCTTGATACTTATAATCGTACAAATTTCTCGATCATTCAGCCGTTGTTTTCGGAAGTGTCTGAATTATCTTCAGGGCATTTTAAGTGTCAGAGTCTTGAATGTTAAATAGAATTTTCTGAAACTTGTCCGTGCCCATTGGAAGTTATGGAAGTATTGCTCATCAACTGACGTCTTTAGATTTTTTGCAAGATGGGCCGTCAGAATTCCCTAGCGATATATGGTTCCCGTTCTTGTTGGTATAAACTTGGTCAGTTTAAAGTGTAAGTGCTTAATGCTTTTGTTGGTATATCATTGTTGTTATTCTCTATGTAATCTATGGAATGGAGGACGATTTTATAGACGTCCTCGAGGAGCTAGTACGCCTAATACGGTTAGACGTATTATTTGTACAGCAACTCAAGATCACATGATACATTTCCCGACAGTTCTAACCAGTTTTCTACATGCAAAAATGCAATAGCAGTGAGTTTCCAAAATGGCCCCTGCCAAGGATTCGGTAACGGTACAGGTATGTGAGAGGCGATAAAGTGGAATCTACCTAGATACCTTTCAACACTGTCAGTTTCTGTGACATTTGTCACACCCAGCATGGAGTTCTACTACGGTAGAGACATCCGCGACGTAGTCAACGACGGAAGGAGCATATGGCAGCATATAGTCTTCTCATATAGATATATGTCATTTAGTTAGTTACAATGAAGATCAGCTTTTACAATATTACATTCATAATACCATTACACGTTCATATGATGATCCTGCTCTGTTCATCGAACGCATAGCACCTGTTCTGTTGCTTATGGTTGTTGTAAAAGAGGATGTTACTACTCCGGTTGATATATCTGGAGCTGCTTATCAAGAGGCTCGTGAACCGAAGGAACTTGTAGTACTTCCAGATAGGCATTTTGAGGTCTACTCAGGCCCAAATGTGACCTCAATTCATCCAAGCAGGTGTGATTCATGCAGAGAAACTTTGTGTAAATGATACTGCACATCCTGAAATGATTTGAAGTGCAAAAAAAGATTTATGTATTCAGATTCTTATGCAGACCCATTCACGAATTCAGTTAGTCTATATCTTGCTTATTTCTTATGCTTTTCGAGTAGATTTGCAGATTGGAATGGTTCCTGAAACTGCTGTACTATAATTGCAACGATACCTTTAAAATCAAAAAGTGCCTCATTGAATCACTAGAAATCCCTTGTGAGGGATTCCGGGAGATGGGCCATAGCAAAGGAAAGGGTTGATAGTTTGAGGACAATTAAGAGATCTTCGAACTTTCGCATTGATTGAGCAAGACTTTTTTGAGGGTTCCATCGTTTATATGTGTAACGCAGTGATGCCGAAAATAGCCCTTGCAGGAATAAATTTATCCCGCTTAGCAACAGGAGTTCACAGATTCGTGAAAAGTTTGAATTATATGGATTGCACACAAAAGGTTCAGGACGTTTGAAAAATCCCCTGCAATGTTTCTCAAAATCACAACATACAATATAGAATGAAAATAGTAAAAATAAATTGAATTTTAGTTTAGTATAAACATTGTCAATGGAATTGAGTCATGATTAATAAGCCTCTAGTAAATCATAAAATCATGTAATTGTAAATATCTTATGTTTGTAAAATATGTAGAACAATTTACCATCACTAAAACTTGATATTATACAAGAATCCTGACATATCCAAGGATGATTTTCTCGCGCTGCCTCTAGAACATGGCATTCTTATATTATCAATTCGCAATCGTATCAGCCTTAATTTGTAAATCTAATCTTTCCCTTTTCAAAAAGATAGAGAAAAATGTGACTAGTGTGCCCGCAGCAATAAGCATGGAATACTTTCGGTCAATATTATGAACCAGTATTGTGAGAACAGCCGTCTTATCAAGCTGAACTAAGAGATCCTTCAGAACTGAAGCACCAACGCCAGCGATGAGAGATTGAATCTCGCTTCCCGAATCTCTGAGATGCTTTCTGTCGATAAGTTGATGAATATACTGTTTGGAGATAGACAGAGAGAAAACAATTCCGCTTAGCTGCCCACAAGTTATGAATGAAGATACATCTGCTAGCTCGGATGCTTGAACTTTTGCTTGTGCATTAGCAAATGGAGCTCGGACAAACAGTCCTGCTCCAAATTCTAAAATGGCACTGAAGCCATAAATTCTGGCCGTGTCGGTATCAATGGTGATCGTTTGAAGCAGGGCGCCTCCAATAATAACCAAAATCCTACTAGTTGTAAACCATGGAGAATAAATCCCAATTGGCCCCATCAGAACACCATTTACCAAAAGTCCAACGACTAAACCACCAATAAAGGAAAGAACCCGTACGCCCAAACTCAATGCTGAATCTCTTTTCACAAATTGGAAAAATAACGTTAACGGGATGAAGAAAACCAGTACTAATGTAGCGGCACTTCCCGCAGCTACCTGGATAAAAAGAATCGACATCTCAATGGACTTGATGAATTGAAGGGGGAAGAATCGATATTCCGCTGTTGTTAGAAAACAATAGGACTGCTATGTCCAGAATAAGATCCAAAGGACACCAGAGCAAACAAAGAGCGATACTGCCACTGTTCCAGGCGTAGAGAGCTCCACCAACAGAAATCGCCATAATGATAGAACATGCAGCACCAATGAACAAGACACTTTCAAGAAAGTCAATATTGCGAACACACGTCATGATTGACGTCACTGGTTTCGATTTCGAGGATGGGAACGCAAAGATATAGGCAGGTGCCGATGCTGCTGCAATGCAAAGATTGATATAGAAGCCCCATCGCCAAGATACTCTATCTGCAAATGCTCCTCCTATGATAGGACCCACCCTAAGATGATTAGCTACATTCTGAGGCTGAAGGGGGTTCTTACACCGTTCCAACACACCAAACACCGCCAATAAATCTCATGTACAGCGGCCGTTCACCTGGAGCCTAAAGAGACGTGATGATATTGACCGTACCGACATAAGTTCCTCAACCACCCATACCGGATATCGCTCTTCCAACAATCAACGTATCCATGTTTTGAGCTGAGCCACATACCACGTTGCCAACTTCGAAAAAATCAGTACGGCAGCAATGAAAAGATATCTTGAATCGAGTTGTCCATGCAGTTTTCCCTTATTGAAAGATTGGCATTTGAAAACTAACACTTTGTCATCATCTTGTACATACTGACCATATTACGTTGACAGAAAGCGCGGCAAGCTCATAGGACACGGATATCCATGGCAACTTGTTCACCTCTCCAAAGTTCTTGATTATGATAGACTGGATATCTGCTACCATGGTCGTGTTTGCTGCGCAGAGAAATGTTGTAGACAAGAGAGCGATCACAGTGATTGGCCAGAGGAAACCTTTGGGTCTTTGAAAATCAAGGCTTGCCTGTTGAAGAGCTTCATTCTCGCCCATTAAGTCAGAAGGAGGTACTTTAGTAAATGGACTTGCACGTCTAGTTTTCGAACCTACTTGTTGGAGTTCCATACCAGCTGTCGGTTGTTCTTTTTCTTGTTGATGAGACATGGTATAGGAAAATACCTGTATCTTGTATCTTGGCAAGTTGTACGGGAGGTCATGAAGTTTGAGAACGTTGCATTCTATATACTGATAATTTTCATCAACGGTTATCAGATACATGTTCGTATTTTTCTTTCTCTGCGCCGTACAGTTGTATCAGACGGGCAATTGCCCAGTGTCTCACGGAACGCTTCCTTAGCCTGTCGGTAACCCCTTTTGGTAGCCCTACCAACCGTGCCCTAGATACCCCTGTTGCACCCTGGTTGTGGCGCTAGCCATTTTTCAGGGGATTGCACAACTCTACAAGTTACCTAGGTAGATAGATGTCCATATACTCGAGTAAGAAGTTTAGATGATTCGGAGATAAGTTGAATGAATTAACAAACCGCAGATGATCTTCTAACAAAATAATTGAGAACAATTCTACAACACCTTTACGATTTATATATAATATCCAGTTATTGATTTTGTTAAACAGTTCTGACAAAGGCAGCTCAAGATCATCATGTTTGCGAATTTCTACTTTTTGGAAATCCAATGCATTGTATTCTGCCCAGTATTATTGTTCTTGTAAGAATCCACTGTACAACAACAATCTATCTCATCCTAAGTCTGAGATTCCCTTTAGGCATAATACACACCATCAACCGTCGCAATTCCCGCTAGAGGGTCACAAGTACCCGGGACATTGTTCTTTGGGTTCTTCACACAATCGTTGACCTGGCAATCAAATTTTGTCCATCTAACAATTTCTGCCCTGAAAGTCACCTGGATAATATGGTGTGCCGCTGGCATCCTCTGGCAACTGAAAATCCACAAGCTTATTTTTGTACGAAATCATTTGCCACCAACTTCCATTGGCTACTTGTAGGCTGAGATCACCAACGAGTTTGGTCCACATATTATTGATGATTATTTTTTTGTCGAGCGGAAGGAAGTATTGTGATAGAAGGAGGGGACCGCACCCAGGGGCGAAGATTGAAACGTCGAGCGGGTTTTTGGATCATTTTTGTGTGGATAGTCGGCCGTGAACCAGAGGGTGCAGGAGGATGCGTATTTGGGTGTTGTTGCGACACCGGTGCAAGGTGGAAATGGACGGGGTGCTTGGGAGATGGAACGTGGGACTTGTGATTCTGATTGATTTTCCAAAGGCTCAAGCGTAGGAGGAGAAGAGGGAGAAGGGTGGGCGGCGACCATGAAGACGTGCAAGTAGGTCAAGAAGGTGATATAAACACCGAAGATGAACTTAGTTGGAAACATAGTGGATTCAGTGTTGATTCAAATGCGTGTTGAGGTTTATCAGAGTTGATTGAAGTTGCTTGAAGTTTTTTCGAGTTTGTTAAAGTTGTTGAAGAAGTTGTTGAAGTCTGTCAAGCATACTACTATTTATCAAAAATTGTTGACAAAATAGGAATTGAAACTTGAGGAAATCATACGATCTTTGGGAAATTTGTCAGGAGATTGATGTGTCACAATTAGCTTTAACGTTCGTCAGATTTTGTAAATTCATTGACAGTCAAAAGTTATTCACTCATATGTTAGGAAAAGTCTCTCGAAACAAACATATTCACATGTTTCACACTTTCTTGAACAATTTATACCAGCACAGGGCTCGCTTATTATGATGTCCAAGAGTTGTGTTGTATGCGAACCTCTTTTTCTTTCAGTAGCAGTATTAATCATCAATCACATATACTTAGAAGTAGTCCAACATCGCATTTAGATCACCTCAACAGGCCTTGCACAGTGGGACTTTGCTGTAGAGGAAGATTTTGTAAAGGAACGAGCTCAATATTGTATTCCATGATCAACTTCTCATATCACATATCTTTGATTAGTTTTCAACTCTAGTCTTTTCTTCAGACTGTAATACCCCTGGATTTGGTATTACGATGGCCAGCATCGTGATAAAATAGCTAATCCTGCCCTTCAACGCACACCTCCATACTATTCATATGAAGGGGCTTTTAAATGGCACGCAAAAGTTCCAGTCCAGATTGTCTTTCCTGGCCTATTTGCACTGGCCCATACTACTGAACTTCCATCCGCCTTGATCTCGGCGGGCTGATCATCTGCGATATATTTTACTGAAAACCTCGTAATCGGTGATGTCACCATGGAAGATGTCTGGACGTCATCAGGACTGGCATTTCTTTCCATATGTCTTTTGCCCCCAATCGCCATCTCACAATCGTTGGAGAGAAGTTGTATATCAAGAGGGCACGTTGATTCTGAATGAACAATGTATGCGATGATACACATTCCTGCTGGTTGTGGGACGCAGTATGTGTAGCCTTCTTGTCTCGGATCGAGTGTTGATGCTATGGCGGTCGAGGAAGACTCCGGTATATAGAAACCGACTGAGGGATGCAGCATACTGATGAAGATGGCTGTAAGAGCAATCAGATATTGGCTGTACATAGTGAGTTATGTTTGAGATTTGTTGTATTGTCTTATAATCTAAAGTACCGATGTTCGAAAGTGTAAAGTATCGTGCAGAGCCGTGAGAGTTTTGAGATTATGTTGATATCATCAAGTTTGAGTTTGTAAGTCAAGACCTGGGAAAAAACAAGTCTATGAAAAGTCCTCATAGTGTTTAAGCGAGAACGACACATGAAAATCAATTGTAAAGAAGAGTCATTTTGATGATACAGAGTATCTTCACTGCTTTTCGTACCAGGGTAAGAATTGAAAGAAGTGAATTGATAGTCAAAGTTTTTTTATTACTTAGTCACATCGGTATTCGCTCCTGATGATATGTTCAAGAGGTTATTCAGCCATCTAGTGTGTTTAGTTGGCCATAATCTTTTTCCTAATGAGATGTTTTATACATGTGTGAGTAATTATCTGTCTTGAATTATGACTCTTGCCAATGTTCAAAAGGTGAATGCTTGATCCTGGAGGATATTTTGTGAGTCGCGTTTATAAGTAAGAACTGAATATCTTGACTTCTACTCAAGATGTCAAGGATGTAGAGGAATCATGGACACGAATAGAAGAAAACGGAATATGACAAAGCAGCGATGTTATTATTATTCAAAATATACCATCCAACTAACTCAAATCTATCATCCGCCATGGTATTGGCAATACGTCCTTATACATATCCGTAACCAGTACCATTATGCAACGTCAATACCACTTGTAAACCATGCCAGGAGATGTACAGCATATGCGTCTACCTCCGATCATCAGAACCAAGGTCTCTTAACTCTTACAAGCATAGACTGCCCCCCAAATTATACTATTCTGGGAACTAGTCGAATCGAATTCTGTTGGGATAGCAGATATCGCTTCAACGTTCAAAGTCTTACCTCCAATCATGATGACCGGAGTACGCACCGGCCCTTTCAAATCTCCATATGCTTCAAAGCTGACCTTGACATTATTGTAGCCAGATTTTTGATGGTTACCGAGGGTCATATAGTCGAAGTTTTCGTTGAGACGGTGGAATTTATTGTCGTGGTCCTTATTAAGTGATTGGAGTGTGTTGCAGGGATAACCGTATGATCTTATTTCAACGGGATTTTCTGTACTCGATTCCATGGGAATCTGGTAGATAACCGCGCAACTAGCCTGTGCAGGCAAATCACAGAATGTAGATCCCGAAAGAGTCAGTTCGAGGTCATCGCGTGCCTGAATTCTGGCGTTTTTGGAAACCACGGATCGATCCACGGCGAAAGAAAGCGAGAGAGGTAGGGCACAGATCATAAGGGCCATGGATGAGATATATGAGAGATGCATATTCAAACTTGAGTTGGTTTGTATGATTATGAGCTGAGTTCGTAGCCGATCATGTACCTATGTATTCAGTGATGAGTGAACTTGGGTGTCGATGAAGATGAGCTTGCAGTGTAATGGAAAAAGTTGTATTTTGTTGTGGGTTTGAGTTGGAAAGAAAATATCTGGAATGCAAAGGAAGATGAACAGTTGAACTATTTTATGAAGAGGAAGGTACGTACGCATACATTCTGGATGATTCGAAATTAACTATTATCTTTGAATGAAAATAAAGAGAAGGGTGTTTAAGATGACTGAAACGTCAAAAATCTTGTGACTAGGCTTTTCAAGGTCCTTGACCCATGACTTACTAACTGACAAGAGAAAGTTGCCAGGTAATTATTAGCAAATCCCCAACCTTCATACTGATAACAGCTCTTTTGAAAGCAACCACACCGCTAGTACACCAGCTATCCATACTATCGCAAAGTAAAGGCAGTCTAATCATCTGGGTGAGGTAATGTGAGTTTATTTGAATGATCGTTCATAGCTCAATACCAGTGATTTAAGGCCAAATATTAGAACACAACTATTTCTCTTGACCCCTTTTCTCCCTTGATTCTCATCCCCCTCACTGCGACCTGATTCTCCAGAACACCACCGGCGTGCTCTTCGCCTCCCTCTCCCCCCTCTCCATTTTCTTCAGTCTCACCATTATCTCAAATACTTCTAACACACTTGACTGTGTCACTCCAATAATAACTTTCTCCCCGGAGGCTTTTACATACCACTGTGACTTCGATAAAAGACGCCATGATCAGCCCCGCATAGTTCATATTACTCATCGCAATAGGCAGCGTGATTGGAAACGGCAAACAATTCATGAAATATGTTCCATAAAACATGGCCCATAAACTAGTCCCCAATTCATTTTTTCGAAAAATGAATGGCTGGATGGTTTCGGAAGAACGCGAAGAAGATTCAGGGAAGAAACGATGAATGATGAGCATTATCTTTCAGGAAGTGTATGACATCAAGTTGCAAGGGTTGAGAGATCAGGAACGATATTGAAGGCGGTGGTTAAACCAATGTCAATAAGTGGTCACAGGAGAATATTGCTGTAGCAAAGCGAGGAGCTCGGACTGAAAGCTTGTGCATGCTAGAGACAAGTAGCGGATATTGAATACTCACTCAATATTAACCGACGGAGGAGAGAAGTGTTTACATCAAAAGATTGAATTCGCCCATATGCATGACTATAGTTCGGATAATAATTCCGAGAACTGTAACCGTTTATTTCTGGGCAATGCCCAGATTAATCTCGTTAAACTCACCAGAATCAGGAACAGAGTGTGAAAAAATAAGAATTACTTATTTGAAAAGGCATTGATTCCAGCTTTTGATATTCTAGCATGGTTATTTGTCTCAATGATGAGATTTCCGGTGGGTGATACCATGGGGCGCTCTTAAGAGTTCCCATGCTGAAAAGCGCCTTGATTAAGAAACCGAGTGTAAGCATGCTAGTGATGAATATTCCTAGCACCATGGCTACTGGAAAATTTCCGGATTTTCGACAAGGCTCCTCGGACATGTGGAAAAAGTCATCGGATTCTGTACAATGGTTTTCTATCGATATTGCCTAGTAGTCTTTCCGTCATAAGAAAGCAATATATGCCTCCTAGAAGGAAGAGGACATTAACTTGACCACTGGACCACGGGATAACTTTATAATTCCATCCAATGAGCCCACTCAAAAATTTGGTCCGAAAAATTCTGAAGTATCCCGTTTGGCTGGGCACATGTTGATTGTGAGAATGATGCGGTAAAACGCTGATAGAGAAACGCCTCGGGTCACTACAATAAATACTCTTATATTTCGAGCATGGAAGTTTGATGAAGGGTAGCATCGAATGGTACTAGTTATTCAATAGAAGATAGAATTTGCGGGGCTACAAGAGCCAAGTCAAAGGTCTAGTTACCCTGGGCTTCATCCACCAGGCTATTAATTCCAGTCAGCATTTCTGATCAAGATCTATGATAGGGATTGCGGTCCCTAGTACTCTAAACACATCTCCAGAAAAATATCAGCCATAGCAGGATTTCCAGTGATGTACAATATTAAGCCTTATGCAGGAGCAACAGATCTACCATTGTAGAGCTCAGTACAAAGTGTTGCAGTAATGAACTCCTACGACCATTAAACTACTCAATATTACAATTGGAGGGAAACGGCCATATCTTTAGAGCAGAGAGCACTGCATGATTAGTTGGGGGAAAAGGGGGAGGGGGAGTACTATTAGATAGCAAAATTTAATTGTACCTCTAGCTTTATGTTCACTCTATGCAGAATACGGGGTTACCTGTTCCCAATTGATTCAGAGAATTTCTATCATCACTTTCAATGTCAACATTCATTTTTTGACACAGTTAAAAAGATTAAGTGATAGGATTAAGGAAGAAGGGCATGAGCGAGAGAAGAAAAGTGAGGATGGCAAAATCGTCCAAAGATCAGATTCCAACAAACAAGCTCAATGTTTTGGAAGTAAATATCAAGTGACGATAAACTTAAAGCTGGTAATAGTCTTTTGAATTATAATAAACAATAGCAATCATCTACTTAGAGTGGCAAAAGAGATAATCACTGAAGGTTGTGCTTCTATTCACTTAGATTCAAGTCTTAGCTCAGGGTATAACCTAATTGAATCTTGATTATGTGATCTGACATCACATGACATGACTATCTCCTTCGCTTGCATCTCCTTTCTTGTAAACTCCCTCCTTTATTCATCAAGCATCTGTCCATTAAGGTTTTTCATTGTATCTTCTGATAAAAAGACTGATAATTTTTGTTAAATAGATAAAGAAATGGTTGTCATGCCAATGAAAGTTTTGCTATATGCTACCGGTACTATAATGCCGTACACGAATATCCACCAGAAAATTATCCATTGGCTCATCCAAAAATCACCTCTGGATCCTTCGATTTCCCACATCGCAGTTCAATACTCCACAGTGAAGCAAGCCGTAATTAGTTGCTACTTGAATCGATATAAGCCTGTTTGAAAATAAATCCGATAACTTTGCGGGCTTACCCATGATCGCGATGGGATTAAATCTTGGCGGTATCTTTCTATAGGTTAGGCAAAATTGAAAGACTTGCTGCCGAGCGCCACCTTTTGGAAACAACTAATTAGACCTTCACTTATCTAGCCAGGTTGATTGCACAACTACCCCAAAGAGGATTCTTTCACTGAGACTTACAGCCCATACTTTCAACTAACCATTTCCATTCAGCATAAATATCATATTAAAAAAGCATTCTTTCTTTGTAGTAACACACCCAGGCTTTACCGAATCTTGAACCAGATGAGTTTATCACAACATTAGGACCTGTTTGTACACCAATAGAGATTGGTCTGTTTGAATCCCAATTTATGATACGTTTATGGCTGAGTCAGCACATAGTATTTCTGTAAGATCAAAAATTCAGACCTCAGAACCATAAACCAACGGCCTAGGCTAAGTCAACCGTACAAGACCGCTCTTCATTCTGATAAGGGCTTCGGCTTTCCAAAGTCCTCATTAGGATGAGGAGCGATCTTTTATGGTACTTATTTCATTATATGGTGCACATTGTCCTTGAAAAATGTTCTACTGTGAACCAGCCTGCTCTAATCTTAGCAGTACGGAGTGCTTAATGACTAGACATTTATCTGAATTACAAGGAAACTCAGAATCACCAACTCTCTGACGTAACATGAACTTCAAAAATAATACAACTATCTAATTCGCCTCCACCACTCAGATGAAAAGGAACTTCAGAGACATGGGCAGAAGCAACATCAAAGGAAGTAAAAAACGCGTGGGTACGGTATTTATTGTGGGTGCTAATGTTATCCTTTCAATAGCTTTCAGATCCTCGTACCGAAAAAAGCCTCAAAATATGCCTTGTACATTTGAGTGGAAGAGCAAGCGGTGATAGGTAAGGTTAAGAGCTCATCTTATCTGCCAAGACCGGGGTACTTCTCCTTACAAGTTACCTCCTCCTTCAACAATTCTTACAATCAAGAAATCCGATCTATATTTGCATACATGGCTCACGATTGTTTATGCCACCAAGCGCATCATGCTTTCGATATTCAATAGTAACGACATACGAAAGCAACTTGGAACCCTTCATTTCCGACGTGAAACCACGAAGAACAGCTCAATATCGCGATAAACAAAGTGGCAGAAGCATGCATCTTGTTAGATATTGAAAGGATACCATAAGGATGAGCTAAAGAATTGGTAGCGACAGATTAGGTGCCACACATTTCGAGGCATCCATGGTAATATAGCCATACTCTCGTTCGAGCGATAACAAGAGGAAAATACGAAGTGCCACATACACAAGAAACAAAGTGCGTACAAAAAGAATATATGTGGAGTATAAATAAGGGATTGGTGCGCTTTCAAGAGACCTCCGCCTCAATGCTGGAGCTGATTGCCTATCTGTTAAGATTCAAAGTAGGAATCTTGGATCATGGATGGTCATCCCTCATGGCTGGAGATAAAGTACTTGTCCAGCTGTGATGTCAATATGGATGCATGTGCGTTGGGACAAATCTTGAAATATCACTGGAAAAGTTGAAAATTGGCAGTGGTAAGCTCACGTATCAAGAGATAAAGCACATGGATGGAGATGAAGATGGAGGTTCAATCAAGAGAACTAAAAGACACCATTCTTGGTGGTTTCCCAAATCCCAAGAGTGGTGAAAATTTGGAAACTTTTTCAATGCTCTCTGAGATACAGTGAACAGAGCCTAAGATTTCATGTTATGATGCCTACCCTCTCTCATATCAATGATTATTAAGGTAAGAAACACGGTTTTACTAGAAGCAGCAGCTCAAAAGAGTTGCACATTCTCTGTTCAAGGTTGTTGCCATATTACTTTGATCTTTCACGATGCCAGAGATTGGCTATTGACCTGATAACTCATTTTGAGACGGGAAGCAATGTGTTGTCAACTTTTGCAACGCACCTCTTGGTGCAGGTTGGTATCTTTCTTTTAGTAGCAAGCTCTCAATATTCGAATACAAGAATTCCATACTTCTTCTATGGTCGTATTCGACTGCTAAAAATTCAGTGAGTCAAAGGAACAGAGAATTCTCCCAAGGCTTTTGACTGCGTGGTCCCAAATTCATGATACGAAACCTTAACATTCAAAGCGCTGGGAGCTCTTCGTTTTCAGTCCTTCTATCACTTGATACTTTCTCAGTGGGTTATTTTTCAGTTTAACTACCGTTATAAGAGTAGTCATTCTTTCTCTAGCTTCGATCTTATTGACACAGGGAGCTTATCACGTCCATGAACTAACATGGAACAATGCATCAGCAATTTCAAGTCTTGGAAAATGCTTTCTATCTTGTATTCAAGAATCAGAGATATCTGGTGCCTGAAAATTCCTCACATTGCCTGGTATTCAATCTCCGTGGCCATCATTTACCGGTGTTTTGTTTCCATCTTAACTCAATCATCTATTTGTGCCAAAATTATGAGACGACTTACCTTCAAACAACTACGGATATCATGGAAAAGATAAGACATGTTTTCTTTCATGTCATTTTTCCTTTTTATCCATTATTTTGGTTGAAATCTCAGCGCTAGCCATCTCAATGCTAATCTTTTGTCTTTTCAAACTTGACTCCCACACTATCGACTATCTCATTCCTCTTTCTTTATTTGCACATTCTAACGTGCCCAGGTATCGTATGGCACTTCTATCGGATGCGAACTTCCTCTGATCGAGTCCGCTACGATCCTGCCAAATTTGGTTACCAGGAATTTCCTCTAAGAGTTGATAGATCTGAGGCTTCAGCAAAATTCAGTTTTTCTGTTTCTTAGATGCTAAAATCAAATGGTGTGAAGGGTCTGAACTTTCTAGACATCGCAACTTCTCAATTTCCGTAATTTCCTTTACCAAGCATTGAACCCTATACAACTCAAAACTCCGCCAGGTATCTGCCATTTGTGAAATTCAGCATATTCAATGTTCTATCGATCATATCCGGAAAAGAATTGTTCTTTGGCTGGATATGCTGTCTCAACTTTCTTCTTTTATGTTTCAGTTGAGGTATCGGACAAAGTCGCTTGGCTTCGGCCTTCAGCAAACAGTAAAAAACAACAGGATCTCGTCAGTCTAGAGTATCAGAAAGAAATGCTCTTCTCAGACTCACTTGAGTCGACTTTTCTTGTGCAACCTTCTCCGTTGTCTGCTCACGTGCGAGCTGGATATTTTGGTTCTGGCTTTAATTCCCTCCTGATTGAATCAAAGATGAGCAGCAACCACTTGGTCCAGTCTAGCTCAGTACCGGAGACATGTGCCGGAAGACATGGCGCACCAAAACTTTCAGTGGACTGGCTTTTCAAGGTCATATCATTCAATACAGGCTTCTTAGAGGTATCATTATTATTTCCGAAGCTGAAGCCTGATAGTCCCAGGAAATGTAGAAGTACATTATTTCGTATTGGGGAATGTATCGTCTTGATTATGTACGCATTAACGAGTCTATAAAGTTATTCTCAATCTCGTTCATTCTCGAAACAATTCTTCCGTCTCGATAGTATTCATCCGCCTCCCGATAGACTCCATTCTCTCCGCTGAAATCGGCAGAACACGATTTTAAGCGACCATGAAATTTATCTTAATTGAAATGTTTTATGCTAGATGAATTCAAGGGACTCTAGGCTCATCGAAAACGCATTCAGAGGGGTTTAATTCTTGAATTAGCAGTACAGAAAGCAGCTTATAGGTCTAATATTGTAGACATAGCCGCGCTAGTTCATGCTCTGAAAGGTACAAAATGGGAGTTCTTGATTGCATCGGGAATTAATTGCTGATCTAGTGCGCTTTTAGCCAGAGATCTGATCTTCTAGTTGATTGGATGGTCGTTGAAAGTAGTCTGAAGACCATTCAACAATAAACGTCTAATGGCAGTCAAAACACAGATAATTAGTTTTATAAAGTCTTTTGTATGATAAAGTGTGACGATGCAAATCAAAAAAAGATAATGGTTGGAAAGAAGATGAATTGAGAATGAAGGTAGATGATTTCAAGTAGGGCTAAGATATCCTATCAACAGTACAATCCACCTTACCCAAAAGAGTTGTAGTTCCTCAGGCAATCTTCTGAAATTCAATACACTGATTCTTGTTTTACAGGGCGAACTCCGGGTCAGAACCATTATCAACGAAATATAAGAAGCTATGAATCATGCATCCGTGGGTATGTTGCCCAGAGTAGTAGAATCTTGGTGGGAAAACTTTAAACCACCAAAACTCATGCAATCTGCCTGAGTATCATTGCCCAAAGATAAATATAAAAGGAAAAGAGGCGAGAATTCATCCGCAGTACCTTTCTCTATCGTTCATCATGCATTATTTGATGAACTGTCCCCCTCCGTCGTTAGTTCTTTCTTCTTCTCTTCCCATGGAAGTCCTCGACACCGGCGCTCTCATCATCATCAACGCGATATCTCTTGCTTCTCGATCCTGGGATTTGAGATTGAAATGTCGATTCGTGATTGACTCCGGGCCCATTAAGTACTCTGCCGAACATGTGTGGGAATGCATTCCGACCAGGGCTGATCAGTGAGTTCATGCTTCTTTGTTCCGAATTCGGTTGATGTTGCCCACGGCTCCCACCTCGTGGAACTCCATGTATTGGTCTGGATTGTTGCCTAAGCATTGGGATATTCTCCATGTAGCCATTTGGACCCTGCAATGTTTGTCGCAGGCTTTGTTCGGGACCTTGGATATCAGTCATCGAAAGATTAACGCCGCCAGCTTGAGAAACCGGGCCGGTATTGTATCTTGAACCACTATTTACCGCTCCTTGATCTACGTGCTTTGTAGCTGATGCCTCGAAAAAGCCAGCATAACCACCTGTTTCCATGCTTGCTCTTTCATTTGTATGAATCGGCGCCTGCGTAAAATCCGTGTCCAGGCCAGCATCATATCCGAAATGTCCTGAAACCCTCTGTTTCTTTGGCTCTGGTGCTGAATCATTCAATTCCGGTTCTGCACGTTTTCTTCTCTTCCCGCGAAGTTTTGGTCTTTCCGTAAATAATGCCCGGCCTGACATACCTAGAGCACGACGGCGGCTAGATCATATTAATTAGCATATGCGCATCAATCTTCACAGGAAAAGATTATTTCTCCGAGAACTTACTTATTTAGCCTGTCCTTTTCTTCAACTGAAATATGCACACCCCCTTTGATGGGTTTCCGCTCTTTAGGCTTAGGCCTAGGCTTACCCTCCCTTTCCATCCGATCCGCCCTTTCCTCTTCGTTCTTTATCTTCTGTTCGGCCTTTTCTATTGCTCTTTTGAAGACATCGCGTTGTGTTTCTCCTGGGCGCAGCCATTCATATTCTTCCTCAGTCAGGGACATCCTAGGCCTCAGGTAGTCGGGACGCTCACTCCAATCTGCACGCTTCTTAGATATCAAAGTAGTTCCTCTTCTTTGATCAATCCCAGTCTTCTTGTTTCCTTCCTTGATCGTGTCATTGTATGCCTCGCTGGGCTCGATGTGGTTGTAAACTGGATTTCCCATGGTAGTTTCATGATTAGCAACATTGTGCTGAGATGCTCTAGCCGCGTTATATTCATCATATGGATTTTGGGGAAGTCTCCAAGGGTCGTTGGGCTGGAAGTATTCAGCCTCGTTGTACTCGTCATGTCTCACTTGCGGGTACAAAGGGTCACGCTCAAAATGGGCTTGAGTAGCACCGGTTGAGTTTTGGACACCAGTAAAGTTCTGGATGGCCATGATGTCTGCCGCAGAAGTTTGATAGCCTCTATGGGGTTTTTCATCGAAGTTTGTGGTTAATGATGGATCGGCGTACATAGGGGACGATAGTGCGTGTTGAACATGAACAGAGTGATTACTACTGGCTGGTAGTTCTTGCAGTGTTGGACTTCTCATTGTTTCCACTGAATCTTGAATATGCTCATTATGCTCATGCAGTGGAAGAATACCAAGATTCAAGTTATCCTGTAGACTATATGAGGAGTTCACATCATGTCGCGATGGGTGATTCGCAGACGTGTTGCTCTGGTGATA
Source organism: Monilinia fructicola (assembly GCA_008692225.1). Taxonomy (NCBI): domain Eukaryota; kingdom Fungi; phylum Ascomycota; class Leotiomycetes; order Helotiales; family Sclerotiniaceae; genus Monilinia; species Monilinia fructicola. The sequence goes on along the minus strand of VICG01000007.1, from coordinate 284,009 downwards.
CCCGCTGATTTGACTAGGGTAGTTCTGAGTAGTGTGAATGAAAGTATCCTGGGGAAAAGTGACTCCCAGACCTGCTTGAGATTGATTGTGTGTAGAGCTCAAACGCGTGGTACTTGAATCTATGCTTGCCAATATAATTTCCTCCTCATGGCTGAGCTGGGGGATTGGTCCATTGAGAAAGTTTTGAAATTCTTCATAGGTCATTAGATCGTTGCTATTTGTTGTGTATGCATCGCCTGCTGCTTTTGTTTCTCGGAGAAGTACCTCGAATTCCTCATCAGCCATGGTACCTTCACTGAGACTTGTAGTGTCATTTCTCGGTGCTAATATTCCTTGGAGAAACCTTTCAAATTCTTCATCGGTCATGGTACTAGCATTAGGGCTTGTATGATTTGTGTCGAGAATATTATTGGTATTATGTTCGTCCTCCTGAAGGTATGGAAGCTGATACGGGATTGCGATATTATGCGGTGTGGTATCGTGAGCTACTGTGCTTTCGTCAATACCGGCATCTCCTATTCCAGATTGAATATGCCTAGTGGAAGGATATTCTAGGTTCGATTGTTCTGCGCCGAAGTCAAAGGGAAATTGTCGCTCTGGTTCATCGGCACCTAGAGCAGTATTAGATTTATTGGGAAGAAGGCTATAAGAGTCAGGTAGCATACCATTCCATATATGTTGATTCGCATCAAATCTATTCTCCTCCCCGCCTATTTCAGCATTCGAAGTCGCATTTGGAAAGGTTGTATCTCTGAGATTAAGTCCAAGAACCGCTGGTTGATGACCTACAGGTGTAGGTGTAGGGACTCGGTTTGGTTTCCTGAGGGCTTTCCTGCCAGCCTCATTCATACTCTCAAACAGCCTTTGTGGGCCAGACATTTTGCTCCTAATTATGATGTAAACCTAGAGATAACTGTTGAGTGGTTGTCGAAGACGTGTTCCAGGAAATGATCAGGAGCATGAAGGTTAGGCCTTTAAGTATTGTTGAATCAATAGTCCAGGCACTTAGATGCCTGAGCCTCAGTGGAACTGTCGTACCCCTGAGAAGCTCGTTTAGATTGTTTGCATTGTTCCATACGGCGCCAATTTCCTTACTCGAAGTGAGTTCCAGGTTAATAAGCGCATATTAGCCAATCACGTTTGCTACATATCGTACGAAATGTGAGTTACCACAAAACAGTGACCCGTAAGAGAGTATTTCATACAGCAGAGGTTTGATAATACCTATATATTTGCATGTTTATTAGGTGTATTTTTTATGGCAACTTCCAGTGAATTGGTTAGTATCTCCAAGTGAAGGGGATCACCAAAGTCTGGATCTGGATTCCATAGATAAATTTGGTGAACAGTGAAGTTTGCGAAGAAATCAGCCAAAAGGCCAGAAATAATGTTCTTCTGAGATTGCACTGTCTAATTTCCAGGCTGACTATCCGAAATCTGGACAATTTTGTAGAAATTTAAAAGTCCTCTTGTGCGTTAACATGTTGATAAGCAGTCAGAACGCTCTTTAATCATTCTATACTGGCTATGGAGTTACGCAAAGTTATGAAATATGTAGTATATATATATATAAATCCTCTCATACGATGAACATTTACCTTGTCCCTCACATCGAGCACTTCATGAAAACCCTCATATTTTTCTACAGTCTCCATTTATGGGCATCTGAATTTCAAAATCCTAGCTGACCATGTGGGAGGATTTCAATCATGCTCTTTCATACTATTTAGAGTCAAGAGTTTCATTGGTATCACTAGTAGCGGCATAGGAGTTGGTACATAGTTGATAGTAATCTATTTCTGGTGCTTTTACCTGTACACTAGATAGTCAACGGAGAATTACTGAGCAGAAAATATACTTCCATATAGAGAGCGCCAGAATACTTGAAAGATACCCATTCAAGTTTGCGGCAACTAAAGAAGATGACCCTAGGAATGTACTGGCAATGTTTTCATTGTGATATATTATTCTATTCCCTCAAGTGGCTAACATAAACAACCCAGGTGTATTCCTTTCATACAGAAGCGGATACACATAGTATTAATAATCTGAATAATCTCTCAAAATGTCACCTTCATCCTTTCGTCACAGTTGACTGCAATTATCTACCCTCCACCTTCGGCCTTCCACTATTTTCCAACACCTCTCATTTTACTCTAGGTTCTCTTCGTACCAATTTCTTCTCCGTCAAAGTTCTCCGATGCTTCCTGGGGCATGGCTTTCTTTCTCTTCTGGACCTCTGAGTTGTTGAATTCTTCAATTCCAGACGGTTGCACATAATCCTCAAGTATCGATGTTCCACCATCACTTGTTCCGAGCGAATAAATGCCAGAATATGTCGAGGTTCTGAGCATTGGATGCAATGACCCATCTTCAGGGGGTTTGTCCTTCCTTCGTCGGCTTGTACAGCTTTTTGTCCGCAGTTCTTCTATTCCTCTCGGTCCAGGAGTTTGTGACCATGCCATGCTCCCGCTTTGCAGTCAACCAAGCATTGTAGCATTTGAGAAGTCTTGCTTTAGGCTTGTAGTCTGCCGGAATATTCTTCGGGATATAATCTTCGGGTTTACAGCGCCTTTTACGCTCCTTTTCTTCCTTCCTGGCTGTCTGTCGAATGCTAGAAACTAGTTAGTGGTGACCTACATTGAACACTGGGGATAACTTACGAATTTAGTAACTCCATTTGCTCCCAATCTATATGAATAGCTTTCATATTTTTCTTGGCCTTACTCAAGTCCTCGAAGGCCTTTCGAGGATTGTCCTTGTAGTTCTTTTCTACGGCTTCTGCTTCTTCTTCGAGCATGTGGACCCGAGGAAAGTGGGATTCAAGACGGTGCTCCCACGGCAAGCGCTTGCTCTTATTTGCTGGTTCGTCGCTACTGCCGCCATTCACGGGCTTTCTACGAACTCTTCTGGAGGCTGGAATAATCCCACCAAGGATCTCCCGCTCGAGGGATGATTTATTCTTTCCTGGTGCTGGGATTCTACCACCAAAATTCGCATGTTCGACTGACGGCTTATTATCGCCTGGTGTTGGAGTTATACTACCAAGAATCTCTCTTTCGGCTGGTGGCTCAGTATTACCTGGTGTCGGACGCGCATTTCCAAAATTTCTGTCGCGTACCATTGGGTTTCTTGGCCTATTCAGAGGGGTACTGTAGTTTCCACTTGGTGAAGGAGCTCGGTCGATATCTGCGAAGTCTCGAGGCATCTCCAACTGGATCTCGGGCAACAAAGGAAGTGCTTGATTCATACCAGCATTTTCTGTATGATTCGTCGCCTGCTGATCAAACCAATGTGGCTCCATATGTCCTCCAAAAGTGTTAGGTGGCAGCGGTATATGGCTTGAGCCATACCGGGGGCGCTTTTGGGAGATGCTAGCCTCTTCATCTTGCACACGGCTACGCTTCTTAGAGTTGGACGTCTTATACTGACTGGGACTCTCGATATTATGCTCATCGGGTCGAGGCCCCGTGACTGCTGATGGCAGCGTTTGATCTTGTTCGCTTGCCGGCTCTTGTACTGTTGACTTTTCGGCATCACCTGTCCAAGTCTGGAAATTATCACCGAGATCTACGTCTGTGTTAAGGCTGTTAGCTAAAAGATCACGTTGTACAGGACAAGGGATATAGTTACCATCCCAGCCCAGCATGCCTGTATAAGAACCAATAAGAGGATCACCATTAGTCAAGGTATCCATCGCAAAAGTTGTATTATCCGTGTCATTCACGAAAGACTGTCCATCTGCGACTGGTTGAACAGGCTGTTCCTGCAACGGAGTTGCACCTGATGAATACACCGTAAATTCTGCTGGCCATGATTGTTCACCATTGTCATACGAAAATGTATCCAGTTGATCCACATCAACATATTCTTCTTCCACATTATTTGGATCAACCGCAGGGTCCATGAAGAACGGGAGCTCGTTATTTGTGTTGATAAAGCTGTCAAATCCTTGGTTTTCCATTTTGTTTGATTAGGTTGGAGAGAAGTAGAAGATGTATATGGTGGATGCGAGTTGTGAAAGGACTTTTGTATGATTATCGAAGTATCTTACAAGATTCTGAGAAGCTCTGTTAAATTTAAGGATGTTGAAGTGGTCAGAATGTTAATGAGGATCTTGTGAAATGTATTGCAAAGTGGCTGTGAGAAATTCTAGTCGTCTCCGGTTCTCAGAATGAACCTATTTATGTGTTTGGAGATAGTCTACGTATCCCAGATTACGTGATGCGCACATTACTTTGTGGTAGTATTTATCTCACGGTTTCTGTATATTGAATACTTTGGTATAGGACACTGTTTCTCTCGCAGCCTTGCACGGTTCGTGACCGTAAGAGCAAGACCGCGAGTTGAAGAACATCCGATGTCGTTGTACGGCTCTTTTATTCGTGCAAATTATGTCTAGTGTGATTAGCAGCATGTAGATTGATCAGACGGTTATTACAGCTATATATACTGAAGGTAGAAGTGCTACGACTGTCGAAAATCTCGCTCTATCTCTAGATTTTCCTGCAGATCCAGCTCATTGAGGCTGTCATGAAATTTTATGAAGGTATTCGGAAATCAAAGCCCTTTGATATCAGCCTTAGTATTAGTCGCATCTAGTACAAGACACTACATCGGATTCTGTTCATGTGCTAAGGAGTTTAAGCGAATAAATGTGCATGGTATGTATCATTTGATATGGGTATTCTAACTGTTATTATCCTTCACTGGCCTATGATTCTGCCCCCATAGAAAGAAAAATGGGGAACTAATACTATATACAGTCATTGGTGTGCCTCTCAATACAATTGATACTCGGAGGAATGCATAACAGGAAAGAACCCTTGAATTAGCTTTTGTTAGCTCATAATTTCGCAAACAAAATATTGCTGGGAACGTACCGGTCAACAATTCGCGTTGCTACGGTTGATTCACTGATTCCGTAGCCTTACGCAATAATAATTTCCATATAAAGAAGGATAGAAACCTACAACGAGGTAGTTAAAAGTGAAACGCTCGCTTAAACCGTATAAGGAGTTCCCGCATAAGTATCAGGTGAATTAAAGTCTAGAAGGTAGTCCGTGCACGATGACGCGAATGATTACCGAGGGGTTGAAAAACAAACAACAGGCTATTCATAATTCTAGTGCTTACACAATGAAAATGGCACCCTATGTGATCTTTGATTTTCAATGCCTTTGATTATCTTTTTCATTTTTAGAAAGTATAAGATTTGATTTTGACCTTTGTATGCTAATAGATCTAATGCCTTGCAGATCATCAGTGTAACTCAGACGAATTCTAGGTATGTGAAAGATAGGGGCAAGTTATTCAATCACCAAAACTGACTTTAAGTATAACTCACCTTCCTTTTATCCGACTGTTTACCTACACGCTTTTATCCATGAAGTAGCAGACTGAGTGATCTAGCAGAGCAGCTTTTATCGCGTACGACCATTCATTTCAAGCTGAAATCTCAGTCTGAAGCAAGCATTGCTTTTCAGAATTTGCGGTGATGATGAGTAGAAAAGTCATGAATATGAGACGGTTGACCGCATCCTGACGGCTCCCACCTTGGTGAAAGCCCGATAAAAGTTAAATACTTCGAGATTCGAATCGATCAAACAGCTGTTTGTGAAACCAAGATATCTGCGGGATGGATTATAATCTGATATAGGCTTTGCGCCGAATGTACCTCGTATCAGCTCTTTGAGATTGTAACTATTCTCTTCGCACTTTCCTACGCTAAATACAGATTGGAACTTACGTTTTTATAATCCTAGCCTACAACTGTTTCATTTTGGGCTCTAATACTGTTTCCCCCTTTCGCGAGAAAATGTTGACCGGACGCCACTTAGACAGCAGAACCCCCAAGTGTTACGATCACATACTAGAGCAAGTCAATAGAGGTCAAATAACTAGAATAAGAAAGATAAAGAGGAAAGAGATCTCCTAGGAAATCTCTTGTACGTACAATATCGCTTAGTAGCTAGCCTTAAACTTAGGTAAGCGTGATGAGATACATGGTTAGACACGTGATATTTGTCACACAACGTATCTTAAAGTGGGGATCTATAAAGCTCGTCTGTCTAGCATCCACCCATTTGGTAGTAAGCACTTTATTCTAGACTGTAAGCTAGTTCAATCCTTGTTGACAGCGCATGCCGGGAATCCTTCTCGACAAGGGTATTATTGGCTGGCTCGATCCTTGACTCCGAATATTTTCAAGTGACGGATTGAAGTTAGGGCGGATGCAGTGGATAATTTGGGTGTGGTTTGGAACACAAAACCAAAGACTATCTCGCAAATTACATTGACGATTAGATCTAGACGAGTAGATCTCTATGATAGAAAGTTTGTTGTGGATATGGCGATGAATTAACTAGGAGAAGAGAATTTCGTGAAGCGAGATCTGCTGTGATTGGCGAAACGGAGCGGGGGTTTTCAACGTCAGCTCTCTATTGAAACAACACACAACAACCATTCTCAGAAGAATCTGAAGATATAACGCTCTGTTGTACATCAAACCAATATATTCTTCGAGTTCAGTCCGAATAATGGTATCCCCAAACTTCAATTCAACTCTGCTACTAGCAAACCCTCAAGATGTTCCCGAGCTAGCGGCAATAACCACAAGAGGCTTCGAGGCAAGCGATAGTATATTCCCCATGATATGGAGTAATACAGCTCCGGGTGCACATGATGCAGCTGCAATGATGTTATTCAATCCTATACAGACTCCTATGAAGATCACATGGAAAGCTGAGGTTGATGGCAAGGTCGTGGGGTATGCTCGCTGGCATTTACCTCCAAATTCTAAAGGGGAGCGGTCAGAGATAGATAAGGATGTTTTGTCTGATAGAATGGAGGGGGATTTTGGCGGTGAGACGAATAATGGAAGTGCCACGGAGGTATTCAAACAGAAGGTTGAAGGGGGTTGGCAGACACCCTCCGGAATGAATTTCGATTTGTTTATGCGAAAGGTAAAGGGATCAATTGAGTGTAGAAAACGGGATTATGACGCAAAAGTCGATATAAGTGAGATTATTTTCTCTCTACCCTGGTCCTCTCAGCTGTTTTCATATCGTCTCGTCACAATACTTACAAGCTTAGTGCTCGATCTCTGTTTTGTGGACCCAGCATACCACAAACGAGGAATAGGAAATATGCTACTAGAATGGGGAATCAAGAAAGCAGATAAAGAAGGCAGAAAGATATGTTTGGTCAGTACTCCACAGGCTAGGAATTTTTACGAGAGAGCTGGCTGGCTGGAGAGGGAAAATCTGGGCCTTGATTTGGAGGCCCATGGAGGAGAAGGAAGATATGAAAGGTGTTGGATGATTAGAGAGCCACAACGAGAGAACTGATGAGTAATGGCGGTATTATGTATCTGCAGACCACAATTTACGTGGATTTAACATCAAAGAATGATGAACGGACCTAAAGGTTTTAAACCAAATGTAGCAAAATATAAAATATCAAAAATCCATAATTCTTCGATCTTGAGACCATGTGAGGTGATTAGCTAGGCCAAAATTAATATTATTTCCTCCAAATATATCAGTAGAGATGAAAATATGCGAACGAGAGTAGAGGAAGATAATTTCTTTGCGTTGGATTTTGTGATTTAGGTCTGTCGACTTGATAGTTTCGTTGAATTTACTTTTATGCTATGTTAAGAACCTATGTCGCAGTTGCAAATATCACCTTTTTATGACACCGATATGGATTTTCTTACTCTAAATTAAGTCATAGGGTCAAGATCACTGGTGGATGTGGCCTTGAAACGCAGGTAAAATTAATGGGATTTTGTATCCCAATGATGATATCGAGCTGGATTATCACCTTTTTATTGGAGGGGACCTTGCATAGTGGAGAAATGAAGATGAAATAAGGATATTATTAAGTACATGTGCAATACTTAGGGCAAAACCAGAATCGTTCGTGGCACATTGCCAAGCATGCTAGATATATTGAGGCAGATATTTCGAATTGAATTAAATATAATGGGCGCTGAGGGCGCCAGGTTTGTTGAATATTAAAGATGTAGCGAAGCTGCGGCAAAGATACTGGTCGCCTTCCCTCGCTGGTTTTTATATTCAACTCAACACATAATGAATCCCTTGAGTCTTACATATGATTAGGTCATTGGCCATTTTCTCCTCATCAAACCCCCACCTGCTGACATTCATCTGCTCCTTCCAATCTGCTTTATCACTGATCTCAGTTAGCAGACTGATATATCTGCCTAGATCCAGGTCAAAGCCTAACACTCTCTTGCTTGCTGCCATTCTCTCAATATCATATGCCATTTCTTGGAACATGATTCCATGGCCCCTGGGTCCCAGTTCCAGAGATCCGTTATCGCAGCAGTTGCTGACACATCCATAAACCTGGAAAAATGCATGACACATCTCGTGGATCAATGTACTCATGATAACCTCTATTCTATCTCTAAGGTTCGGATCCTGGTGGTCGTAGATAGTAATCGTGCTCTGTGGAATGTAACAATTGTGGGTCATGTCGTAATGTTGACATGCAATACCCCTATTCCCAGCTTCCATGTTGGAGACTTCGGAAGCAACTATAGTGACATTTTTTTCTAGTGTACCTCCGAAAAACAAGTTATCGAATATGTGAAAGTATTTCTCTAGGATGTCCTGGGTTGGTACAAATCTAGATTGATCTGTGCAATTCAGAATATCTAACTTATTCCACTTCTTAATGGCCGTTTTTTGGATATTGGTTAACTGGGACTCTTGAGGCTGAATGTACCTCCTGATAGCTAAAGCGAGATGTGCAGGTTGGTGGTTTAGGAATTTTACGTGGCGCAAAGTTAAAGGTCCACCTGGTGGTCTACAGAAAAAGGCTTTCGTTGCGATTTTCCTGAACATGGAATCGACGTTCTTAGTGTTCGAAGTGTGTGGATGATACACAGGCTCTCCTTCAAGATAAGCAAGTTGATCCGGTAGAATTTGACTTCGTTGAAGGCTCCCAGCGAGATTTTCTGACGCACCAGGCTCCCTCTTAACCGGAGTTGACGGCCTTGAATGTGTTTGGCCCATCTTGCTGCGTGTGCATAGACAAATATTCCAAACTTTTTGAATGGTGAACAGTAGAAACGAGGTCGTGGGTTGACAAGGAACTGAGAAAACCTGGCACACGCAGTGAGGATGCTGATATATATGCAAACTATGAGCACTAGAAGCTATCAGTTGACCGTATCAGCTGATGAGCCGGAGTCCATCTTGTGTAACTACAGCAGACGTAGTTACGAAGCTATTCATGGTGCCATGAACTCTCTTTCCAACCTTATGAACAAAAATCCAGATAAACTAGCATCGGATCGAAAAGTTTAGCCACCCTCGATGGCCGCCATAATCTATGCATTGCTTATTCACCAAGGAAGCCTGATAAAGTGCTCTCCTAATGTACAAAGTCGTATATTTCCGCCATTCGAAAACTAGAATAAATCCTGGTTAAAGTGAACACTGTTCACTCCAAAAACCAACAAGTGGTTTACTCAATATGAACGTCAAACTTGCAAAAGATTTGTTGACTTGAAAAGAAAAAGGAAAAGGTTGACCGTTACAATCTCATGTAAACTTAAGCAGACTTACAGCGACTGGGGAATACGTAACCGCAAACATTCCAATTTGTTCCCGATCTCTTTTTCTATTTCGGCAAATTAAAGGCCCTCCCTACTCGCAACTCCGACCCGATTTCGAGAGGACCCGACACCACCACCAGAAAGCTGGATTTCTGGTACCATGCACTGTGCCTATACAATTAGACAAAGTCGAACTCAACTTTGTGACAGCATAGTATTCCGCACGTTGCCATATTCAAAGATCCTGCCATCTTTCATACGAGCGTACTATGGCATCACTGACACGCAATTAGAGCATAGGGCAGATGCCAGTAATTTATTGTAACATCTTCGATGCCCTATCACTGGCCATCCATCCATTGTTCTTGGTACAAGGGTCGTGTGCTCGACGTGTAGGATGCATAAAAGAGTTTGCTGAGTTTGCTCAGTAGCCGTGGCGTCATTTTGCACTGCTTGGTCCATGTTGTTACCAAAACTAACCTCCAAGGTCACCGGATCCAGGAGTGATATCACAAGTTGAGTACATGGCGTTCATACAGACAATCAAATTCTTTGGTCAAGAGAGTTATGGTTAGCGTCCAAAAGTGGCAGAAGCCTGAAGTTGAAAACTTTTCTCATTTTAATCTTATCTACCATCTGGAAAGGCCAGAAATGGTATCATTCTATAGTCTTTAAAAACGATCTAATGTCTTAGTATCATAATAATATTTGAAAAAATTAGTTTGAGGGGGCTGCGAGGTTTCCTCTAACGCCTCCTTTCTCTCCGACTTCACGTGCAGTTACGGTAACTGACAAAATCCTTGCTAATGTTGATCATGACTTCAACCTTACCACCCTTCTTGACACCCTTGACTGCGGCCTCTGCAAGAACATTTCCGACCTTCCAGATTCTTTCGCGTTGCTCCTCTTCTTCTTCCTCGCTGTCGTCCTCCTCAGAATCATCAGAGTTTGCGTCCTCTACCTTGGCACCGTTTGATTTGGGCTTTGGCTCTGGTTTGGTGACCTTAATGTGCGACCCACCCTCAACAATCTTAACCAAAACATCACCACCCTCTTTAGGAGTAGCGATCTCAACAGTTCGGCGAGCGGGACAGCAGTCTCGGCAGCAATAATTGGTGTGAAGACACCCTTGTCACTTTCTCCGGAAATCGAGAGAACACCAATGGCATTTGTAAGATGTTGGACAGTGGTGACGGCAGCGTGGGTAGATTGCTCAATATCCGAAGCATCGAATTCTTGAATGAGGGATGCTTGAAGGGCGGCTCCACGAGCTTGCAACTCAGAGGGGTTGATTGCAGTAGGGCTTGTAGATGGGGGCATGGACTGTGGCGTTGGGGTAGTTATATTGTACGTTGGATGCGATTTTTGGGGTGTGCGATGTACCACCAGAAAGGATGACATCGTCAATCTCCAAAGCATCCAACCCAGCCTTCTTAACGACGCTCTCGATCAATCTGTTGAACCCATCGAAGACCTTGCGTCCGATAGTCTCGTATCTAAGTCTGTTAATGGTAGAAGAGAAATCAATACCTTCTGCCAAGCTCTCAACACTAAAGTTGGAGTTTGTTCCGATACTGAGAGCCTTCTTGGTAGCCTCGGCTTCCAACTTGAGTTTTGCGAGACTTCGAGCGTTCTCTCGGGGATCGATCGAGTTCCACTTGATAAATTCCTTTGAAAAGTGATCCATGAGAACCTTGTCCAAGTGAACACCAGCGAATTCATAATCGTGTGCAGTAGCCAAGATGGTATACATGCCTCCTCTTGATGCGATCACTGCGACATCTGAGCGGGTTCCTCCAAGATCTGCTACGATTACATTCTTATCTGTAACCTTGCTCTCCGGTCTGGCATCGTAGGCCAACAAAGCAGCTACAGGCTCACTGATGAGTTGTAAAACTTCGAGACCGGCGTCATTTGCAGACTTTGTCAAAGCTGCCTTTTGACTATCGGAGAAATTTGTTGGGACTGTAATAACGGCCGAGTTGATTTTCTTTCCAGAGAAGTCTGAGGCGGATTGTGCAAGACGACGAATTACTCGGGTTGCTACCTCAGAAACAGAGACGGTGGATGGTTCACCCTCTTCCTTGTCTTGAATTTTGAATGCAATGGTCCCCTCGTGGTCCAAAGGGTGTGCTGATGCATGGCAGTGTGTAGGGTCTATCGATTTGAAGCTGTGCGGGGTGCGGGGCAGAATGTTAGCCGTCTTTCATCTACTTTACAACACATCTCGATTCCAGAAAGGTCTCCATCATGTATGACGTACTCTTGTCCGAGGAAATCTCTGAAATAAGCAACAGTGTTGGCGCTATTTCTAACGAGTTGTTGCTTGGCTTGTTGACCATAATATTCGTCGCCGTGGATATAAGACAAAATGGAAGGGATTTGACGGTCTGCAATCAAAGTCAACCAGTCTGGCCCTGAATTCCTTCTCTTCGTTCATTGCGGCATGACTACTTACCACCATCTTCGTTGGCAATGACTTCAGCTTTATCCTCGATGGTTGTGTAGGCGATTGAGCTGTTGGAGTTTCCGAAAGAAATACCAATGGCGTTTCTCTCTCCAGCAGTGCCGTTTGATGCAGGGGCTTCAGATGCCATGTTTAAAAATGTGATGAAGGTAGAAGAGATGAGCAGAGGAAAAAAGAAAGTAAATGGGAGGAAGACTTTGACTCAAAATCAAAGTGCGGATATACTTTTGTGTAACTGTTTAATAGCTCAACATAAAATCATCCAGAACTTTTTTTACTTTTCAAAATCGCATCGAGAATTTCGCTACAGTGCGCCACATTTTTCAGCCCCACCACACCTGCGGCGCAAGGCTGGTGGGCTGAGGCTGAGAAAATAAGACCTTGGAACTTTTGTTTGTTGGAATAGATTCAAATCTCAAATCAGATTATATATCAACTAACCTTCCCATTCGCATTCGCATTCAATCAATAGGTAACCTCACAACAAATTTGAAAAAAAATATCAACGACCTCGGAGAAGCAATTAGGAATACCGTCATCACAGGGTTTTGGGATAAAGTTTGTTGTTCGTTCACAATTCACAATGTCAACAGAAACCTTCGTCCTTCCGGGCGATCATATTTCTCCAGAATTATTACCCTCTCATCCAACTTTACCTTTGAAGCTTGGCCCAGGGTTAAGACATATTCCTCCAAATACCATCACTCCAACTGTTGCGGGCCAGCTACGGACAGACTCGAGGAAGAACGCCATCTGGGTTGAATTCAATGCTGGTCGAGTAAGAGAGCAAATCATGATTTCCCTATTCCTCACATAGCTAATATTTTCAACAGTACATTCCAACAGCTGGAGATCTTGTAATTGCTTCCATTAAGAAGTCAGCCGGAGATTTATTCTACGCAAACATTAGTGACTTCACAGCAGATGCGACCTTGCCAGTGCTCTCGTTCGAGGGAGCCACGAAGAAGACCCGACCGCAGCTTGACAAAGGCTCACTGGTTTATGCGCGAATTACTCTTGCAAACAAACACATGGATCCAGAACTAGAGTGTGTATCAGCATCAACAGGTAAATCTGAAGGACTGGGACCTTTGACTGGAGGGATGTTGTTTGACGTATCCCTCGGTATGGCAAGACGAATGATGATGGCTCGTCCAGCCGATCAAGGTGGTTTGACGATACTTGAGGAATTAGGGGAGGCCGGAGTTTCATTTGAAATCGCCGTAGGAAGGAATGGAAAAGTTTGGGTGGATAGCAAGACAATCAAGACTACTTTGGCAATAGGCAAGGCTATACAAGACACAGACGAAAAGGGTCTTTCACCAGAAGATCAAAAGAAACTAGCTAAAAAGCTGGCACGCGAAGCTTAAAATACGATACCCTACGATAGAATAATTACGCCATTGGAAAAAAGCCTGAGACAAAGGCATGGTGGACGATCCTGTGCCAACATTCCTCTTCTATCAGCCCTTGCAGCTATGATACCCGAAATGTCAGCACCGCGACTCAGGCTTCAATAGTCCTCTACAAGCCTCAATTGGGATTCAGCCCTGCCATTTTCTGTAGCCATACCAAACGTATAGGCAGGAAAAGACTGGACACATTCTTAGGAAACGTGCGCACACCATACCAATAATCAAGCGCAATGCATTCCTTGACTTCAAATCTTTCACCAACCTTGCCTATTGATCAACATGAAGTGACATAATGCAACTCGGAGGCAAATTTGAAATCTATTTATTGAAGATGTAGACCCTATCATACATTTCTCCACCATACACAGCTACATCCATCATGTTTCTTTCTACCACCACACTCGTATTGGCTACTTTCTGCCTCCCAAAACTATCATTTTCAAGACCTCTACCTAAACCTCAGGAGGTAGAACCTAGTAAGAATTCTTTTGCCTCTTCCGGACAGATAGCACTAACGGTCTTTAGTTACTCTTCAGCTTCATGTTGCGGAAGGACTACAAATAGGAGCTAATGTCGGTTGTGGTGACAACGCCTTGGGTGTTGGTATCAACTCCAAACACCTGCCATTGATCCCATGTACAAAAACGGAGAAGCTGTTGCCAACAACGGGCGCGACATTGCCATTAATTGGCAGAACTCCGGACATCAAGCGAGCCGATCCGATGTTATCATTAAGGTCAATCAGTGGACAGAGCTTCATACCCATCCCGACTTCAAATTTGAATATACCCTTAACAGCTATAGATTCCAGTATTCCAAGATGGTCAAGTGCAAGCACATTGACCTTCAGGTCTACCCTCAAAGAGGCTTCTACGAGATCCAAAAGAGCAAGCAAGACTCATACGCACCATCGTACCTCATTGACACCAAACCCTCCACCCACTATTATAATTGACCCTATTCGTACCTCGACAAAGCTAGCCAGAAGCACACATACACATCACCGCATTTCGAAGACTTCCAAAGCCTCAAAGACTTCCAAGTCTATACTAAATTCATCACTACATTCCCACCCTCATCCTCTGCCTGTTCAAACCCTAGATGAAAGGTTGGGAACAACAACAAAGCCATCGGCTTTCAAGAATAGAGATCCAAAGTCGACAGATTCTCACTTGAGTTGGATCTCACCTCCCGAAACTCGATTTCCCATAAGACCGGTTGGCACCGTATCCGCAACAAAGATCACAACCTTGGAAACAAAGGCCTCTGCAAGCACCTCGCGGAAAAGAGCAACTTGGCATCCGCCTGCGGAGACTTTATATCCCCCTATTACTGAGCGTGGACTGCCTAACAAGGGCTGGTAGCGTGATTGATGATGTTCAAGTGGGTATTGATGTTGTATTGTTCTCACTTGCTGGTCTGATATTGGGAAGTTCGTGTTGCGTGATGCAAAATTTGCCGTTTCAGGTAGTTCAATTTATCTAGCCTGTTAGCTACATTCACTAAATCATGGTAGTGGGTCATTACCGTATCAAAATATGAAAGTAACGGCCAGGAGCCATTGCAATTAAAAGATCTATAGAAAAAAAGATCGGTATTTACATGCTTTTATTTTGTGGAGTTCTTTTTGCATTTATCCTAAATATTACAGACTTATCTCCATTTTGGTCAGAAACTCTGTGTAGTCCAGTCATAACAGCCCCATTACTTCGTGTTTTGATTTGTTCCCTGTGGATTTTTAGTCATTATCCTCCACTCAACTCAGATCAAACCATCCTCCCAATTTTCCGACCATATCCATCCAATATCCTAAATCAAGATTCTTACACCAAAATATACCATCTCCGAGAGAAAGCAAATACTCCACAAAGCAAAATGCTGGTCAACTCACCCTCATGACTCATCCCGTCATCTCTTCGTCATCTCCAGTTTGAATGAATGCATTTGTTCTCTCGTATTCCGCAGTCCGGCCACCTTGCATTTGGTTTTGCAAGTCTTGAATCGTGTTTTGATATCGATGGTCGCTCACTTGTAATTCCTCCAGACCTTCTTGTATCGTTTGCTGATTCGTTTCCGCCTCTCTCCATTCGAGGAACCTTTCAAATCCGCGTCCATAAGCAAGAGCCTCTTCATAATCGCGGTATTCAAATTGGTGATCGATCATGAACTGATCAATATTTACCCATCCCAGTCTATCAATCTCTTCAGAAATTTCCTTCGAATTTTCAGCCCAGAATGCGTTTTCGGCCAGGTAGGCTGCCTGTACCTCTGCTCCTCCATTGTCACTAACAGTATTGTTTTGTAATGCAACTTAATTTTCGTCACTGGGTGCCTCGCTTGTTGCTTCCGGCTCGTGGTTGTATTCTGAATTTTTCGTCTAGGTCCATTTCACCAGCAGCCTCTTCAAGTCCGGTTCGGATATTTCCCATCTCACGACTCATCTCTACCTGAATGATAGCACCGACAACCTCAACGTCGATATCATTTCTGTATTCCAATCCAAGATATCCCATATACTCTTCAATGCATTCCCATCCGTGATCGATGAGCCACTGATGGATTCCTAGGTCTTCGCAGCGGATTCTGTAGATTGACTCACGTCTTTCTTTCTCCTCGAGAGTCTCTTCATCGGATTCTTCATCGGATTCTTCATCAGATTCTTCATCATCCTCATCCATGCAGAAGAAGCCCTCGTCTGTTTCATCTTCTTGGTTATTTTCTTGATCTTCGTCTTCGTCTTCACCCTCATCCAACTCTTCCTCACTGCCCTCACCCCACTCTTCTTCTTGACCATCCTCTATCTTCTCCTCACTATCATAGTCGTCCATTATATCACTACCCTCCTCGATCGTTTCCTTGTCATCGAGCTGGTATATGGTGTCACTACTCTCTTCAAGCTCGTCATACATTTCTCCCTCGTCTTCCATCTGATCACTAAGTCCTTCGAACTCCTCGAACTCCTCGTCAAGTTCTTCTAGTTCTTCCTCGTCTTCCTCTTCGTCTTCTTCTTCTTGGTTTGCGAAAGGGTCACTTGCCCTGTAATTGCACAACAATTCTTGTGCTTTCATGTAGTCCTTTACGCTCAGAGGGTTGTAACCGTGAGTCACCATAAAATCTTTAAAGGTTTCCCAGCCTCTTTTGTTGAGCCACTCGATTTTCGGAAGTTCGTATCGGGGAGTGCGGTTCATTGTCAAAATCAAAAAACCCAAGATGTTTTTCAAGTATTCCTCTGTGGCCTTGGGTGCTTTATTCTGTGTTTGATAGCTTGTTTTAGAATAACAAAAGGCTGTGGAGACTGTGCTAGACAGCAAGTATAGTTTTGGATGCCCATGTATGTTCCACAGATATCGAGAAACTTGATGTGGAAGGATACCGATAATTTATCATGGAAAATATTTCTGTGTTGAGGAGGGCTGTGCAAAGAAGTCGGAGGTCTAAATTCAAATTCGCCTATTTCCATTGGTTCAGGAAAGATCACGAATATCAACCCACAGGTACTTGCATATATACCGATAGCAGAAATTTCAGTCTGGTTCATTAGAGTGAATCTGATGAAGATAAATTACTTTGTTTGGATCTCCCATATTCTCCTTCAACCAATATTCACTTCTCTTGGCATATTTTCTCTTATACTGTCCTCTGAAGAGTAAGACAAGAAGAGAAAATTGTCGAAGGCACAAGGGAGGCTTGTTGATACACAACCTGTTTGCAGAAAAGTTCCTGCTCAGGTTACTTTGTGTCCTTTCATGTGAATTTCAATAAAAAACATCCAAAAATGCTTGGAAGACAGCATCCAAAATTCTTCATGGTCAACACATCTGATGAAAATTCAGCAAAAGTTATTGTGGGGGGATGATTTGATTATCGAATCCCTCTGTGTGTATAAGCCTACTTCACCTGGATAGTTCATCCTGAGTAGTAAGTAACGGTCGGGAAGTTCAAGTGACCTCTGGATGTAAAGACGGGTAAAGCTACTGATTCAAATGAAAATAAGATAGATTTATCGAGCAAGCACCAACTTGGATTAATACTAAACAGCTAGTATCACTGCCCCCGAATTTCTTTCTCTCCCACCACAAATAAGATTAAATGACTACTCTTCTTTTCATTCAATGATCTCAATACACACGCTGCTTGCAGAAGAACTGGTCTGTGTGGACATATGTCACCAGCTACTAATCTTGTGATACACCCAGGCCTTCAACTGAACACAGTGAGATCACACGTGAAAGCATCCCCTCCTTCACCCTTATCCCTTTTACTTCTTGCCCCTACTAACAATTCCGTTTATCATTCCATGAATAGACCAGTCAAAACATCGGAACTCCATTCCACTTAGCTAAAAACCAAATCCACAATCCTATGACCAAGAGACAAGCAGACGTCTCCAATCTATATCTCAAGGTTTCTAAATGCAAGCACCACATCCTGAATAAGTCGCATACCAGCAATAAAAATATTCTGCCAACGAATGCAATCTCCGCCGCCGTGTACAAAGCTTCGGAATGCATGAGATATATGCCGAAAGTACGAATCAATTTAATCAACACACATCCCCAGACGATGACGACAGTTCTGTGAACAAGTAATCTGTGGACATGAGGTTCAGAAAACAGTCACGATGATAGATTGAGGGGTGAGGATGACGTTTATTCGGGGCGAATCGAGCTCATGATTAGGCTGCCGATTATCTCTGTTGACTTGTTGAGCTTGAGCCCGAGCCCGACGCTCTCTGGCCAGTTCGATGGAGTAACTTGAGATAGCAAGATGCAGGTATTCTTGCCGAACCCTATGGAATCTGTTCCGTCTATTACGCTCTCGGCGTACGGGAGGCATTTTGGTGGCTGGGTTCTTTTTTAGGTAGTGTTGTGTTTTGAAGAATGGATGAATGCTCGAAGACGTGTTGGAGGCGTTTTTATTTGTATTGTATTGACCGCCTGAGGTGGTACGGCTGCCTGCTAAGAGAACTTCATGGTAAATTTGACCGCAAGGAGCAAATGTCTACCGATACGGGTTCACTATTATATCTTTTGTTCCCAACAGAGCATCATATATCGAGTGGTTCTAGGAGTGTCTAACTTTGCATCGAAGAGTATGGTAATGTTTGGACACTTTCAAAGGAAATTTGACGGAATTTCATCCTCAAAAGTATCTCTTCTTGTAGTACTCGAATCCCTCTGATATTTCAGCTTAAGCTCACAATCTGCTCTGAAATTTAGACCCAGCTTGAGACTAGAACAAATCTATGCTCCCTTTCGTATATTGCAATCATACTGTGATCCTTCGCCCCATCCATATTTCTCCATCCGCTAGTCAATTTCCGTCCCATGGAACCCTGAATATTATTTCCATACATCATAACACCGAATTCCCATCCTCTTTCGTTAAACTCCCAGCAGCCGTGTCACCAAACAAATGCAAATAACCAGAAATCAATTTGGATATTTCAGGCTGCCACGACCCAAGAAGTGTTGTGCCACATTCAAAATCGACGGAGGCTAACTCCCTCCCAGAACAAGAACTATTGTATGCCAGACCCCTAGTGAGTTTCTGCAGCTGACAATTATTACGGTGATTGCATGTAGGATTATGATAGTGCAAATAAAGATCATGCTATATTTGATGAGTAAATTTATGTAGTAATGTATGTAGTGTAGAGTCAATCGTCTAAGAGTGGGGGCGAGGACTAAGGGGTGTGCACCAAGGTAGGCGAATGCTATCCGAGGTCTGTAAACGTAATCTTTCTTGTCGTGGGAACGGTCTGGAGTTTGTACCCATTCGTCATATTCGACTGGATGGCCATTTACTGCACATTGCTGTGTCATCGAAGGGGACGAATCTTTCGGATAGAGCATCTTGATGCGATTCTTGAGTACCTCCATCTGGCGTAGATTCAATAAAGTGGCTACGGTGAGAGTTCATCTGGATTTGGAGTTAGTTATTTGATAAGAATTTTCTTCGGTCTATGGTTGACCTGGAGTGGGTTATTATAGGGAATCCCAATGATGTTGATACGACAGGCAGGAGAAATGAGTATGCGCGCTGCTTGTGTAACAATCATTCTTCTTCATCTAGCAATTGTCCGTTACAGTAACAAAGCCAAATGCGGGTGTTTCTCTTTTGAGAGATGAATATCCTCAGTCTCTCTATCAGCGATTAATTCGCCGAGGGAAGCAAGTTATTACAGCAGCATAGTACATTACACATTCGTAGAATGAAATAATCAAAGAGCCCAAATATCATTTAATTCAGGATCAAAGTTCTTTTAAATAGGAGTTTAGTATAACCCAGTGCCCACTGGTTGGCTCGACGGCGTTTCAAGCCTTTACAACTCAATATGACTAGAAGCTCAAATCATGATTAAGTTCAATACTAGTCTCTTCTATTGGGTTCATTACTTTTTGGAACTAAGCCTTTGATTGAGTTGACTTTCGGTCTACAGCTTTGTTAATCGATCAGTTTGATAGGACTGCAATATGAGTTGGTTTTTGTTTGAGAAGGAGTGAAAGGAGAGGGGGGAAAGGAGATGGTCACTGTTTAGTTGTAAGAGTACTTTTTAAGATACATTATCAAAGACAAATACCTTTTAGTGCTTTGATACAAATCTATGGATTTCTATGTGAATTTAGATTGGATCGTACAATTTGAATCAATTATCAGTCCACTGTTTAGTCTGTTCTAGTTCCAACACCTCGAAAAATAACAGCATAATTACACTCGAACAGAACAACTTCGGAAATCTTATACATTCCACTATCAGCTAGACTCCTATAAAGACGCTCTCCCCTGTACGAAACAGATACATAAGCCTAATAGGGCTGAAAGCAACACTCCTAGCATTTGTCTTTTTTGTCATATCAATCCGATGACTAGAGGAGCTAAGGCATTTACGCTGAAATAGCTTCTATAAATAGGTATTAGTCAATGGGTTTTAATCCATATACTCTTTAATACTCCAACCAGGTACTTGGGGATTATATAGTTGTTTTCTTTAACAACTTTTGTTCATGTAACGTTATGTTTTCCATCCAATTATTAATTATCATGGTAGCACCCGAAGCATCGAAGAATTCTGCGTGATTTCTCCGGCTTGAATACCAAATCCAAGGTTCTAACTATCTCTCAAGTTTATGGCTCTGTTATATTGTAATCGTGCTTGTCTTGATCGATCCTACTAAGTCTCAAACTTCATTTCGCTGTTTCGCTCAGCTGGGCCTCGAACAGCCTCTTGAAAATAGCAAGAGCAACTCCCAACCTTGCAGATATTCTTCACTTACACCATCTCGGTTGCTTGATAGGTGTTTTTCAAATGTGATGAGTTATAGTTCAGCTCGTCCACTACAACTAGAAAGAGCCATGTTGTGCCTGATTCTTTCCACTTTCAGGGGTTAACCGAAAACTCTTCGCCGAATTCTGAACCTGTTCATCCCAAAATGAATAAACTTATCAAAATAAAACGTCACATCATACCGATACTATCAATATTAGTACCAGGTTTCATTGTCAATTATCAATTTCAATTATACAACCAACGCCGTCAACTCCTTATTTTGCTTCAATATCATTTTAAGGACTTTCATCAATCTCAGTATCCCATTATCATAGTGAAGTGAATAAGTAAAGGCCTAAACGTCAGATAAAGCAACTTCCCTATTGATACAGCTTCTATCCAACAACTGAAAACCCTGATATAAAGATAGATATCATGATGACGCCAATCACCAATAGCAATGGACCTCCAGGCCCATTCCGCCTAAATGTTACCATGCTTGATATGGTGTACCTTTGGTTGAAGGAGAACAAATGGAACGATTTGTCTCACTTCATGCTCGTTCATCGTCTGAGAGATTATATGGAAGAAGACTTTTTTAAAGGCCATCGCAATGATTCGTGGGTTTATATTCAGAGGGGAGAAGCGCGACGCAAAAGGACACGAGGGCGGTGGCGGTCCATGGTCGCCATCTTTCGGAACATCACTCACAAAAGAAGGTTCGCTCGGCCGTGAAAATTCACCTATCACTGAAAAGAGTGTTCCGCAACGCATGACGCCTGCTGAAAGAGTTGAATGGCATTCTGCAGAGATAAATAAACTGTGTTTGCAGTTCGGAAATGCTAGTGAAGATCGATTTTGAATGATTGGATTGGTTAGGGGTACATAACTGTTGCAAGGACATTCACATGACTGGAAATCATGGAATGGAGAATCATGCTTGACAGCAACTATTCAGATGGGAATGAAAATGGCTTCATAGTCGTTTCACCCTATGAGCGTTGTCTCTCGGTGCAATACTTTCTGCGCTGAGACTTCAAAAGCCTACACTAGTCATAAATCTAAAATATAATAAGATGCTTTTGCAGCAAAAAAATCAGGCATCATTTTGAAGGAGCAAGTGTGAAATCTGCTGCTCTAATACTCCATCTTCCTGCCTCCAGTAAGCATCGCATCAAATCTAATGAAACGATTTCGAGCATTCCACTAAGCCTTAATGAGCTTTAATACTTACCTTGTTCAGTAACATAAGCGGCGAAAATTTATCAGAAACATCCCCAAAGAACTATGATGATATTTAACATAGTCTCTCGCCGTTTCATGTTCTCTAGAAGTAGCCATATGCGAAGCGCAAAGAACCTTGGTTGCCGCCTATTCTTGTTTGTACGAAGAGAAGGCTAGCAACATGCGCAATTCTACTACTATTGAAAAACAGGAGGTTGGATTCATATTCCCCCTCACATACATTATACCCATAAAATACGTCCCTGTCTCCATGACGCCCTACACGGAAGCCAATCAGCGAAATATCTCCTACCACTACCCCCGTCTCAGTTTTCTCTACCTGTTAATCCTCACTCCTCCTCTCTCCCACCGCCCTCCTTCTCTCCCTCCTGTCAATCTCATCAAACGCTTCACAAGCATCTTCTACATCGAACTCCCTGGTTTTCAACCCCAGTGTTGCCATTAGTATTTCCCGCATTGAGTATAGGGAGCCGTACAGTGGTCCTTATGAGTCCTTTTGAAAATACATCCATGGGTAGTATCGAATTTTGATATCATTGAAAGTATTCAACATCATTACACTAGTAATTACTACTACAGATATATATTGAATTACTGAAATCTGGTCTGCAATGGTCATTTTAGACCATTTTTTGATCTGGAATTGTCATTCCAGGTCAAATCTTAGTATTTCAATATATTCCTGGCAGTATCAAGTTTTGTTATATCCACTGAAGTACGTATAATTACGTTCAAAAGTGATAACAAAGGGTTTAATATTAGCTACTGTAAAAATAAAAAAGTTTCTTGGCGTAAATTCAAAAGGTTTACTCGATTTGAAATGTCTGAAACTGTTGGATTGATGCTTATATATATACGCTGATAACAGTTCATTCATGTTTACCAACAATCATTTCTTTTCGCTAGAATTCTCCAGAGATTCGGTGCTGGTCATCGGCTCACTGGAACTAGATGGAAAAGTATCCGGGGATGAATCTCCCAAAGAAACACCCAAACCTAGACTTTCATCCTCGCCACTTGATATACATTCCAGATCCAAACTTTGTAGCATATCATCAATTGAGACTCCTCCATCTTCCAGATTCTCTCCTTCATTCTCTGTATATCTGGAACTTGTAGCTTCGCAAGATTTCCTTAACTCATCTATCTCATTACTCCATGTTCGTGTCCATTGTTTAACCGGTGGTGTTTGTTTGGTGTTTGAAATAGGCCCTATAATCTCATCCCCCTCAGACTTCCATCGAACCGACTTTCCTTTCCAAGCTTTCGTGCTAGGCATAGGCTCAAAATAATCCTCCTCCACTTCCTCAGATAAACGACTAACCGACTTTCCTTTCCAAGTTTTCGTGTTAGGCAAAGGCTCAAAATAATCCTTCTTCTCTTCCTCAGATACACAAGTAGCTGACTTTCCTCTCCAAGTCTTGAAGATGGATAAAGGCTCGACAGTATCGTCCTCTTCAGATATCTCTTGACGTGACTTTCCCTTGTTGTGCGATGGTTGAACATTGGATGAAGATTCGATGCTTCTATCATATAGCTCCGGGTTATCATACTCACTAGCTATCCTTATAGTTGACTTCCCCTTTCTGTCTTGTACACTGATGGAGGGTCCAGAGGTATTTCTATTTCGCTGCATTTGAGGTAAGATTGGAACATAAAGGCCACTCTCGTAGTCATATCGAAGGCCAAATCGAGCATTAACATGAGCTTTTGTTATGTGTGGCAAGCTTCGTACGTGTCCATCGAAGGTGTTGGATTATTGTGATGGCGGAAAGAAATTGTTCACGGTCTGACATTTGACAATTATGAGCTGCCATGAAGGCTTCGAAGCTTGGCCAGCCATTATTTATCAGCCAGACCATATCCAAATTTATCAGCTTTGGCCAAGGACTGTTCACCGAGGAAGGATTAGAGGGCTGCGGCCCATATCCCTTGAACTCCCGATATATCTTAGGAGACATGAAGCAGCTAACGCTGGAAACAGGTAACAATTGATTTCGATCCATCTTATTCTGGATTCTGCAGGGTTTTCTGGTACATTAAGAATACTTTGAGTGCCTAAAATCGCTAATTAGTTGTCTTGTTGCTATATTGTGCTAATAATTCGGACGAAATGATGTTTTTTGTCCAACAAGTCTTTTTGATAATGTTGAAAAGGTAAAAGATTGCTATAAACTAGAACTGTAAACTCTTGATCGGTAGTTGAAGCAGCTGTTAAGTTCCTTCGGATAAGTTCCTTCGGATAAGTTCAGTAATCACGATCGATGCTTGCCAAAGAGGAAGGGGCTTATTATGAAGGTAGATTTGAGAGTGAAGATAGAGCTGAAAGTCAGGAACAACGTTTTTATTCAAACTCATGGCAAATAGTAAAATATCAAATCTTAAGAGAGAAGAGAAAAAGAGCAATTGCTCTGATTCGACTTAGCGTCCTCCATCTTTCGCCAATGATCTGTCCCATAAAATGTCTTTCCCTCATATCCTGTACCAGTACTAATTTGGCTCACACTCTAGTCTTCATTTTTCCTCAAGAGAATATATAACCAACCCATAATCACAATCCGAAAATGATGCCATTCGAATCTTCAATCTTTTGCTGATCCACCACTATAATACGGATATGACTATCCAGAGAATCAATGAACATCCGAAACCCTCATTATTAAGATAAAACATACCTGCAAAGTGCCTGTATACAGAACTGGCTTCTCATCTCTGGGGCTCGACTCAATCTGGATATCGCCAGTTCCCACAGCAAATTTGTATCCATCCTGACCAGCACCACGACTTTTACAGTCATTGGCAATGCAATCTGTTACACCATCTTCCTGTTGTTGATTTTGGGAAGTAGACTGGTTACTGGCAGGCTTTCGTGATCTAAATGCTATTTCTTCTTCATGGGTTTGTCTTATGGCGGCAAGAATCTTTTTGCCCTCGGCATAATCGTCATCATTTTGTATCTTGAGACCATAAGAACGCAAAAACATGTTCATAGAGCCCCAATGAGTTCCTTTGAGCCAAGAAGAATCGCACTGGCCAGAAGAATCGTCTGAATGGCTCATTCTGAGGATGTACTGTTCTTGTTGAGGAAATGAGTTAGATGTTGCAGAATTGGAGGTAATGTGGGTTGTTTGATTTGGAGATGGATAAAATTCTTGAACGGCAGAATATTTCTACAATGTGCGGGTAGACTAGTGAAAGTATAAGGGCTTGCAAAGTGCGGGGAAACAATCTCCGCATTCTTTTGATCATTCACTCGATAATTAGATATCATTCCTACATCGGAGTGGATGAGAATGAGTGAAACTTTAACTGCAATCAATTCTTTCTGTCTCGCCTAACTCACTATACTATGCGGTTCAACATCTTCCGTCTCATCCACATAATCAACAAGACTACAATCATTCTAAATCTCCAAGTGAAACTTTGGTATTTCGTCATTAGCCATAAGAGATTCTTTGAAACATTTCAAGTCCTCAATATTCAACTCTTAATAGCAGGCATCATCAACATTTCGATACGTCGCTCAGAAATGGTTGCATAACTCCGAGTAGCTCTGAGTCTATCATCAGAAGAATCTAGAGTATACTTCAACTGAAGACTTTCGACCTCACATTAGGTACTCAATGCCTTCTCTGTAGATGAGAAAGATGCCAACAGCTAAGTTTCCATGGATTTAAATCCAACACTTGTGTATCTCTCAGGATAAGGACCAAAGCCTTGCCCGTGAATTTTTGAGTCTGGCCCTCGATGATGATATTTCTGAGAAAGGTGGTCAAATCCAATGAGTTAGTTTTAGGTACCGCTCAATAATAGGCATTGACATTGTTATCATTTTATAAATCTGAAGTTCCCTCTTCCTCTTTTTTTGATTCTATCGCATTCTCGAAGTGAATTCAGTGTCCACTTAGTCCTTAAGATTCGAAAATCCTTCTCGCTTATACATTCATCTTTTCCTCTTGAACCTTTCATAAAACCAACATCCCAAGCCGAATCTTTGAATCCATAAAGACATGTAACTATGTTCTCAGTCATGTATGGTAATAGATTTGAGTTTTTTGGTCGAGTTTCTGTGGATGAGCCGGTTTACTGGCGAGATATTCATCTTTCTGATCAAAATCATTGCCCAATTGACGCATCTACTTACGTCAAACTTTTTGATATACTTTCCTAGTAGTATTATTTCTATTATGTGGCTATTCCATTCCAACCTGCTAATTCCTCCCTTACCCGCAAGGACTTATTGCCCCTTTGCTTTGGACTCTTTCAAATATGATGATAGAATCAACTACTTGGCTTGAGTATAGCTTCTGAGACTCATGTCATCCTGGTTTGTGAACCAAGTTGCTTCGGCAATACATCGCAGTAACAAAGAGGGATCGCCTCTATCGCGAACTAAAATTGCTCATCTGATGCCATGATCAAATACAAGTCATACAACCGTGGGAGAAGATGATATTCGTTGTCTATTATTACAGTATTTGTATGATTGTTCTTATGGTCAATTTGTTACCCCTCCCTAATCTACCAATGCAGGTGAATATATCGATGCTTTAGCCTCCACTTCACTCAGTCCTAGTAACTATCATAATCACAATTGTCATCACCATAATCACACTCGTCATCATCGCGACCATAATCATACCCCTCACAATCATTGCCATCATAATCATCCCCATAACAACCTTGTCCATCATCTTCGCATCCACCAAAACCATAGTCATCACAACCCTCTTCCCTATCGACAATCGACACATCAAAGTTCTCCTCCCTATTGCAAGAGCCCTCGCAATCACCACCTACATCATCACCCTCCAATTCATCCGGAACACAGTATCTCTCACCATGTGAAACTTCCCACTGTCGGGTATCCAAGTCCAAATTACCCATCCCACTTCCCTCATTATTTTCATCTGCATTCTGGTACGTATTCTCAATCCTGGATGTATCCTCCATCTCATCCTCGAACTCCCGTCCAGAAATAACACCGTCGGCAGATTCTTCGTCCAACAGTCCAAAATCTCCATGTTGCTCGTCGTACTCTAGCATTTTGTTGATAATCTGACGTGCTGTTTGGACATCCTCATCAAGCCAGATTTTGAGGCCGTAAGACTCCATAAATCCCTTCATTCCATTAAAGCTTTGAAGTATTGCCATGGCTCCTGCAGAGTGTCCTCTACTATTTGTTTGAGTATCGTCAGTCCGATTTGTGGACCTATACTCCCGCTCCAATTCCTTCATCTTGCGGTTGTGAAGAACGGGAAAGTCTTGATTGGTCTCTTGCTGCAGCGAACTCGCAGAGGGTGGATTATTAGGTGACATTCCTCAATCTGTGGCTATTTCCAAATGTCAAGTTCAGAGTTATGAAGTGAGTTCAACAAGAATTGTTTGGTGTTTTTGTTTGCTATGATTGATTTGGAGGTGCGATACAGCAGCTATTTTTCATGGGGAAAGAACGTCGTGAATCTCCATTTCTGGTGAGCTCCTGCAGTGTATGTGTACTTGAGGTTATTTCCTTCTATGTCGTTTTATTGAGCCCCTCTTGGCTCTTTTGGTAAGCTATATTGATAGTTCATCATTTAGCATCTCCTTTGTTTGCCAGTCAAAAATACGATCATAGTATATTTACTTTTGCAATGAGTATAAGTCTCATGGTAGAAGTGTATGCACTAGAATAATACTCTTGCTATATTCACAGTATGAGAACATAAAGATAGCCTAGAACCTTTCACCACAAGATGAATATTTTTCAGCCTACTCCAAAGCTAGATGAAGACTCTGGTTTTCATCACCACCACATTTCATATGACTGATCATTGCCATCATTAGTTCCAGAGTCTTTCTCTCCATGCAATACACCAGCCTCCTCATCATCACCAACAACAAAATTCTCTGAGCCCCGGATATCTCTTCCGTCGGTAAGGCTCATAGCTTCAAACCCAGCAGAAGGTAGTTCTTTACGATCTATTGCTATCCTACTTCCGCCTTCCATCTCATTCTTAGCTTCCCTTTTTCCTGCCTCTTCATCTGCTCTTTCTGCAACACGTGAAACGACCTCCTCATCTTGGCTTGTAGCAACTGGCTCCACAGGACTTTGCTCTGCTACGTAATCAACAAAGACACCATCATCATCTCTATACCAACGATAACCGGTCCTGCGAATCGTAGTTGCAGGAGCCGTTGTGATCTCTGTATTGGCAGAAACTGCGACTGAGCTATCTGAAGCCATTGCGGACAAATAGGTTGGGCTTCGCTCGATGAATTGGGAGCCGCTGCTATCTTGCTTCTCGTTATCTCCATCGCTAGGATCAGAATCATTAGCTAGTACTCTATTCTCGTCAATAGCGGGCCATTTCTTGTCATGTGCTTGCATGTCATTGAGAATTCTTTTTACTAGTTGATAATCTTTTTTATGTCGGATATTTAACCCGTAGAGTTTCATAAAATCTTCCATTGCGGCTCGTATGATTGCATAGTCTGACTTATCGCCTTGGATGGCCAGCGCCGAGGAAACTTTATCTGTAGTTTCAGGGTCCGATTGCATTTTGGTAAGCCTGTTATGATTTTGTGGTAACTACTTACTTTTCAAGTTAAAGTAGAAGATTTGTATGCTCTTATACCTGGAGGAAGAGACTGTGAGATACTTGTAAATTTGGGCACAAGGAAAATCCAAACTATGTGTTTGTGACCTCAATAAAGAAAAGTTTTCTCACAAGGTCTCAGTATCCTTTTGTGACAGGAAGATAGTGTCACACTGGCATTAGATTATCGACTAATTGCAAGATAAGATGAAACCCCATCATTTGTACTTACTGCACCTCTATCCTCACTGAATCTTTCACCTACCATGTTTTCTATGTGCTCTGAGTTATTTCCTTGTATCAATAACATTAAGTCATTCAATAATCTCTTTTTCTGAAGCAACAAATCACATTAATTATAACAGCCTATGAAACGTCCTTGTTTGCCGAAACATCCATCCAAATTATGAGCACTCGAATAAACAAGATTGGGATTAAAGTAGGATGGATATCACTGATTGTACCAATAGATCTATCATCTCGCTTCTCTCGCTTCCTCCTAAGATTCATGCCCGCAGTCATATCATCCAAGCCCTCTTATATCATCTCAGGTGTCAAGCCTGTAAATTCTAGGTCTCTATTATGTCATGCATAAATTTCCTTAGCTAAAGAAGCATCACGAGGCACTTGCTTTTATACGATTTGAGAAAGCTTGAAACACAACCTTGAATTCTTTCTTCTCGACCTTAATCTCACTAGGAGTCTTGGAATCATCAACAAGAATTCCAAATCAGGTGAATTTGTGACTTGTAAAGTTAGCCGGAGGAGGAAATAGGGATGGGGGTAATAGAGTATTCAATGATGATTCGGAAGAGAGTATTCAATAATAATTTTACAAAAACAGTATCAGATCTCAGAAAGCTGAGAGTATCTAACTAACCTAATATTTGCTCCAAAAAAGGGCTATAATGAGGATCATCCACCTTCGTTTTATCTACCAATCACAAAACGTCTGGTCACGAAGAGCTACTTTGAATTCTCGACCCTTATTCTATCCCCTTTCTTCCAACATCCACACCAAATCTTAGCTCTTTACTCTCTCTGACAGAGATGAAAACCAACCGCCAATGTCACACCTAAAATCCTCCCCAACTGCCAAAATATCATCATCTTTCACAAACTGATCAATCCAAATACTCACCATATCACAAAGTTGACCAAAAAGGACCTCACGCTTGAACTCTACCTTACAAGAAACCCGATATCATATTCATGCTTAAGTATCATTCTCCATTATCTCACCTAGAAACTCAGCCTAGTTAATGTCCCGAAAAAGAAACGAGTTCTGCCTTTCTGATGCCCGGAGCCCATGAGATAGTATCACATCATATCATATCACCACGGTGATCAAATCTCTTCATCTCCCATCAAGTAGCCAATACCCCATTCCGCATTCCCCGTTTCCTCACTTCCTCGTATCTCCCTCGGCAATATTGGAATGAAGATCAGCAGCAGTCCCACCACTGTTCTGAATCTCCTCCACAGATTTCTCAACAGCAGCAACCTCAGAGTTCTCCCCGTAATCCCCTCGCATTCCCTCGAGCATGTCCCAGGCCCGGAGTATATGTTCGTTTTCGTAGATACGGAGACCGCTTGCTTCCATGAAGTGTTTTAGGTTTGCGAAACCGGCCTTGTGGAGGATTGCGGAGAGGGTTTGGGGTTGGGGCTGGGGGGACATTGCGAGTTTGGGGGGGTTATGGGTGATGAAAATTGTGGTTCGAGAGTTTGGGTTTTGTGGAATGGTATTTGCAGTTGTTGGCCCGGTTGGAGTGTGGATATGTTGGTTGATGAAATGGCGCGTGGTGGTGTGGTGGAGATGAACGTTGATGTTTGTGATGGTTTTCTTGGTTTGGAGATGATTGTGATGGATTAGAGGGAGTTGAGTTGGTGATTAATGAGTCTTTTATAGGAAAGGGGGGACCTGTACGGTCGTACCTTGTATCGTATCATGAGTAGATTTCCGGTGCCGTAGGATATACCATTAGTACCATATAAAGTGATGGAAAGTAGAGAAACGGTACAATTGGGTGATGAAAATCGGAGAATGAATTGGTAAGGTGTTGTCCTGGCGTTGATGTTGGAAGGGGAGAGAGTTGACGTCATGTGATATTAACATAGGGAAATCTACGAAATTGAGGTTGATATGGAGGGTCACAGTATTTATGGGCGAGTCTTTTGTTGAAAAGTGCCTGGATGTTATGAACAGGTATATTGCGTATCTGGGATGTCAATACTTATGAACATAGAATGGTTGCAAGAGTCTTCAATTGTACTAGATCATTCGAGCGAACTGAACATAATACGACCGGACGATGGAGAAGGACTAGGACGCCGGTAGAATTTCCAGATGTAAATGGACGAAGAAAACAATACGATGTGAGCCAGGTTTCGGGATCCAGCGGAGAGAGAACTTTGATACTTGGAATTGCCATCGCAACAGTAGCAAAAGCCCCTATAACTCTAATCTACTGATTCCGATTACAAATCTTTCTCTCCGATCCTCCCTCCTATTCTATGCCCCCAAGACAAGTCCAGCCCAAGAAATATCTTTCCTTCTGTTCCATCGAACGCTAATCGCTGAATCCAAATATCAACCTCCCATCCCATCCAATCCCATCACTCAGCACATAATAAACCACCCAACACAAATAATCCCACCATGACCTAATCTCCTCCAAACCAACCAACCAATTAAATAGCAAGGCACCTGAGTAACCAAGGTGAGGAATGACTTTCAAAGAAAAGTTAACCATTTGTGTTTTAAACTTATGAGATATATAGATCAATTTTATTAGGTTGTCAGTTTATAAATTCATTAGTATATTTTCTCAGGAGATATGTAAGGAGGTATGGATGAAAAGATAGTTGACGGTGAAGGGGGCTAAGGTTGGAATGGAACTAAAGCTAAAGCTTAGCGATGATAAGCTTGAGAGAGCAAGGGGGAGCCTGGATATTTTTACACGATCGATAATTTATCCAATGATTGTATGGCAGCGCTTAATGATTAACGTCCTGTCGTTATTACCATACGCGTAGTATGAACCTATTACCCATAAAAATACTTTGATAAAACAATCAACGAAGTTAAGTATACGTGGGTAACCATTATATCATTAGAATTAATTATTCGTCACTACCGCCGATTCCGCCATGCGATCTACTTCCAGAGTTTCTTGACTAATTTGCACCAGCAAGCTTCAAGAGCTCGGGGAAATTTGGAGTCCCAAAACCTGTTGCGGGATCCCATCCCTTGGTGACGGGGAATCCGGGTCCATCGCAACCAACTGCGCTTCCGCTGAGGATATCAGTGAAGCCCTTGTGGCCCTTGCTATACAACCATGGATTGAGGAATCCGAGAACTGGTTTGCCTTTGGCGATCAATGCATCGTTGACGAGTGCGATGATGCCAGACAACAATGGAGTAGAGGCTGAGGTACCGGAGATGGATCCATAGGTTTGGTTCCAGACGTACGCGAAGTAGGTACCTTGAGCCGAGATATCTGGGTAAGCGCGACCAGCTGGGGCTTGTCAGTAGAGTTTCTCGCGAGATTATGTTTGAGAAGGGGTGGGAAGGAACGTACATTTATTATAAAGGCCATCGAATGTTCCATTGAGGTTCTTGATGTAATCAGAGACGACCTTATCCTGATAACTAGGTCTAGCAAAGTAATTACTGAACCCAGCACCAGTGGACCAACCACCATGTTTTTTACCATCGATAGGATCGATACCAGTAGGACGGTAAGCAGCGACCTCTGGTTCAAAGAATTTGGTTGCCCCAACGGAAGTAACGTATGGACAACTGGTTGGGAAATCCGGAATAAATTGCGTGGTATTCTTTCCATCATTGGAGATACAGGTACCGTTATCTCCAACACCATAGTCTCCACTGGAGAAGAGGATAGAAACACCCCTGGCACCAAGTTGAGCAAGTTGTTCGCAAACACGCTTGGCATAAAATTCGGGAACAGTTTGTTCTTCATCGCCGTATGATGTGCTGATAACTTGTGGGATTTCTGAGTCAGGTTGTGCGAGGACATAATTCAACCAATCAGCATATGGTTCGTTGCTATTAGAATCTGTACCGATTGAGGCATTAAAAGGTGGCTGTCCACCTGTGGAGTAGGCAGTAATTGGTGTTGGGTAACTGATTCCAGTGATGGCTGTAAGATCAAGATTGGCCTCTTTGCCTGCTCCATTTGCCAATTGATCGGCAGTCAGGGTGGTGTTTTGAACTGGTCCACCATTGATGGAAACATACTTAAATTGATATGCCGAGGCCACAGCATCAGGGCGATACTTGAGCAAGAATAATGCATCATCTGGTCGGATTGGTACCTCTCCCAGGAAATTGTTTGAATCCAATCTTGTTCTTGCCAGCAGATTTTGGCTTATAATTTCCAGTTTTGTAGAGAGCTTGGAAACATTGAGGAGATACTGCAGTAGCATCACATAATTTCGAGAGCGTAGTATTTGATGGTGGTGTATATCCAGCTGGAGTTTGACCTTCACTGAGTTGTCCTTCAATGTAGTTTGTGTGTCTCGGGACAACCTTCAAGTTTCGTGGGTTGTAGCTTGATCTTGGTGCAGCGCGCATGAATGAAGTTGTTGGCTGAATGGCATCAATGTGCTTGTGAAGATGAAGAGGAAGTGACCAATTTGGTGTACGGATGATTTGACCCCCTGCCTCATGCTCATAAACGTGGTATTCTGTATCGAGCAAGCGCTCGGCATCCTTGACTGGAATAGAGAGATGAATCCAATCTTTTGCGCTACTGTAGCTTAAACGTGAAGCATCAATTCCATTGTCAAGAAGCCATTCACGAGTCGAATCGAGAGTTTGGGATGATGGACGAATCAATTCATCGACTTCATCAGAGGTCAAATGATTACCATATTTTTCGTGGAAAGGATCAGATACTGCAAATTATAATTAGTTAATCTGACCTGATTGAATACAATTATTTGAAAGGTTACTCACCTTGATACAATTGTCTCTCAAGTTCATCGAATTGACTCTGCTTCAATGCGATATTCAAATTAATGATACCTTCAGCGGGAGCACGAGCTACTCTCTTCCATTGTCTAGGAACATAATGTTTTTCCTTGACTGCATAGTTAGTTCTGGATCGAATGACTGCACCAGCAAAAGCAGTTTGAGCAGCTAAAGCTGTAGAGATGAGAACTGAAAACCCAACCATGATCACAACTCTAATAAAGATGAGGTGAGTGGATTGAGAATGAGTAGAAGGATAATGGGGAAGGGGGAAGAGGAAGGTCTAGATATCAAAATATCAAAACTTGGGGAATTTAGGGTAAAAGTACTTTCCCATAAATTGATTTGATTCCACTTTCTGGTACCCCGCATCCATGGATATCCATCAACTTACTGTAGTAGTGCTAGTACAGTAGTCTTTTAGTAGTCATAGACTCCGAGGTCTTAGCTACCCGTGGACAGTTCTTCATCCGTGTGTAACTTTACATTTAGTGAATCCCAAATAGGAAGGTGAATATATGTTATACGACCTTCACGATAAGACATAAAACATAAATGAATTCATTGTGTAATGAATTCTTGGAAATGTTGCAATGGAGCAGAGTCACGGATTAAGGTATTAGATTGGGAGACGGTTGTGATGATGGAATAACTTTACCAAATTTCCATGATCTTGGGATGTCTTATGAAATTGTTGTGAATGTGAATGTGAATGGTGGACGATTAGATGATTAGATGATTAGATGATAGGATGGAAGAATGGCAGAATGGAAGAATGATAATGCTTATCCGATGGATAACCTTATGGATTGAACGGAGATCTTACCGAATAGGAAGGTGGGGGATTAGGGGTATTTGTTGTCAGGTCATCAATGATTTAAAGTTGGCAGACAGACTCTAAGCGAGAGTCTTTGGATACTTGAATTGGAACTCGAATTTCAAATTGAGTAAACGACCGTTTCGTTATGTGATCTTACTTTATTTGAGATGATGGAATTTTAATTAATATTCTTTGATCTGATTGATAAAAGTAAGCAATATGATTGGTTGAAGTATCTAGCATCTCCGGATCTTGTTTTTTTGGTACCTACCTTAGAATATCAGCCATTGCTATTTCGTACCTTGCACGTTTAACAGACGATTACCCTTGGTTCGGATAGATGCATCTCCACTCCGTAGATATCTAATGAACGTGGTGTTACCATGTGGCAATGGAAGTTTATGCACAGTTCAAGTTCGGGAAAAGTGCTGGTGAGGGGAACAGAAGAGGGCTGGAGGTACTGTAGTGAACATGATAGATGTGATGATAGATGTGATGAATATCGTGATATTGTGAGGTTGTGAGTAATTATGCTTTACAACCTGCAAGGTATTAATAACTGTTTGTTTGTGAATTGACTCTATCAACGAAATTGAATATAAAAAGTTCGATTAATAATTCCAACCGTAATTACTCCATAATGTTATCTATCTATCTATCAACTTATCGTCAACCACATTTCACATCTCACCTCACCGCTCCCATTAAACTGACCCACTTCACTTGATATCTTCATGGAGGCAGAAAAGATGGAAGAGAATTCTTCGGCCTTCGGGATATTGCATATCTGTGCAGATACTCCGGAGTCCGTACAGAATAACTCCAACTACCTGGTAAGTAAAGCACCCCGATACGATACGATACTAATAAGCAGGTTCCTAACTTCCTATCCATCCCAGCCTCCGCAAACTGAAGATGCGAAGCCATCACCAAATTGCACCATCCGGCTATTTATCATCAATCATCAAGTGGATCAGATTCAACTGCTGATCTTCGTATTTTGTTAAAACCCCTTCACGATGAGTGTTGACGAGATTTCCTCCATTTTTGCGTGAGATTTAAGTCTCACAGGTTGACTGATACTGTGAAATGAAAAGTGGAAGATGATGAAAGATATGCCCAAGGGTATGAAAGTACTCTATAAAGGTTACCTGCTCTACTACTGTACCGAGCACAGAGTATGTACATCATCATATTATCGATCCATGTTATTCTGCTGTAGATGAACACGTCTAAACACGTGAGCGATGCACCTCACCTTTCTTCTATTGCACATCTCAAAATCTATTATATTCACTCCGTACATCTTCAAATCGCGGGTTTTGAACGCGTTACGCTAATTGAGTGTTCAAATTTGTTGAGGGATCCATGGACTGTCGGCTTTAGACTGTACTCCGTAGGCTCGACCTGGTAGACCTGTCGATCCAGTTAATCACGTGACCCAAACAAACCTCGGATAAGAATACGGAGCAGAACTATCCGTTGATTCACCGGGTCGTACTCTGTATATTTTATTCTTACTCTGTACTTTACACACACATCTAATTGTAAGATATTAGCAGCGCTGAAGATTAGACGTCAATTGCCTACTAGGTAGTCATTAACAGCTAATTGATGGTAGGATTAAGTTGAGGTTACTAATCATTCAATAGATGCTGTACTGTAGGGAGTAGATAAGTGACTAATTGCATGTATATTATCAATGGTATTATATTAAAGGTTATCAATCGTAGTATATCATCAAATGCAGATAAATCTACCTTTAATTAATAACTTGACAAACCATGAATAACATGCTATTCATATTATCAATATACCGGTGGTGCTAACAGACCATAATACTATTATAGCCATAACCTTACTCTATAACTAGGTAAGCTTAACCTGGAATAATAAATAACCTTAAAAATGTAATTTTGCAAACTCTCAATTATGAAGAGTCAGTCATCAATCAATCGACCAATCAATTAGTTCTACTCAACCTAACGACCTACTCATTCGATGGCTAATTCTAGAATCAACAAGTTCAACGTGAATGGATGATGTTAAATGTGCTAATGATACATCGCACAGAAAGAGTTTTTTATTTTTTTCAATTTGATCTCTTCACATGATACTGTATGAAAAAGCATCAGTAACCTTATTTCATGATTCCGATGTAAATGAGGTTAAGGTTAGTTTCTAATTAATGCTAAAAATTTACCAGGTAGAACTAAAGCTAAGGAGCCGTCTGCCTGCAGAAGATCATCATGATCCAAATTCCGTCAACTGAGAACACCCAAGAGCCATTCCTTCATTCTTGCATCCGGCGTATTCAGGATTCAAGCCGAATGTTTGTCTCATCTCGTCACCAGCACTAATTGGTGTTGAAAATGGCAGAAAGATATTTATAGCAATTGCAAGCCAGAGCGGTAAGGTCACCCTCTCAAGCTTTCGGACGATCAGAAAGTCTGTACGATCGTGAAGATAGCTCCTCTAGAGTACAGGAACTACAGTAGACCCTCGATCTTCTATTTCCGTAGCACAATGTGATTGTGCGTACCATTTGAAGTCAAATCATGAAGTCGGTACCTAGGTGGTCCAGACAACCTCGTTAGAGTGTTTTGCAGGTGCTGTCGGTACCTACAATAGCAGAAACCAACGCTGCACATCACCGTTTTATCTTCAACTGTAGATCATGTTATTCCATTTCATCCTTCTTTTCGCTGGTGTTTTTGGATCCCAACGATCATGTCCTCAGATATACAAGAACATCATTCCATACCTTAGCTTAGGAATCATGACTATTGGAAGATGTAAGTCCAAAGTTGGAAAAGATCGACACTTGATGGATTGATCTGGCTGCAATTCGTCATGAGCAGCATTTATAAAGGCCCGAGGAAGCACATATCCTCGAATCTTACAAGCCCTCTCTCACTTCCTCCACATTCCAATCACCCACAATCTACAACTTTCCCCCATCACCATGCCATCAATCAAGAGTCTCCTCCTGTGCGCCACGGGCGCCCTAGCCGTCACAAGCGTCACCCAAGTCATAGCCGACATCAGCCTCATCGATAAAAACATCCAAACCCTCAACACCCAAGCCGCAAGCTACACCGGCGGACTGGCCGACAGCCTCACGATCCTCGGCTCCCTCTACAACATCTACGGCTCCTTCGTCCAAGGCGCCACCGACGCCTCGCAACTCCCCGCTTCCATCTCGGAATCCGACGCCCAGTCCCTCATGCAACATACCAATGCGACGCTCGTGGGCGACAGCGCAACGGCGGTGAAGACGCTGAAGGAGAAGAAAGGGTATTTTCAGGAATTGCAGATGGCTGGCTCTGTGGCGACGGCGCTGGGTCAGCTGTCGGTGGGTCATGAGAAGTTTACGAAGCAGGTGGTGCAGCGGACTCCGGACGATATGACGCCCGACGAGATGTCGATTATGGACATCATCATGGAAGTGTTGAAGGATGGGATTTCTTTCTTTGAGAGTCAGTGAGGGAAGGGTGCATTGGCGGCGGGATATCTGGGAGTTTTGTTGAGCTACTCGTTGCTGGGAATGGTGGCTTCATACCTGATGATGCGATGAAGACGAAATTAGAATTTACGTATTTTGTATCTTCCCATCGCGGGCGGCTTAACTTGCCTCAATTGTGACTACTTGACGCATGCTACTTTGACATTAACCTTACATGAGAAATTACGTCAAATCAAGCGACAAACAAACACCCAACCAAACGAACAAACTCGCGCTTAAAAAAAACCCTCAACTAGATAACACAGCGCAGCAAAACGTTGACTCATCGACCTCTCCGTCATCAAATTCGATACCCTCCTTTAAACGAAACCTGCATTCATATCACATCGAGTAATAGATAAAACTAACAACCCCCGTTCAAACAATCAAAAAAGAGTCCTTTATAATCCTCAAACCAATCATCAACTCAATTCAAAGCTATAGCACGTACGAAGCATGATCTAAATCTCAATCTCAATCTCAATCTCAATCCCCATCCCCATCCCCATCCACAATTTTAAAAATACAATGCTCCCACCACGCAATTGAAACTTTCGTGAAGAGCATCATATCTGAGGATCGGGATCGAGACGATTGGGTTCTTGGTGATCTGTTGGTGTTGGGCTGGACTTGGGGATTTTGAACATGTGTAAGCCAAGATGAGACGATTGCCACTTTCGATCATGGGGTTGAGATGATTGGGATACCGTGGGATGATTCGCTAGACTTGCTATCGATATCCTTTAGAGTAACCGAACCATTTCGAGGCCCCGGCCCCCAATCCATCACCATCCCAACACCGACCTCCGCAACCCAACTACTGTTCCGTAGAATCAAGCAGGCGCGCGAGTGGCCGGCCTTCCCTTTTCCCAAGACTTCCATAATCGTCATCGTCAATGAGAAGAATACACCTCGGCGCTGAAGCAGAGGTGATTAGCAATAACAAGAAACCCGATCACCGCCGGATGTTTCGACAAGCGTAGAGGTTGAATTAGAGATGGCGCATGGAGCGGGAAGTTTCTTGTGACTCGTGGGCTATTTCTAGATGCCTAACTTGTGATCTTGGGCTTTGTTTTGTGTCGTATCGTGTTTAGGATGCAGGCACTGGGAAGCTTGGGAAGAAGAGAAGGGGGTGCGGCTAATAGCGCTAGGGGTTTTCGGATGATGCCAGTCTTGTGATCTCTAAAGTTTTGTCGGTGTTGATGGTGTTTCTCATTGGTTGTTCGTAATATATTCATTCCAGTTTGGCTTTCTAGTATCAAGATCAAGCTTTTCTCCTCTTGTGAATGAACCTTGATATTCGCCTGATTCCACCCCTTGGGATTTTTACTAAACAGACAGTTAGTTGCCCGGATGAAAATAGAAATGATATGGTGAGGACACCACATTCTCACCAATCCATCAATGTTTGTGTATAGGTATTGTACGTGTTACCTGTAGGCTAAGTCTGTTAACAAGGTATGGAAAACCGATGGAATATTGACTGCTTGAATATGCAGTTTCAGGATATCAATACGCAGACTGACGGCACCAGCGTATAGAGTAGAAAGGGAAAACTTTCCTTGTCCGCCAAGCCCAAGTTGAGAGACTGAAGAGACTTAGTCATTCCCGCGGAATCTGTCAAGCGAAGATGCTACCCTGCCGCCAGCTCGCCACGCTCAGTTTCTTTGGCGGATTGATGTTGAAGGACCGAAAGCGCGCCGAAAAGATCGTGTAGGACCCTGGACTTTGTCATCTGCTTTTTGGCCATGCTGGAGGGAGTACATATACATCCAAAGGAGGATGATTGACTTAGCATTAAGCGCGCATACCTTCCAAGATGCGCTGCGTTAATTCCCTCATCTTGCTTTCCAAAAAATCTCTCACCTCGAATATCTCCTTTCGCCCTCCTCTCTCACACTGCTTTCTCTCGCTATTCATATCCTTCACCCTCGTTAACATTTCCATCTGTCACAAGCTCACTTTCGCCATGGTACTAGACAAGCTTTCGATAACTTGCACATCGATGTATCATACAAAGTTTCTGTACCATTCAACCATCTTAACCATCCCATAATATCTTAAATCACTCCCTCAACAGGTTCAACGTTCGTGCAATCCTTGACTATTGATTCCTTTTAAGGCCTTTTCTACGAATCATCAGCCATTTCTACCTCTTTCTCACATTCAATCCAAGAGCCCAAACTCCGAGGACTTCCATGCCTCACCAACAGCCTGACGGCAGCGTACTTATCAGAATTTCTGAAAATCTCGATTCAGTCGTGAGAATCCTCATGTAGTCTATCTTTTCATGTACCACATACATAGTCACAGTGAAAAAAATCATATATCGCATTGTCAAGAATGCTCGCTTGACTTGAGCCAAAAAAGAACAAATTGATATTCCTCCAATTTCTAAGTGCACGCGAGTCTTTTTCAGATATCTGCATTTTTTCGACGATAGCAATACGCATCGTGGCATCATGCCTTGACGTATGATGGCTCGTGTAATAGTCAATTATTATCAGAAGGGTGAGACGCTTTGTAATAGGAGATAGCCGGCCGATGCTGTGGAAATCTTCAAATCGTAAAATGGAAATGATAATGCCCCGGCCTGGTAATGGGATTTGTTTCATGAATTGGAGGGATCGGGTGCCTCCCACAGCTCACTTCCCAGGACAGAATTAAGATACTTCGAAAACTGGAGGGAAGAACCATGTGATTTGGAGTCTTTCTTGGAATCCAAAGACTGTACGTATGCATTTTTCGGAATCAAGAATCGAAAAAATAATGATACCCTGAAGCACATTCACTTATCGATAATTGCAGAATGAAACTGAACTTGCAGTCGGTCATTGCTTGGTGTTTTTTTTCCTGTCAATAATTTTGGACCTAGATCAAATCGCAGTTGGTCAGGTACCCCGACTATCCATCCCATCCATTTCAACTCTCACTGTACCATTTTCAAAACCTTCGTACTCTTCCCCGTTCTCTATTACCTTCGGTTCCATCAATCCCATCAACTTCGCATACTTCCCATCCACCTCCCGAGCCTCCTCCACACTTCCCCCAATAATTCCCCTCTCGCTCACGCTCAAACCCTTCACCGTCCCTCCTTCCATGCACGCCATATTCCACCGATTTCCCGCATAATTCCACCTCCACTTCCCATCCAACGCCCACAGCCCCACACCCTCGCCTCGCACCTCCATAAAAGCTCTCATGCCCTCCCAATTATTTTTCCTCCTCACCAACCCCCATTAAACCACAGCAGTCTCCCCGCCTCATCCACGTGCGCAATAACACTCCCACAAA
The DNA here is from genome assembly GCA_008692225.1 of Monilinia fructicola. Classification (NCBI taxonomy): domain Eukaryota; kingdom Fungi; phylum Ascomycota; class Leotiomycetes; order Helotiales; family Sclerotiniaceae; genus Monilinia; species Monilinia fructicola. Next base: position 242,827 of record VICG01000007.1, on the reverse strand, counting down.
CATCAAACCTCACCGGCCACACCGTTTCATTCCTAACCCGCTCCCCAATAATCCCGCCATAATGTTCCGCAAAAGCATACTCCACACCACTCAACTCCATACCCATCCAATAAGTCTCTTTATCCCCATGCGTATTCTGATAGGTAATGAGTTCCCGCACTACATATGTATTTTGCCAACACGCATGAAGTAGTCCCATCAAGACACCCAAATTCCCTTTATTCAGTATCACCACACCGGAATCCTGCTCTTGCCCGTAATTTTCTCTCATGACTCTTGATTTTTTGAACGTGGAGCTAGGACGATGTCCCTTCATTTCCCAGCGCCAAAATTCATGCCGATATCTATATGCATCTTTTCCAATCAATCTATCATGGAAGAAAAGTGTGCCGGTTTTAAGGTATCCAGAGTGAGTATCCAAAATGACTTCGGGGGGTTGGAGGAATATGGCATCAGAATCGATCAAAATTACTTCCTCGAAAGTGGAAGCAAGTAGCGCAAAGGGTTTGATGGCCCATTTACTCATTCCATCTGATAATTTCAGTGTTGTGTCGTCAAAAACGTTCGTGATATCCAAAAACTCAATATCCGCAAGGTTAAGGCTGGAAAAGAGCGATAAGAGGGCTGAGCGATATACAAGGGGAAGATCCAAATCTCCCGCATGTATGATCTGTATGGGTAATGAAGATTTGAGAACTGAACGTAGGTTGAGGATGAGATGACATGTGTAGCGGAAAGTATTGATACCCGTAGGGATAACAATCCCGCGAGATCCAGGGATGAAAGATCTCCTGAGCTTTGCGAATGACCGAGGGCTTTTATGTGACCAATCATTCCCACTTTGTATGAAGGGAAAGAGCGATACGATAGTTTGCTCGACCAGCGATTCATACTCCGAAAGTGCATTTGCATCGACCGAACCACCCTCCATATCGATCTGCATCAGCCATCTCGTTAGAGTCTGAACCCTTCTCCCCATCTCCCCAAACTCATATTCGGGAACGGGAACTTTCATGAATTGACGAGCAATCCGCGTATTCTTCTGGATTTCATGTTCCGTGATTGGTTTTAGAGGAGGCGATCTCAAGCCCACGTGATCAAGAAATGATGTGGGATGTCCAGATCCAGAAGAGGCTGAGTAGGCCAAGGAAAACGAGACTTCTGAGATTGAAGCTGTTGAATCGGAAATGCCGTGGTATTCGAAGTTTCATGATGGCCTTTGGTAAAGAGGGACTTGGTGACATTTTTCCCTCCATCTTTGAGGTGCACTTTTCGCCAAGATTTGAACATAATCTTACATTCCAACGAGTTTATCGACCACTTTGCAAAGTGATAAGGCTGAAATACCCGAGATATATCAGTTATATGTATATATACCTAGTATATATACTAGGTATATATATATATAAATGCAGAGTCGGCTTCGATGAATAGGATTATGCCTGTCTTTTAGATTATCCTATCAATATTTGATTCGTGCAAGCCAAATTGACATCCACCAGTGATCCCAAGAGCTCAACTCGTATCTTAGCAATGACAATGAATGGGTAAAACAAGGAATGTAATTTCTGCACTGGCATTGGCGAAGAATGCACGGAATGAAGAAGCAATAAGGTTACTAAATTAAAGAGATCGCGCAGATCACGCCAGGAAGTGTTAGTGATGGGCGATATCAGATAACAAGCTTTCTTGTGGCATTTGAGCGCGGGGAAGGGGAATATCTCCAATGCTGAAGTTATACTTACTGCAATCAGTATCAATTGCAAGACATTGAATTTTTCTTCGCCGTCAAAAGACAACCTTACGTTGGATGACACGCATACGCGTCCGCCGTCCAGACTTTGTGCGGTTAAAAACTTAAACCTGGTTGGGAAAACCGAACAGAACATAACATACCAGGTTCATATCATGCTGAGGTAATTGTGGGTCGGTGGAACATAAACACAATCTGAAAATGATTCCAACGAAAAGCATACGGAGTAGTCATCGTCGTTGTCGTTGTCATCATCGTTGTCGTTGTCGTTGACGTTGCCTTTCTCCATCGTAGCTAGTCACCCATATCTGGTTGAGCCCATGAAATACTTGAGGTAACATTGAGTTGAACTCTCGGAGGTTTGCAGAGATTGTCATGGCTAAATCCTTTGTTCGCCCTCTTGGAAACAAGGCATCGTGTGAGATATAGCTGTAGTGTGAGGGGGATATTCAACAGTTGCAGGAGAGGGGTTTCATTGCACACATGCCATCTCGGAGGGAGAGAAAACAAGGCTGTTGGATCAACCTGGGGCGGGTAGCACCAATAGTGTGATATAATTGCTGGAAGGCTCTTGATGAGCTACCCGACATTGTCATTATTTGCTTTCAACTCACTGGTCACTAGGAATTAGAAAGCGGGTAGATCAGCATATCGACTGGAATTATGGTTGAAATCGCATATGACTGGCAAGGTCTGAAAGTCTTGATCTGTGGCTTTACAGAATCACAAAGCAGATGGTGAAATGAGTGTTAACAAATGAAGCACAATGCGGATTCCCGAAGGATGATGGCATTGAATCTTTCTATGATTTCCTTCCCGCAGGCAAGACAAAGCATGCCGGAAAAATCAGAACAAATGCTCATGATCATACTCGAGTAGTTCCGAATGTATTCTATGTAATTGATTTATTATCAAAAGGCGAATGTGCGCTCTGGGTGATCGGTGAATGGATTTGATATAAATTGATATAAATATATATAAATAGATATATAATGAATATATAATGAATATATAATGAATATATAATGAATATATAAGAATATATAATGAATATAATGAATATAATGAATATATAATGAATATATAATGAATATATAATGAATATAATGATATATATATATGAAATATATAATGATGAATATATAATGAATATATAATGAATATATAATGAATATATAATGAATATATAATGAATATATAATGAATATATAATGAATATATAATGAATATAATAATATAAATATACAACAAATATACAACAAATATATAATAGATAGATAATAGATAGATACAGTAATAGATATATAATGAATACAAGGTTATAGCTAATGCTATAAATTATTCACCGCTCTATTTGCCACAAATATAAACAGTATGATCCTCTTTGGGCGATTTTTAGAAATTCCAGATTTTGGCGAATCAAATAATCGAATTCTTATTAGAATTTGAGTCTAAGCCATTTGGAGTATTTTTTGATCTCCACTTCTTTAATTTGATTGGCCAATATGCAATTGAGCGCACTCCGCACATGAATAATAAGTGGAGCTCTGCATCGTCAGGAACCGGTGAACTTGACGCATCCCCACAAAATCAATCTCATTGCAATTGGTGCTTGTTTTGTATACAGACCGACAAATATTGAATCTGAGTATCTTTGTATCAATATCATTCATCATCCATCTCTCATCTCTCATCTCTCACCTCTCATCTCTCATCTCTCATCTCTCATCTTTTCCTTCTATCATCTATTTTTGCTGGAAGTATATCTTTCACCTTTCCAAAGAATGTCAATATTGAGCTAGTTTTATTCTCATAACCTCAAGCTCAGGTTATAGTGAATACATACATCTGGGTTCTTGGGAGTGCATGATTCACGTGAAGGATATTATTATTATATCAATACGTGCGGGTGGAAGGTCTGAACCTTTTCTCCCAAACCTCTAGCGATCTTGCTACTATCTTGCAAGGAGGTCCTTTTCTATATCAATTCCTTTTCTTTTCCCTTCTTCTCTTTTCTTCGTGTCTTCTATTCTTGCTTGCTTATAAGAAGATGGAGAGTTCTTCGAAGAGCAGTCTCTGGGCCATGATGAAACACTTCGTCTTAGAGCCTGAACAGATGGCTGCACTTAATGTCTATCGATTCTCCAGTCATCGCTTTGATTTTGAACTGAAAAGTGACAGCCAAAAATGTAGTCGAGTTTGGGTATACCCTCACCATTTCCATTCCCAATCAATTCCGCTGACATGTATTGAAGGACCCTGTGAATGCAAGATTTGAAGCTTGCTTCATACCATTCATTGCTGGTGTTCCAGCTGTCATCAGCGTCTTGATTATTCTTGGTCTCATGATACGACTACTACCATTCCGTCGTTTGATCCCATCATGGCTTCGATCATTTGTGGAAGAGCCAGAGGAGAAGTCTAGAGAGCTTGAAGATGGGCGCCGGTCACCCGTGTACACACGCATGACATTGTATCTGTCGGGTACATCAGTTATTGGTGCATTGCTGCAGTTATCATCGATATCCTATCCTGATTTTCACTTACATCGAAATTTTCACTTAATAATGGTATTTCCTACAATATCTTGGACAGTGGCATGCCTCCTCATTGCCATTCTGCAACCGGCAAAGACACCGAAATCCTTACTCATGCTCTACATCAGCATTTTTGTCTCGCAATACTTTGTCTTACTTGATAGATTCTCAAATTTGCATCCGAAGGACAGTACCTTGGTGCTTTCTTGGATGGCTTCCATTGCAGCAATACTTATCATTCTCCAGATGCCCTTGCGTGATCCCTCCCTCAGCAACGACCGGATCAGTCCAGCCTTTAGTGCACCAAGCGACTCTCTTCGAAGCCCAGAGGATAACCTCACTCTATGGCAATTCATGAGCGTGTCTTGGATGTCACCTCTCATGTCAATAGGAAAGTCTAGACAATTAAACGAAGACGATGTATGGAAACTCAGCTACCAGTTTCAGCACAGGATACTGCATGAAAAGTTTAGAGATGCAAGTGGCTCAGTACTCAGAAAACTTATTGATGTCACAGGTATCGATCTTGTTATACTCAGCTTTTTGGGTGTTTACCAGTCAGTGGCACGTAAGCATACTATACCTCTTCCAACTTGTAAGACTAGGAGCTTCATCATTAACATCTTAAAGGTATTGCTTCACCTCTACTTCTCCAGAAGATACTCGCTAGTATGGAGAGCCCACTAGCTCCGAAGCAGGCTACATTGACCTACTCTCTCATCGCTCTTACCATTCGACTAGTATCTGCTCAGTGCGATGTATTGTCAACCTGGTATGGTAGACGTTCTTATGAAAGATCCAGAGGGGTTTTGATTACCATGCTTTTTGAAAAATCGCTGTCAAGGAAAACAATCAGTACAGGCACAAAACCCAAGAATGATGAATATGCAAATGGGGCGACCAATGGTGTTGTTTCTAATGCATCATCGAAAGAATCTTCATTTCCATGGTGGAAGAAGGGATTCAATATTGTTGCAAAGCCTTTTCTTTCGCGTGTTCTGCGGACCAGGCCTAACAAGCCAAAAGAGCCGGCCACTATGGGCAAAATTCTGAACTTGATGAGGTGAGATGGACTACTCGCCCAAATGTCCAAAATATTCACTAATATTTATCACAGAGGAGATGCTTATGAAGTTGCCCAGCGGTATGGCCTAATTCCAACGACTGTGTACTTGCCTTGCTAACATCCAGACAAGATTTTGGGACTTTGCTGATTTTATTACCCAACCTCTCGGATTGATTCTTTCGACGATTGCTATCTGGACACTCCTTGGATGGCCTTGTTTAATTGGAGTTATAGCTGTTTTAATAGGTCAAGCTCTCAATGTTTTGGTGCTGAAGGCTCTGTTGTATTACGAAAGACAAAGGAGAAAGGCCTCTGACACCAAACTGCATAAAATCACACAGCTTGTTGAGTCCATCAGGTACGCTACTTCACCTGCTTAGCTGAGAATTTCCTGTGGCTAGAGTTAAGTTATACTAACTTTTCTTTCGAGACATTTGCGATGGTACGGTTGGCAAGATGTTTGGCTTGCCCGCATTATGGAAGCAAGGCGGAACGAATTATGGCTTCGCATTATCACTCGAGTCTGGAGTACACTTCTATCTTTCGTCTATATGTCCTCGAGTAAAATGTTTCCTGTGGTAGCATTCTGGGCCTATTGCGTGTGGGCAGGTCAGCCATTACGAGTTGATGTAGCTTTTCCTGCCCTTCAACTGTTTATAATGCTTGAAAGCGGACTACAGACTGTACCAGATCTTGTCACAACTCTTCTCAACGCCCGAATAGCTATGGGACGTATCGAAGATTTTATGAAAGAGCCAGATAAACCGGAATTAGAGGCAAATCAACCATCCGATGACCAACTTGAGATGAATGATGCCTCATTCGCTTGGCCTGGAGCTACGGATCCTATCTTGCACAATATGACAGTCTCATTCCCACTTGGACTTTCACTTATCTATGGAGAAGTGGCTTCCGGAAAAACAGCATTACTGCAAGCTCTCCTCGGCGAGCTTGATCATCTCAGTGGCGTATATAGACCTGTGAAGGAAGTGGTTGGTTATTGTGCCCAAACACCATGGCTACAGAGTATGAGTATTAGAGATAACATTTTATTCTCTGCTCCATATCAAGAAAGTCGTTATAGACAAGTATTGGAAGCCTGTTCATTGATCCCAGATATGGTAAATTTCAAGAATGGCGATTTATCCTTGATTGGCGAGAATGGTATTGGGTTGTCTGGTGGACAACGAGCTCGTGTCGCTTTGGCAAGAGCAATTTATTCTAATGCAAAAATACTCTTTCTTGATGATCCGCTTTCCGCGCTTGATCACCATACAGCGGAGTCAATCGTAAAGAAATGTTTGACGGGCTCCCTGGCGAAGGGAAGAACTATCATACTGGTGACCCATCGCACAGAGTTATGCCAGGGAATTGCACAACAGATAATTCGAATGACGAACGGAACGGCAGAAGTATTTGATCCTGAATCTATTCCGCGTGAGTTGCTACACACGGCAAATCCATCAGACTCCACAGCAGAAGAGCAACAGGACGATGAAGATCGAACGGACACAGCAATGCCTGAGAAGTTCATGGAAGATGAGTACCGAGAGCACGGTGGTATTAAAGCTTCGGTATACTGGGAATATATCAAAGCCGGAAAGCTTAGTTACTGGGCTTTACTTATAGTGGTCCTGGCTGCTTATCGACTACTCGATATTGCCGAAACTTGGTTTCTCAAAGCCTGGGGAGAAGCATACGAAGGGCCACGAAAACCTTCCAAAGATCCTTTGAGTCGATTCCCTTCTCCGGAAATCAACATTGAGCCATGGTTATATGGATTCTTTTTCCTTGCCGTTGCTCAATCTGTTATTTTTGTTTTTGCTCAGGCATCTACTCAGTTAATGACCTATACAGCTGGCAAAACTATATTCGAGAAAGTCATGAAGAGAGTAGTCCATGCTACATTCCGCTTCTATGATGTGACACCCGCCGGGCGTTTGATGAATCGTTTGTCATCAGACATTACCGTTACCGATGGCAATCTGAGCTCTCACTTTACATCATTCGCACAACTGATAATCGTGTGGTTTACATCCATTCTGGTGATCGGATCAATTACGCCAACGTTCTTAGCATTTTCGTTGGTACTCGTCATTACGATTATATTGATATACACCCAATTCCTACCCACGTCTCAAAGTCTACGTCGTCTCGAAATGGTTTCTCTCACACCACTCATCTCAAATTTTGGTTTACTTACCGAGGGGCTTGGTACTATTCGTGCCTTCTGTGCGCAACGTCGTTTTCAGGATCGAGTTATCGAAGTGACAGATATATTTCAAAAGATGGATCACTTTTATTGGTCACTGCAAGCATGGCTCCAATTCCGACTCAACATACTATCAGCCATCTCAACATTCCTTATGACAGCTATAGCTGTCTATCAAGATCTATCTCCAGGTCTCACCGCTTTCGTTCTCTCCGCTGCAGGTCGATTTGTATCATCCACTGAAGGGTTATGCCAGTCATACGGCCGACTACAGATGGAATTCGTCTCGGTAGAACGTGTAGTGGAACTTCTTCATCTAGAACAAGAGCCACTTGGCGACATCGACCCACCAGCCTACTGGCCACGACTTGGAGGCGACATAATTTTCGAAGACGTAACAATAAAATATGCGCCCCATCTCGACCCCTCCCTTAAAAACATTTCTCTAACCATCAAAGGCGGTTCCACCACCGCGCTCATCGGCCGTACCGGCAGCGGAAAATCTACACTAGCTCTCTCCCTCCTTGCAACAACGTTACCAACCGCGGGACGTATTCTCATCGACGGAATTGACATCTCCAAAGTAAAAACCCAAGTCCTACGTAAACGCATCACATTCCTCGCTCAAGAACCTGTTTTGTTCCCTGGAAGTATGCGCATGAATCTCGATCCTATGGATGAATACTCCGACGAAGAATGCTCATTCGTTCTTTCTAAAATAGCTTTACGCCATAATTGGACACTGGATACTAATATTGATTCTGGTGGGAAGAATTTGAGTCAAGGACAAAGACAGCTAGTGGGACTTGCGAGAGCATTATTGAGGAGAAGTGCCATAATAATTATGGATGAGGCGACGGCCAGTATTGATAAGGAAACGGCAGGAAAAATTCAAGAAGTTATTCGGGAAGAGCTAGCGCAAAGTACGGTGGTTACGATTGCGCATCGGGTTGAGGCTGTGCGCGGTGCAGACTGGTGTGTTGTGCTTGAGAAGGGTGCGTTGAAGGAATTTGGAGAGGCGAGCAAGGTTGGAAAGATGGGTGTTGAGGAACAGATAGATACTCCTCCAAGTGGAAGTGGAGAAGAATAGAGAATTGAAATTTGCGCTGAGGGTTATGGGGAAGGGGACAAAAAAGCTGAACTCATCGCGTGGAGATTTTCAAAAATACTACGGCGTTGGAAAGAACGGGCGTTGGAAATTTTTTCTCGTTTTATTTTATTTAGGTGATAGGTTTCGTTACCTTAGAGTTCATATATACGATAAAGTGAGTTCAATATCCACAATTTTTCGATGAGCTCGCTACGATATAAATACCCTTACAATCCCATCCTTCCCGTGATCACGAACCTGAAGATCTTTTCATCAAATCTCCATTTCGCATCTAGGGTGAGTATCTTCCAGGTGAGATGTCCAAGTTGAAGGAAGGCTTTGCTCAAGAATATCATTGACGTGAATTGATTATCATCATACATATCACCATCACACACTAGAATCACCTACCCTACAAAAGATCTCGATTCATAAAACTTGACAACTTCAGATATATAGCATCGAAATGGGATGGGTGGAGGATCTGGAGACTCAGTCGTTCTTGTATCTTGTGTATGAGTGGTAGGGAATTAGTTGGGGTGTACATCGGTTATTGTGCTATTTTGTTCGTTTTAGTCTATCTCTCTTGCTATTCGACTATTTATAAATCTATTTCTGGTCTGTATCCAAATAGCGGATGCGGATTTGCATGATGCGAGATCATCCCCACTTGAGAACAAGAAAGTGTGTATAGATTAGCGGGAGTTTGGCACAGCATGGGGAAGTGCCAAAGAGTTCCCGATGATAGATTTCAGACAGAAAGACACCCGGATCTCAAGCACGATTTGTGAATTACACCTCAAAATGGTAAAAACCGTGATTAATTTTCAATATCCATTACAGCCCAATGATTCGTCCACCTCGCCGCTTTGTCCCGGCCTGCACATCAAAACGACCCTCTGCACTCAAACGATGTCGCAAGCGTGGGATCCCCACCCAGATAAGCCGCCACCAACGGATAAACACACAGATTCCTCTCCACCACAGTTCCATTCGCGGCGGGCAAGCTCTTCGCAACCAACACATCCGGCGCCACTCCCCGCTCCACCCAATCCACCAAAGCCCCCAATGCGCCCCCAGGGAAACGGCCCATTACCACCCGCGCAATGCTGCACGCCCGGCGCTTCAAAATACCTGAAATAATCCCGCACGTTCTCATCCCGTGCCTCGACTTCCTCGTAATAGCTCGATGTGCCATTGTGATAGATGAGTTGATCCGAGAGCCCGTGCCAGCTAATGATCTTGCCACCCGTGTCGCGGAAGGCGCGCAGATCGGGATCCGCCGTGCCGATTATGGAGGCGAATTCTTGCACGGAGGAGTGGAAGATGCGGCTATACTGGGCATGGGAGATATTCCCGAGGGAATGCGATGCGTTTTTGAGAACGAAGAGCTTGATCCAATCGGTGGAGATGGGGAACGGGGCTCCGGTGCAGTTCGCGCTGGGCGTTTTGCAAGAGGTGCTGGCGGTTCCGCCGCTCAGGGGGCTGGACGGATTGAATCCGTACCAGAGGAACTCTCCGCGATCCGACGTGGGGCCGTCCCACGCCGCCTGTGCGACTTCTGCCGCGGCTTTGGAGATCGTGGCGCGGCTGCCGTCGGGACATGTGACTTCTTGGCCTACCGTCTCGTTGGCGCGGAAGGTGCAGAGACCGGGGGCACTCAGGATTCCGTCTTCGAGACCATCGAGTGCGTCGCATGCCTTGATTGCTGCTGCGGTGATGCCATCGAGTTCGCACGCGCTGGGGTACGCACCCAGCACATTCATGATGAATTGCGGCCAGTACTCCGCCACGACAAACTGCACCCAGTTGATCGCAGGCGCCGCAGCTAGGATCCCATTGTAACCCTCGGGATACCTCTGCGCCATCATCATACCCTGTCTGCCGCCCGTCGAACATCCATTCCAGTAGGAGTAATCCGGGTTCTTTCCGTAGTAAGAAGACGCCACGGATTTCCCGATCATCGTCATATCGTTCAAGGCCACCGATGCGAAATCTTGCAGCAGATACAGATTCACATTGCCCGGTGAGGTCAACGCCCAGTCTTGAGCGGAAATCACCCCGAGTTCGCCGTTGCCGTGTCCCCCATCTGTCCCGGCGGCGACGTATCCTTCCGACACGGGGAAGACGAGGGAGGTATCAAAGCTTCCTGTGGCGAAGCCACCCCCGCCCGTTCCGAGGAATCGACCGTTCCACGATGAGGCCGGCGGTAAGAGGATCTTCACATTGAGAGTGTCGTTCTGGCCCGGATGCGTGTACGTGAGCGTGACATTACAGAAATCCAGCCCGGTGATATCTTTAGCCCAATGCGAATCCGTCTGCGCGGTCGCGATCGAGTAATTGGAAACCGGGACCGCGGTCCCCGACAGAAACGAGGCACCCGCGACGTCGGGAAACGGGAAGGTAGATATCGAGCAAGGATTCGCCATGGCGCCGGAAGACCACCCAAGAATCTGCTGCTGGAGATAAGACGACAGAGTGTAAAGATTCCCCATGGTGACGGCTGATGGCGATGGTTATGTACTCTTTGACGCTCTGCTATGGCAGCACCGAGCTGAGACTTGGGCTTACGTGAAATCCTCGGGGACAGGGATTCAGGGAAGGACGATCGCAATGGATAATAGTTTTAGATCAATCGGCCACTTGAATTTCGGTTGCAGCAGCGGTGGCTTACTGGAGATACCCCTAGAATGCGGAGAATGGACGTCCACGTTAGGTGATCCGCGTAGATATATACCATTAATGAATATGCAACCTAATTGGCCATTTAGCGTCGAGATGGCTCTTGAGGATAATTACACACAATTCAAAGCATCACTTTTATCTGAACAATTGGACTTTTTGCAGTCCCCAAGAGGTAACAAACACAATTACAAATCACCAAAAGCTCATACCAATAGATTTTTGATAGATATTTGAGTTTTTTATTATTAAGTAATGGCAATGCCGAGGCGTTGCTTGATCGTTCATTGGCTAGCCAGACGGATCCCTGTTAAGCGAACGCGTCCCCCTCCAGCATTCTAGGGAATACCTGACTAACTATCCTGGGAACTACTCCGGACGGACTATATACACAGTATGGTAGGAACGGGATATGGGCAACTACCCGGTTTGTGTAACCGTGCTGATAGTCCGGATGAATCATGCACCCCGCAATGAGCGGGGAGACGTCACCGCGATCGGATTCGCAAGGGGAATACCTGTATGATACCCAACAATAGTAATATTACCACTACAGGTATTTATGAGCGGTACAATCGACTAGCCATCTCCTACAGCCATGTGCGCACAAGGGTAGAGAGAGCCGTGGAGATTCCGATGAACACTTCGAACGATTCGCTTGAATGATACCGGATGCCTAGTTAAGATTAAGGTGAAGGCGAGATTTTGATGGATTTGGAGATTTTACTTGTACCTGTACGAAATAAATACAGATGGGTATATCAAATATAATCGATAAATGATCAATCTTGTTTCCACGTCAGTCATCTCCTAGAATGGCCAAATCCATTTAACTATTTCTGCGAACAAACCCTTTGATCCACTTATGAGAGATACAGTAGCTAGTTTATTATTGTACGGTATCCCTAAAAACTTGGAATGTGGAGAAGGAGCGGGTATGGATCTCGGGAGTTGCACGGATATTTGATTTTGCACAAAGGACAAGTGAGGATGGAGGAGAGGAAGAAGGTACTGTACTCTGTAGAAGGAAGAGGAAATGAAAGGAGGCTGTGTAATTTGGATGGTTGTAATCAGTTTGTTTTTCTTGGCATTGGATCTTTGATCTTGGCAATAGATATGGTTTGAGGGTTGAGCAATAAAGTCTTTCAAAGTCTAGTTGCGGTGTGATGAACAGAGTACTCCGTAGACTTTAAGGAGGTTGAGAGGAAAAATGTTTTGGATAGCCTAATGATGGGGGCTAATGAGGAAGTATGTACATGGTTTTGTGATATAGGTGTATCGTATAACCTATGATGCAATGTCAGCATACTCCTCTTTGAAGATGCCCAAGAGAAAAATCATGAAATTCTTTCTAGACGATGTTTGTTTGTTTGTTCTCGAGGTTTAAGCCTCAAACTTGAATAAAACATTTCCGTCATTTCGATTGTCATCGAGCTAGAGACAACATATTAGATATCACAGGCAAACTCCATATTAGACAACCCCGTATCAAGGCAAGACAAAACAAAATACAACACGATACGTCAATCGCAATCCGTACCTCAAGTCCACTTCTTGATTCCCGCCCACCCCCTCACACCCCCCACACGTCCACATCGTACCCCTTTTACCTGAATTCCTTCCTACACTTTCAGCCCGAGGTCCTCCCCAAGACCCAAGACTTCCCTACCTACAGTAGTAATAATCTAAGCCCCATCCAACCCCTCAAAAAGTCTGACGCCCCAATTTCTTCCCGGGTTATTAAATCTACTTAACCATTTTCTCCCCACAAACCTCAATTTCGTCAAATCCGCACGCGTCAATTGACACTTCTCAGCTTGCAAATTCTCCGCAATCCATTCTTTATGATTACTTTTAGGAATCACACTAATTCCCCTACCAATATTCCATTTAAGCGCTACTTGAGCTGGAGTACAATTTCTTTTCTCGGCAATTTCCACGAGGATTTTGTTCTGGAGGAGAGGCGGGGCTTTGTCTTTTTCTTCGTGTTCTCCTGAAGAAGAAGATGTAGATTTGTGATAAGTAGGATTTGTATTGCCTAATGGAGAATAAGCCGTCACTTTTATCCCCAGAGCTTTATGCGTAGCTACCCAAGCGGATTGCTGGAGATAAGGATGGAGCTCCATTTGATGTGTATATGGTATAATACCGGTCGATACGACATTTTTGAGTTGGAGAGGTGAGAAATTCGATACTCCAATGTTGAGAACACGACTTTTGGGCAGGGCAATCAAAGATTTGTACGTCTATTTGAGATTAGTGATGGGCAGGTCAAGGGAGGGGAAATGAAGAGAGACAAACTTCGACATGATCGAGCTGTTTGGGCCCATCAGCATCAGGGGGGAAACCAATGGGCCAATGCATGAGATAAAGATCCAAGTACTCAAGACCAAGATCTTTGAGGCTTTGATTTAATCCCCTTTCCACATTCTCATAACTTCCATGACTATTTCGGCAGATTGTTAGTCTCTGAAACCAAATCCCCTACTTAATCTCCACAACCTAAATCCTCATAAAGTTACACACCGATCATTCCAGAGTTTACTCGTGATCCAGATATCCTCCCTTTTCAATCCCGCTCTCTTCAATCCCTCTTTTATCCCTTTTCCGACATCCACTTCATTTTGATACGCAGCTGCGCAATCAATTTGTCGATATCCAATTTCAATTGCGTAGGCGACTGCCTCGGTGGTGTTTTCGGGTGAAGTATTTAGATTCCATGTTCCAAAGCCGATTAAAGGTTGTGGCAGAGGTTGAGCTTGAGATGAGGATGAGGATGATGATGATGAGGATGATGATGATTGTGGCGTGATAGGATGCTGTTGGGGTGTGGAAGCACTGGTGACGATGGGAAGAGAGAGCACCAGTGTGAGGAAGCTGATGATATTCATGGTTGATAGATCCACAGCGATAGATGAAGCTACATGCGCGAAAAGCATCTAGATTTGAAATGAAATCATATTTTAAGGAGGCTTGTGGAGGTTTGTGGAGGGTTCTGATGATTTTATTAAGACATCAGGATTGAGTGTTATGACGTTGGTTACCGATGCAAGGGTTCGCGTGGCTGTTGTGGCGCGCCAGTGAGAGTCCACACAGGAGAACTTCACTCTCCCGAGGTCTCTTGTAAGACTTATACTACGTGGACATCAACAATACTTTGCTGGATTCTAAAAACGAAGCTGTAGATCAAAAATAGAGAAACTGATATTCTCGTTGCCCTATTAGACCAGAAGAGAGTACTCCTACATGATTCATACTCTGCTATCGTTAACACATAAATCTTTCGATATACAAGTAGTTCGAGCGGTATTCTCCTCCCTAAGGCTAACGCGGTAAACAAACGTAAAGCATAGACAGAACTAGATCTACCCGGGGAACTCAAAGAAAGCGATCTCCAATGAGCCAACGACGCGACATTTCAATGACTGCATTGAAATTCGAAAAGGAAGCTGGAGGTTTCACAAGCAGCAGATCAGAATTGATGACGAATGGAACAACTTCGGAAATGAGATGAGAATCTATTTGCTTCAGCTCATCACATGATCAAAGTGAACAAGTGCTGCTCTGGCATTGAAACTTTCAATCGTTTGCCACAAGAACTATTTGTCTTCTACTCATCCACACCGAATCTCTTCATTGCTTTCAATCCAAATGGGCATGATGGCACGAAGGTAAGAAGACGGTAGTAATCTTCAACTTTACATACCGCTTATCACATGACAGTCGGGTTCTCGGATAAAAACGAGGCTCCTGTTTGCGCAAAACAGAAAATGCCTGGTGGGTTTAGATTCGAGATCTACATTTACAAATCTGCATCTGTCCATCCTCCGGATCCTCAAAACGCTACAGTATACATCGCGGCGTAATACTTGTGGGTCCTTCTAATGGCTCTCTTTGCGGAGTGGATAATTGATATTGAATAGAGCTTCATACAGTCTAACGCGATCAGGTTGAATAGAGACACAGGCCGATATGTTCCATTCAACTTGATCCTAAGCTGACCCCAATACTGGACTCTGCTATCAGGTCAATTGACAACAGAATCTAGCATTACTGGCCGTGTCCATACATCATGTCCCGCGTCTAAATATATCCAGCAAAAATTATGGGAAGTTTCCGTCGCCTTGATCATGGTATTAACCTTTTGAGAGGTGAGCATGATTCCGTATTTCGTATCTCTTAGCAACTTACGCGAAGCATTATTCCTTTTCTTGCCACGGGCCATGATTCATTTCCCTTTGCTCTCCCAATACATACCAAACTACCAGCTCTGTTTCTCGCCTTTCCGAATCCATTATCCCCTCGACCTCCGATCGAGTTCGAGGTAATAAAAGCAACGCTATTTGCCCATCAATCGATCCACCATGACGTTCCAGTTCCAATCCAGCTTCCGTCCCTCGCTGCTACGACTGTTTCAGTTCCTATCCCCGATGCCGTCTTCCATCATTTATAGGACATGAACAATTGATAAGGACCGAACTGCAGCCTAAGCAGTACCACTGATCTCCATCGACTTTTCTTGATCCAGACCGGAAGCATGTCCGGTTACCACTTGATTTGCCGAACTACCGTTCTCCTTTTCGTCGTGAGAATTCTTGTTCGACTTCGCGGCTGGCTCCGTATCATCTCCATGCCGATGCCCTCCAGTATGTAGTGACATTCTGAGAGCTTCCGGCTTTTCAGCCGCCGGAGTGTATAAGTCGATGTATATACTTGAACGAGTTGGCATGTTGCTTGTTAAGAAGATTCGATATCACAGGTGGGATGTCGGATGGTCAACCTCAAAATCTCGAAACATTACCTTTCCTTTATATCTCTTCCCTTTGGGATAAGACACATACTAAAGGCTCAGCGCGAAAACTCGTATTGACAAAGTGTCCATCATCTCAAGAGAGATTCTCTCGTCAGAGATTGAGCTCCACTTACATATTGCCAATTTTCATTATTCGCATATCAAGCAGTAAGCCTGCAGCGGTATTGCCAACTCTCCGTCTCACCGTTGAGGCATGAGAAATTTTCCGTGCCGCAACGCCCATCTTGAAGGAAGTAAGCAGCCCGCACCCTTTCTGAAAATGTATTTGCATGATAGTGTGTTCGATCATAAGATGTGTGCATGACGGATTGGAGCATTTCGGTAGTTCATTTTTGTCCATCTGCCTTTATCCATCCAATAGGCTGTCTGGGGAAATTCGGATCTAGTTTCACAATCTGAAGTGTCGGTGAGAACTTTTGATGAGATGATATTACACTCAAACTTCCTTTCCAAATCCAATAATCAGATTAAACCTTTCCATGAGACTTAGACTATCATGATCAATAGTCTCCCCAATCACTAACCAAACCATCAAAGTCTCACAAGATTTATCCTCCTCAGGCCACCTAAATCTCATCTCATCTCATCTTATCTCATCACATCTCATCTCATCTCATCTCATCACATCACATCACATCTTACTCTCTCCATAACATCTTATGTAATGCAGCTGCACCACCAACCACTACCAACCACCAACCAACACTCATCACATCACATCTCAGGCGTATGAACGTATCGTCTGTGTTGGGTAAATAAAGACCCCCAAACAAGGAATAATGTCACACGAACATAAAGTAGCTGACTGGATCCAAATCTCTTCGCATATCCTCACCTCAACACAACATATATCATCACAACACCTCATCGCAACACCACACCCCATTTCATCCTATAAGATCCTATAAGATCCCATAAGATCCCACCTACAACATCCCACAACATCCCACCCCATAACATCCCCCCATAATCCATCCACGCACCCCCCCCTTCCCAAACCCCCCATATAACCACAACCAAAGCATCTCGCAACCATATCCCTCGACCATACTTCGTAACCCCAGTCCACAACCCAACCTCCCCAGTAACAATCAGCCATCCCCCCCTCCCCAACTCCCCATTCCCCTCTCACAAATCGCTTGGATCCTCCATCCCATTATTAGAGCACAATCCAACCCACTCCCCTCCACTCAACAAAACCCCATCACACCCACCACGAAAGAACCCGCTATCCATACCCGCAGTCCTAAATCCATGACCGATAATCGCTCGAATAACACCGGGATAATAACCTCCCCCATCTCCGTCTTCATCCATCCATCCATCCATTCGTCCATCTCTTCTCCACCGCAAAATATAATCCCACGCCCCACCCCCGCCACGGCGCTACATAATTTATAGCAGAGATCTAGATGACGATGGGACAGATACTAGATGTGAGATTTGAGATGTGAGATGTGAGATCCCATGAGATCCCCACACAGTGTTTCGCACGATACACCGTAGATAGAAGATAGTTGATATACCGCGCCCATAGACCGACGCCATCGAGGCGAGATTTTTGTTTTCTTTTGTATTGATGATGATGATGATGATTAAAGAGTGGTGGGGTAGTAAAGCAAGTGTATCTATTGTTGCTCGCTCTCATTGCTGTGATTGATGTATGGATAGATGGGTGGGTATGTTGATGCATCGATACATGATCGAGGGGGTTCCTTGGATTATGCTGTGCTGTATCTATTTTTATGGTATCTATCTATCTATCTCTATAGTGTCTATCTCTATTGTATCCCTATCATATGGTATATACGGTACATCTGCATCACAGCATACGCACAAGTGAAAGCCGACTTGTGAAATCGATAGATCGATCAAATATAAAATACACAGATCAGGAACCCTTCACCCCTCCACTTCGACCTCCACCCCCACCGCCACCGCCGCCACCACCGACGCCTACCGCCTCTCCCTCCCTCGACTCCCCCGTCCTCTCAACCGAAAAACTCAAAAAGGCCTATCCCCCTCCCTCAAAATCCCTCTCGCCCATCCTCGCCAGCTCGTCCAACTCCCGCAGCTCCCCCTGCACCTTCCAACTCCCCGACATGCCCAAGCGCTCCCACACCTCGCCCCACAGCCGCACCCAGCTATCCGCGTCGTGGAGCCAGCGGCCCTGTTCGCCCTCGCCGCCGCCGACCTTCCCCGCCATGCAGCCGACGAAGAGGGCGCCCTCTTGGTTTTGCATCAGGCGGACGACGTTCTCGCAGACGTGGAGTTGTTGGTCCCAGGTGAAGAGGTGCATGAAGAGGGCGGCGTGGATGATGGTGAATTTTTGTATTAGGTTGCGGACTAGGTGGGTGGGGGCGTGGTTAGGGGGGTTTTGTTTAGTTTTTAAAAAAGGGGGGGGATGGGAAGATGTTACGTGTGTGGAAGTGTATGTTGGGATGGTGGAGTCAATAATGTGAATGATGTACTTACAAGTGAGATCAAAGAAATTGGGATCTAGAATGTTGGCGGGGAGGAGCGTGTAGCCCGCTGAATGATCGTTAAAGACTTTAAAAGAAGATTTTAAAAAGGAGGCGTTATAGTCTGTGCCGTAGAGTTGCGTGGGGGAAATAGAGGCATGGTGGGCGAGGGAGCGGAGTCTGTTGGTTGGGATGGGTGTTAGTGGGCTTGTGGATGGGTGGTTGGGGCCGGCTTGATGAAGTGGTGAGTTGGGGGCCAAAAAATAAGTATGAAGGGAACGTTGGGAGTGAGGAGGGGAGAAGGAGGAGAATGAGGAGTGGTAGAAGTAGTAGAAGTAGAAGCAGAAGTAGAAAGGAGAAATAGACGACGTACTCTTGAGCAACGCAACAACCGAGATCGAGGAATAGGGCTGGTGGATTACTAGGCGAGGAGGGGGCGGAAAGGGTATTGATGATGCGGGGATAGAGTGGGTGGGTCAGGAGACGCAGGGTCAAGAAGGAAAAATTCCCAATGGAGGGGTAAGGGGTTTGAAACCAGAGGAAGTCGCGCTGGATGTTTGGTTAATTGTCTTTCTCTGATATATCGGATCCATCTTTTTGTTTGCGTAAAATTGAACATAGAAATGGTTCTTTCAGATATGCTGGCCTTACTTCTTTTCCCTTTCTAAATAAATGAATACACACGAATAGATGGATGAATTTGTAGATGAATGGATAAATGAATGTCCACGGTATAGACGAATAGATGAATAGATAGATAGACGAATAAATGGATAGACGAATAGACGAATAGACGAACGAACATCTTAGAACCAAAAACACAAAAGCAAACATAAAAAAAAAACATACCATTTTATAAACATGCGCATCGACTTCATCCTTAGGTATATGACTATAATTCTCCAACAACTCACGTGCTTCAGGCCCCAACCGTTTGCCAATCGTAGTATGATACCACGGTTTCGACGTCGAATACTTATCGGACAGGGAGCCGGATGCGGAGCTAGAACTGGGTGTGAGGGATTTGGGTGTGGTAGTGGGTGACGATTTGGATTTGGATTTGGATTTCGAGGAGCATTTGGATTTGGATTTGGATTTGGATTTGGTGGTGGATGCGGGTGAGGGTGGTGAGGGTGGGGGAGTACCAAAATCGAAGTGAGGGCAGATGGGTTGAGGTGGTTTCACCATTTGTGGTGGTGTGAGGGGTGGTTCGGGTGGGATGTGGTGGATGAATGGATGAATAGGGCGGGAGATTTGGAAGGTTTGGTTGCGAGAGTTGAGATGAGATGGGAGATGAGGTTATTGATTCGGTCATTCATTCGTTCGTTCATTCGTTCGTTCATTGATTCATTCTCTCATACTCCGCGTATGAATGAGTGGATGGATAGATGGATGGATAGATGGATGGATAGATGGATGGATGGTAGTGTAGGTACCTAGGCAGGGTAGGATATATGAAAGAACTAATATAAAATAAATATAAACCGATATTAAATGCCGTTGAAAACAAGGCTAGGTGGGTATATATAGGTAATATATAAATGAGATCAAAATCATTAAAAAATCATTAAAAGATGATTGAAAAATAATTAGAAAATAATTATAAAAACAAAAGCAGAATGCTTCTAGAAACCTTCTAGGAGGATTCCTAATACTGTTCACAATAATACCCGTGGACCAATGTAGTACCTAGGTAATAGTTAGTCGACTGAGATAGTTTCGAGCGTATTGTGCCGTCGGGAATACCTATATATAGGATAGGATTAATAGGATAGCATAGCATAGGAATATCTATAATATAACATAAAATTCAAGCTTTCGGGACGGCAAGTACCTCCTTTTCGGGTACATAGCGAGCGAATAGAAACTAATTCCGAAGGTCCTGAAGGTCTAACAAAGAATTGCTTGCTTACCTAGTTAAGTATATGTACGACTCCAGAGTACAAAGAAGTACAGAGTACGGAGTAGAAGAGATCTATCTACTGGTAAGGATGGTATAGAGAGAGAAAGAGAAGAGAATGAGAGAGAAGAGAGTGAGAGAGAAAGAGAGAGCGAAAGACACAGAGAGCGAGATACCTAGGTAGATAGAACAATATAATAACACTAAAACTTCATATAAAAACTAGAACTAATTAATTAGCTAATTGGTAATAAATGAAGAAAAGTATGTAAGAATGTAAATATATAATGATTAAGTAATTATATATTACAAATAATGATTCCTTTTTTTCATCTTTTCCCTCCTCCTCTGCTCCTTCTCCCCCCTTCTCCATCTACGACTTGCCTTACTACAGTACAGAGTATATACTCAAATCCAAGCATTCAAATTAATGAATCGATAAATCGGCCAACCAACCAACCCAGCCAACCCAACCAATGCTGTTACGAATCTCAAAAGACTGCGGTGCGTTGCCTTGTTTCATTTGTGGATTGGATGGGCAGAGTGGATGATGAGGCGGGTCGTCCGTCCATCCATTCATTTATTGATATACATCATTATTACGGAGTCTTTACTTCATCTACTCGACTTTTATTCTGCGTACTCTTCCTACCTGGGTATCGATCAAACGTTGAACCCGACAAAGAAGGTTTGAGGAGGAGGCTTTAGGGTTTTTAACTTTGTCTTTTAGATGAAGGGTGGAGCGAAACGGAATCTTACCGCTGCGGTCGGAGGATACTTGTGGCTGGTGGATGATGGATGGGAGGATATGGTTGGTGGATGGGATACGGCTGAGGGATGGGATACGGCTGAGGGATGGGATACGGCTGAGGGATGGGATATGGCTGGTGGATGGGATTTATGAAGGAGTAGCTGGGCTGATGAAGAGGAGAGAGAGGATCTGGTGGATAGAAGACATAAAGGGATGGATAGATACAGTAGGTAGATGGATGGATTTAGGTATGGATATGGGTAGATGAATAATAGATGAACAAATAAGGCTATATAAAGTTAAACATCTAATAAGTATTTTCATAATAATGAGTAGAACTATTAATCGATATTCATGATTTAAGGAAATAGATATTAGTATTGATGTTGATGTTAGTGTTGATATTGATGTTGATGTTGATATTGATATTCCTAATAGCATCTACTATCAACATTAAAACTAGCATCACCATCCCCATCTCCACATGCATGCATACCTAGCTGGAGCACCTCCTACCCGGTACCTCCTACCCGGTACCTCCTACCGTGAACCTACAGAGTGCACCCTAATACATCACTCATCAAACGGTCATTAACATAGTAGTACTGTAGTTCCAAGCCAACCCAAGCCAACCCAAGCCAACCCAATCCAATCCACTTCCGAGAATCTTCCAAGAAAAAGCAAAAAACAAACAAACAGCTTCAGAACTCCGATAACTCAACACGGATATCCCGAGCCCCAATTTCCATCGGCCCGTCACGGATCATCCGACACCTCGATCCAAGATTCTGCAAATGCAGCTCGCCAGCTTTTAATCTCTTTACTGCATTCCAAGGTCGTGCCAGCAGTTCCAAGGTTGTACCAACAGTTGTGCCAAGGGTCACTCATTCACAACGCTCATTTAACTTTAATCATCAATGTGCGGATCATGGGGCTGGAAATCCTCAGCACTGATCACCGGTCTCCGTGGATTGTCAATACTACGACATGAGAATAGATGGGTGGAAACTGGGGGGTTCTGGATTGGCCATCATGGGTAGGTATTTAGAATTAACAAATACCTAGGAGGTAGACGTTACTCATGGGCGAAGTCGACCTCCTAACGCTTCCTGGTTATGTTGAAATGCACCCTCTTGTGCTATGTGGCCATTGAATTGTGCATTCTTATTTTGATCGTCGCTCATAAGGGTATGAACGTACGGAACAAGGAAACCTCCGGATGATCATGATGGCTTCCGGTGCCGTGTTGGATATAATCTCATTCCTTTATCCTCTAGTCCAGGATGTGCTATCATTTGCAGCTATATACACCAAGATTAGTAGTGGGAGCAGCAAGATTTCTTGGATTGCGAAAACTAGCTCAAGCTTCCTTCCGTTCAGATTCTATCATTAATCAAAAATTCAATCCAAATCACCAAGCTTCAAGCAGCGCATAATCTTCTGTCTGGAACGTCGTGGTATTGATTTACTTTTCGTAGCTACTGCACATGATTTCATGCTGCTTTCCCAGTATTCATATGATCACAACCCTCCTGATCAGCATCCCGAAAACCACATGCACCCATTGTACGATAAAGAACCCATTTAGAATTTGCTGAAAGACTTGACAGCCTTGCCAGTTCGGGGAAGGACACGGAGAACATTGAAACGGACCTGTTGGTAATGTTGTTAGCCATAGTATTCAAACGGTCTGATTTGCGAAGAGAGAATAATTGGATTCGATCGCAAAAAATCCACATGTTTGCGCAAATTGGTACATACGGTCTTGCTCAATGGTCTGCATTGTCCAACTGTGACTTGATCACCCTCCTCGACACGGAAAGCTGGGGAGACGTGGGCAGCGAGGTTCTTGTGTCTCTTCTCATATCTGGCGTATTTTGGGATGAAGTGAAGGTATTCTCTGCGGATGATGAGGGTACGGTGCATCTTGGTGGAAACAACAGTTCCGGTCAAGATACGACCACGGATAGAAACGAGACCGGTGAATGGGCACTTCTTGTCTATGAGAAAATTTTGGTCAGCATCGCGCTCCTCCATTTTATTTTCGTCATCCTCCATAGTTCAAATCCAATATCCTCCAACTACCAACCCCGCAGAATAATTATAGCCCAGCCTTCAATTTTCATATCGCGTTGTCATTCCTTCTCCATTTCCCATAATTTCATAAAAAAGTCCACATACCAATGTAGCTTCCCTCAATGGCGGTCTTTGGGGTTCTGAATCCCAATCCAACGTCCTTGTACCATCTTCGGCCACCCTTTCCAACCTTGCTGGACTTGGTCTTCGACTTGGAGTTAAGGAAGATGTGAGGTTGCTTTTGGAAAGCGCGCTCCGATTGTACGGTAAGTTCGGTGGCCATGGCTGCGAAATTTGGTCGAAGGGTCGCAAATTCGTGGTGGTCGTCGATAGGATTGTCGATTGAATGTTCTTGAATTTGCAATTTTCTCGAAATGTGTGTGCCGCTAAGGAATTTCGCTAAGCGAGAGGTGTGGTCATGGTCATGTGATTGGATTTGAATAAAAAGTTGTTTTGGACATTTTGAACGAGGTACTAGTGGGTTCCGAAGTTATTCCGTTTCCCCATCTGATTAGACGCGATTGTTTGTTTACTTTGATTTATTTCGTTTCGGCATAGCAACACCAGGACAAGATTTCCACCAAATACCACAACTAACTTACAGGCAAAAGACAAGAAGAACTTTCATGATACATCATACAATTGGTATTTGAATACATTCAGAATGTCTTCTTTAGAGGAGACGACTCTTCCTGCAACTCGTCGACCAAAATCCCGAAAGTCTCTATCTGCAATACCTGCCGACAAAGAAAATATGACTGCTGAACTTGGCGCACTTACTGGGAAAAGAGCTCCAGTTGAAAAGCCGGCAAAGAAATCGAGAAGTAAGAGTATTGGTCCTGGTGGATTAGATGCGCTCAAAGATACAACGGGAAACAGGCGCAAGGTAAGAGTTTGGCCCACTCGTCAAGTAAAGAAAGAAACTTAAGAGATGCATAGTCCCTAGCTACAATACCTCAGCCACTTCCAAGATCAATCCTGAAACCTACAATGCCTCCTCTGCGTGAGATTCCGGCGCATAATCCGAACAGAAGAACAAGTCCAAGAAGAGCAAAAACCCCATCACCACCTGTTCCAGCATCCGAATTATTGATTGATTTCAGTGTTGACGCCGAATCAAAAACTTCGGGTACTGAAACGCTTGATGATCCATTTCATATCGAGATGCCGAGAGCAAATAACGACAATAGAGTCGCGTTGAGAACAGAGGAAGAACAACAAGCTGCAGCTAGGGAAAGGGAAGAGAAAGAGAGGGCTGCTATGCAAAACGAAGTCGATTCCAGACGAGATGCCCGGCGCAAGTCTTTGGCCAATCGACGTGTTTCATTTGCACCAGAAGCAACGCTCCATACTTGGGATGTTGTTGTAGAATACCAGGATTCAACAACTTCCTCAAACTCTACCAACTCCACCCGCAGGGCCTCGAATGTTACCGGGGGCTCCGTCGATACCCCGCACGAGCAAAAGTCTGGACCACCAAGCTCAGATCCTTCGGAACCTCCATCAACACCCGAACAAAGCGAAGATGATACAACAAACGGATCGCCAGAACATCAACGCGACCTCCATCAGAAGAAACGTCGCCGAAGCTCAGTCATACCTCCCATGAATTTTAATGACCCTAACGATGCCTTCTCGTCCAGTCCTATGAGTGGAAGTTCTGTGGGTGCCGAGGATGTTGAAGATGATGAATTCGCATCCAGTGACTCAGATGGCGACGATGGAACTAGGATGACCATGGATGGTGGAGAAACCACAAACATGTCAATGGCATCAGTTCAATCGTCCTTTACTGTTGGTTCAGATACGATGCTAGAACAATCCTTAAGACGGGCCGCAAACCAAGCGGGTACACAGGCAATGAGTTTTGATGAGCAAGGAGATACTAAAATGAGTGAAGATAATGAGATCCTTGCATCCTTTGCCCCATGGGCAAAGAAGGCTCCCATAGAATCACAGCAACACCCAGAGAATGCAAATCCTTTCACATCAGTAGCCAAGCAGGATGTTCAGCCAGATGCCGAGCACTCGGAGGGAGAAGAAATGACGATGGATATGGATATGACAAATGCAGTTGGTAGAATCTTGCCAGGTCAACAACGGGAAGATGACGAGCTTTCAATGGATGTAACTCGTGCTTTTGGTGGTATTATTCCCAATGCTCAACCTGAAGCAAAACCTAAAGCAGCAGGTCGTCGTCAAAGTACCCGCAGAATCTCAACAGGAGAAGAATCTGCATTCGGAGAGCAGACCATGGACTTAACTACCGCCGTAGGTGGTATTCATCCAGCTGAGGAAGAAGAGGCATCCGAAGATGAGGATATGAGTATGGACTTTACATCGGCGATTGGCGGCGTGTTGTCTCAGCCGGCTGCAGCCAAGAATAGGAGACGATCATCTGTGGCTCCAAAGTCAAAAACTAGCCGAGATCGTGACAGCTTGGATTCCTCGGCTGGGGATGAAACCATGGGTATGGATATGGACATGGATATGACTGCTGCCGTGGGTCGTATTATGCCATCGGATACAGCCGAGACTGAGGGAATGGATACAGATGTGGATGCGACCGTCGGTATGGAAATGACCAAAGCGTTAGGTGGTATTCTACCACAATTGAATGCCGGAGATCGCAACCAAGCGAAAAAGATTATGGAGATGGAAACAGACCTTGGCAGCTCACCATTTCGAGTAGATGTTCCCGCCAATTCCCCACCAAAATCCAGTACCCGTGATACTTTGGCTGTACCAGAAACTGCCAGCCCAAGCTTCACAGCTGGATTCAAAGGAAAGGGTCTTCGTAGAAGCACTGACCGGATCTCCACCACACCTCAGTCTACCCCTAAATCTAAACTGTTGACACCAGTCAAGAAGCCTACTACTCCACAAAAGCAACTCACCCCACAACCTGCTCAGCCATCTCATCCTGGCAAGACTCCTCCTTCCAAAAATGTTCTCATGCGAACAGGGTCACCCAAAAGACTCTTCAAGCCTGATCTCAAAGAATCATCTACTACTCCTCGTACATCTTCGAGTAAAAAACAAACACCCAACAAGTTATTCAAACAAGACGGCAACACGGGTCTTGCTACACCAAACTTCATCCTGACACCACAAAAAAGATTGTCTACCGGTATTGGCCTTGACAGGGTAGGTTTAGGCTCGCCAAAGGTCGCTGCACTATTGGACCGACGTGGATCGATTGGAGAACATGCACGATCATTCACGCCTACCCAGCCAGCAGACTTGAATCGTGGTGTACGATTTCAAGATCCTCGTATCATGGAAGCAGAAGTTGATCGGGAGCGAGAACAAGAAGAAGACCGTGAAAATGGCCGCAAGATAATGGAACGTGAAGCGGATCAAGGTGAAGGAGAAGAAAAAGATGCAACTTTGAATCTCAAGGAAATGATCAACAGTCTGACTCCCAAGAAGAAGTCGATGAAGGGTCGCAAGAGTTTACATGCTGGTGCTGCAATAGGACTTCTTGGTAAACGACCAGCCGAATTGGATGAAGATGACTCAGATGAAGATGACGGCGGTATGAAGCGACTGAGAAACCATCAGGGCAGTCCCGTGAAGAACGTCCATCTTCAAGGGCCACCCAGCAAAGAACAAACAACAACTGGACGACTCACCCGTTCAAGTAGGAAGAGTATGGAAGATTCGACGGTCACTTCCACCACTCCTACTACTAGCACTTCGCCTATCAAGGATCAGATTACTACACCACGTGATCAAGAACGTTTCAAGGATGCCGAAGCCAACCTGCCAGAGCCTGTGGCAATCCCATTTCAGCAAGCAGCATCAGTTGAGTATCCACAGTTACCCGGAGAATCTATCGAAGAAGAACGCATACAGTTGCAGGACTTTCTGAATATGACAAGCATCCGGTTTATGGAATTAACAACTACCAAACGGAGGCATACGATTGCACCAAAGCGTGCTAGTGGTGGGCCAATTAGAAGTCGATTGTCAGACCAAACAAAGGTTTCTCTCGAAGACTGTGTTGCAGCTGGTGCAGCCACCATCCCTATGCTTGAATTGTTTCAGCATGTGAGTCATGCCCAAACCCTATTCTGATGAACCTTGGCCGTACTAACTTACCTAGGCCTGTCACGAACTCAAGAAATACATATCAGATGGTCGAAAAACAGTTCGTGAGATTGAGAGCGAGACTTTTGAAGAAAATCCCCCACTTTTCCGTGAGTATATTTCTGCGCCGTCAGATATGAAAGTCGTCATGGACAATCAATTAAAGAATGTCAAAACACATTCTCGCCTGCTCAGTAAAGGCATGTGGTATGAATGGCGATCGACATTACTGGAGACTGTTAAGGATGAACTTGTTAGAAGTGCGGAAGGTATGATCAATGATGAAGAAATCCTCGATAAACAACAAGCACTTCTAGAGTCTGTACTCCCAAAAATGATCAAGCAAGCTCAGCAGCTTCAACATGACGAAGCAAATCTGAAGAGTGCTGCTGAGGAAATTGCTAGCTGTGACCCTGAAGAGCTCAGTGAAGCTCGACAGCAGCTGATATCTGTTGAAGCCGATGTTGATGCTAAAAGGAACATGATCGAAGAGTTGAAGAAACAGCTTCAGGCAAGAGAAGCGGAGATTGAAGCCGGAGTTACCCAGAAGGAGACTTATTTGGAAGAAATACGTGAGGCTGAAAAGATTCGGGAGGAATGTCGTGGATGGAGTTCGAGTGAGATCAGTACCCTCAAGAGTATGTATCGCCGATCGTAGTTTATTGACCTTGACTAACAATTTTCTAGCAAAAGTGGAGGCTATCGAAAAGAAGCACGGATGGACTATCACTGGTGTTTCCGGAACTACGATTTCAATGACATATCGAAAGGAGATTGAGCTTGTATTTGATGCGGCTGCATTCAAGTCAAATGCTTCTAGCAACACTACTAAACCGGCCAATTCACGAATCGATCTTTGGTACATCGCCGCCAATCGAGAGTACAAACCAAAACCTCTCAATTCCGAGAAGGAATTTCTTCTTCAGTGTATTCGCGATCACGTGCGAGGGTTACCTCAATCAGAGACCGAAATTAAGACTTTGCTCAATTCCGTCAGCGTCGCTTGGAACAAAGCTGCAAAGGTAGTGGAAGATATCCACTTATTAAATATCATCTGTCCAACCGTCGTCACAAAGACATCAGATAACTCTATTCTTGTCAAGTCAATGTTGTTGATTGCGCCTCTCACCACAAAGGTTGAATTAGCATTTAATCTCATTAGCCACAGCACTGAAGATGGATTTGACGTAGAAATTTCTCCAGTTGCAAAGGTGGTTTATGGGGAAAGATTCAATGAGCCCAAAATGAGAGAATTCTTGCTTAACAGATTGGGCAACTATGTCAAGGAGAAAGTTGATGAAAATAATGTTTCTTGGGGGGCAGCTGTGGCCGAGCTAGGAGACAAATTGTTGGCTAGGGGGAGGAAGTGATGTTTGATATTTGCTTGAGTATTCTTTTTGTTTCATGTTTTGTGCCTTTATTGGATGGCGTTTTATCTGCTGTGAGATTTAATGATGATAATGATCTGGCGAAAAAAATGGTTCTTTGGGTTGGGCGATGGATTGGTCATACGGATGATGGAGTAAGGAGTTATAATTTTCTCAGTTTGGATCGTAGTTAGGATATCCGGATCTTGATAATGAGATGTCTGATCACTGTTTGCTCAGTCTTTATATAGGTAATATTCAGGGTATGATTATTTGTACACCCGCACTTGTTACTCTTCTCGATCAGCATGACACTTGTGAACCTTTTTCGAGGTATATTTACCCTCCTTCCTTCCATATTTCCTTTCCATGCGAAGGAATATTTCACATAGATGTAGGGATGTGAGAATGGAGGTTTAAAGACGCAAATGTACTTATCATCCAAGAAGGAGGCAGAGGAGTTTGACTTTGGGTATGAAAGGAAAAGAAAGCTTCATGCGGGTTTTGAGATCCAGATAAATAGATGGTCTAGGTTCGGTATATCTAACTTCTTGTCTAAGCTTCTAGGAAGCCACCAGTCCGGTCTATTCGTACATGGATATAATGAGATCTTGAAATTGCATTCCCGCAGGGAATCTCTGCTTGGAATTTGCCATGTTTTCGCATGACGGTAGTTAGTGTGATCCATGGATGGGTAATCTCTTACCTACGTCGCTCTCGTGGATGAATGGATGTTTTATTATATCAGGACGAGCGTGGGGAATGGAATCGCAGATATATATGCATTTGCGAAGCGTCTTGATTGCATAGGGCAACGTAGGGGAATCTATGAGATCTCTTGTACTCTGCGCTCAGCGGATTCTGGTTGTTGGGCTCTTCTTTTACGTGGGGTAATGGGATGAGGGGTAGATGATCGTGATTCAATCTGATGGGAATGTGTGAGGTGGGTATGGTATGTAGTCTTTGCAATGTAAGTCCAATTCAACGATGAAGTGGAGTTTGTAGCGGAGATATGAGCTGGGTTTCGAATATTCTTGCCAGAGAAGATATTGACTTGACCTCAATGAGTTTAGTTGATTGTTCGGTCGAGGGAAGGATGGGTAAATCCCGGCACAGATGCTTGTTCTGCGGTTCTTGAATCATTGGCTCATCCCCAATTTATATCTGCACTCGCAAGCTCGCTACTTGTTCACATTCACAGGTGATGGTCAAGAGCTGTAGGACAGCTGTGTGGTATAGTGAGAAATCTTGAAATTGGAGGTTATGGGCATGGCGGCGGGTACAATGTATGGTCTGAAGTGAGATCTGCCAGAAAGAGCGGCAGGCTCATCAGTGGTCATGGGTGGAAGTTGGAGAAGGTCTGCGAAGTTTGGGGAGTTGGTGAGTCTGTTCATTGAGATTAACAGGTCGAGGCGTGGATGCCCGGGGCTAAAAATATCTGAGTTCTGTCCTGTGGGCCGAGAAGCAATTCGCGGTCTCTGAGTAGCTCTGGTTGGCGGTGAGATGATTTTCTCCCCAGGCTTCGCTGAGAGACTAGCTGGGCTATGGTGGTAGGGAGAAGAGGATGCAATTCTGAAGGATTTGAGATGATAGGCTGATCGATGTTAAGCTTGTTTCTTGATCGATGAGGATCAAGCATGTGCTTTGAGGAGTCGAGCTTCGCTTTGAGACATCCGTTGACATACTTATCTGGGAAAATTTCCTTCTAATTTCCAGCATCCCATCCGAACTTTTAGATCACAAAGTTTGACACGCTGATCTTAAGATTGGTCTCGTACTTTGTACAGCATAAATGGTGAGTAGAGGTTGAGGAAAGTCTTATACCTGAAGTATAATACTGCGGTAGAGATACTTTGATTGTTCCAGTGCCGATGAATGTTAAAGCAACCCAGATAATAAGTTATTGTCTACAGCAACGGCATCACTGAGAGAATAATAGATTTTTGATGGATCTTTTAATCAACAGAAAACACGCAGAGCTTCCAAGGTTACAACGGCAAGAATTGCTTACGGTTAAGATAAGTGGAAAGATTTGACCACTCTCGGGATCAAAGTTGATAATCCAAAATGTACGGAACTGCATATACAAGCATGGTGATTGGAGGAACGGGCGAGGGCTGGTATGGGTTGATAGGAAGGCGGCCTGGCGGAAATATCACCTTAGGATAGAGCGTGCAGTACCTAGGTATATTCAACTGCGAGCCTCAGATACCATACTAGCTCTCTTATTGGAAGTTAGAAGATCAATGGATGCCCAGGTGGCTTAGTAGATGGTTAGGATCCAGATTGGGACTAGTACTACACTCAAAATCTAACAACCTTGGAAATTCTATCACACAATCTTAAAAATCAAACAAAAACATTCTCAACATTCAACATCATTTAAATTTGTGCTTCTCATGTGGATATCAAACTTGTTTTTTCTTTCTTGTTAAGAATATCCAGAGAAGAAATTACTTGTAGAGGACTTGGTTGGAAGTGTGCTGCTTCTGGTTTGTTTTCCCTTCCTTGGACCACAAGTTTCAATACTGACTTTCATTATCAAGGTGATCCTGGTGCTACAAATATCCAAAGATACAAGATGTTTCAAGAGTTAGACAACATAATATTCAAGGTATGCTGTTCTTTTGTGTTCACTACTCGCATTATATGCACCTGCTGACTGACGCGTCAATAGATCCAACTTCCTGCTGAGTGTCCTTGGCAGCATCCACAAACCTTTCCACATACCTACACAAACACAAATACAAGAGTGGATAGGTCAAATACAAAAACAAAGGTGAAGAATCCCACAGAGAACTAGCAATTGATGACAAGAATTAATTTTGTGTCGCAGAAAGATCCATCAATTCTCAACACAAGCGACGGAAATTTACCCGAACCCCTTTCGAGCACTCCCCCCAATATTTTTGTCCCAGAATGCCAGGCTAAGAATTGGCGAAAAACAATCAAAAACACCAAAAAAAATCCATTCCATCAATTCAACACCATATCCAAGAGGTTTTTGAAAGAATCCTGCAAGATTTTCTACTCAACAAAGGAGCAAGGTGATTATATATCCCCATTCAAACTCGCTTTCACCAATAACTGACCTCAAGGTATATAGATCGATATAAAGTTGAAAGTCCTACCCAAATCAAACTTATACCTATAATACCAGCGAAGGATAGAGACAGGGCGAATGCCAGACGGCGGAACAAAATCGACTTGACCGTGCATTCGCAATATTTGAAGTTTCGGGCCCCCCACGTGGACCCGCGACTAGCAAGAGGAAGCAGACTGTCCTATTTCAATAAAAATTCCCACAAATCTGATGATGTTAGGTTCAAGCTACCACTCGGATCTCCTTGCGGGCATCGCCTTCCTAGGCCCCGCTAGCGAATCGGACCAAGAGTACTTCATCAGTCAAGTCATGCCATGGATGGACAACCTCTCAATGGTCCATCTTGCGGCATCCAAAGGCATTTCCAACCTGGTGGCCTTCACGATAATAACATGCTAGTTGATTGAGAGGGTCTCCTTCCTCTCAATCATCATCCAAGCATAAGAAAGGCAAATTCAAAACTGTAGGAGGATCAAAAGAAATCACAAAACCAGGCTGATCAGATCGGAAGCCCCCGCCAAGCAGCCTACCTCCCCGTTGTCCCTGAAGATGGGGATCTTTCAGGGAAAGAGTAAGATTGAGAGGGGTGGAAGGTGGGCAATGGCCTCCGTGATGTTCAAATTGAGTACTTCACTCACCAGGAGACTGGTTACGGAATGGAACGCCATCACCGTCATCTCGCCAAAAATCGAGATAACGTCTCTCGTCGCTACGACGCCATCAGTGATAATGGCGGTGGCGGTGGCGGTGGCTGCGGCGGCGGCGATAATACTGTCTTGCAGGATGGACGAAAACAATGGAGATTACAAGGGTTAGAAGGCAGCAGTAAAAGGAACATGGGGATTTCCCAAAGACCTATGGGTTTGGTACTAGAAAATAAGAGGGCCCGCACTAACGTGCGCCAACATTTCGCAAGAACTTGGCAAAGATAAAGATTGAGCAGGAAGCCGTAGTCAAAATTCCATTCATTAATGAAAAAACGATCGTTAAACAGCATAGCCACAAACCATGATCTATCTGCTGAGCAATTCCGAGAAATTTACTAACCTACCTTCAACTTTAAATTAGGAATAAATTCAATGCTTCTTCGAACTTCACATACGACCCAGATACCGGGAGCGGTTCCTGGATATGAAAAGATATGCTTTTGATGCAAGCAGATAAGAGTTCTTACGACTTCTCCAGCAAGGAGTTTTTTTTTCTCTTTCAAAGAATATGCCATCACTTTTGAAAAAGGTTCGGACTTCAAGAGAGATATGAGTACGCGTACTAATACATACCAGTAACATCACATGTCAAGCTCTCGGTCCTTCGAAGGTCATGGCATATTTTTTGAGAACTGAAAACAATTCTGCCTATATATCCCAATCCGACAGTTTTGATCAAGGTTCCGTATATCTATAGCCATGCATTGAAACCTAGTATATATAAGTTTCCTGCCTTGATTAGAAACTTGATATGCCTTATCTTCTTCACATTTGCGTCCCTAGGAGGTATATCATTGCTCAGAGAATTGTATATGCTCAGATTGCTGCGAATACAAGTTTCAAGCCCTCCCTTCTTCCAACTGCAATGAGCGGTGTAAAGGATTTTGTGCCTTCAATGCTTGTACTTTACCACAGTACCAAAACTTCTTCTCACTAGAGAGAAAGGGAAGTAGCACTACAAATTTCCTGGCAAACTTTGCCATGATAACTCCAATAATGCTTCGGATGACGGGGAAGAAGAAGCTCAATAATACGTCGACGCATTATGCGCTGATTTAAATCTCCCTAAACCACTTAGTTCCTCACTAATTTTTCTTTGGAATTTCAGGAAAGAAAGGCTGTATCATGCAATATCACAATCTTGTTAAACAGATAAGATGAAAAGCTGCCGTACTGGTTCTCTGCGATAGAATTTGGGCCAAGCGTCTTTAAGGTATGAGTGCTCAATGAGGAAGCTATTCGACAGTGCCCAAGCAAGATTACTTTGCAAGATATGAGGGAAATTTGAAGATGTCATAGGCTCGAGGAATAGATAATCACTTGAAAAATCGGTAAATTTCAGTGGACCTCCAGGAATGAATACAGAAATCGAAACCCAATAAGGAGTCTAGCAAAATCAAACCTTCTATTTCCGCATTGGGTCAGCCAGGAGAAAGCGTAAAAAGCATCAGTCAGAATAGTACCGGTTGATAATCTGGCGGTGAATACCAGATAGTCTCTGTCGCTGAGTTACCGGCCGCCTAATGCTGGTTTTATGATGGAAATTTTGAGGTACAGACTTCAGTATTTCATTGCAGTACTTGGATGGCCTATTCGCGGTGCTAACGGAATTTCACCCCAGGATAATTATGGTTACACAGGACAGTTTTAAGAGGCAACAGGAGCGAAAGCTGGCAAGCAAATCGATGAGTAGCTTTCGGGTGGCCACATGATGTCTTCAGATAACTGAGCCATACTGCCGGTAGAAATGCCCTGACACGTCGATTATTACTCAATTAAGATCTAAAATAGCCCGGCAACTATGAGTTAGGTACCACCTACACTCTCGGGACGGAAATGTTATCTTGACTCGTCCAATCAGTGATTTCAAAGGAAATATCTCAAAAAGCTATCCGTTTGCTCTCGGATTGCAGCGTTTGATACCCCCTTGGCTCTCACCACCCAGCATTGACATTTCTGTTCAGCGAGTCAGAGACACAAAGGGACAATGAGGACTCATATTTGTGATATGACTACTCTTCTTCTTTTACATTGTTGCTGCATTTGTAAATATCCGTGTTCGCAAGGTATTGCAGGACCTGTATTTCAAGACCTTAAAACTAACCAGTGTTGATGACTCTTCCTGCCAAAATTTACATATCGGACGCTACGACTCGTTCCACTGATCTTTAGTTCCTCTATCGGGATTGAGGAATATCAATGCTGGCTTCGTTGGAGATATCATCCAAAAATGTGGTTGATCGATCCTCAGAATTCGTGCAAGTGTAACGATAGCCTTTTAACAGATGCTTGATACATGGATAGTCTTGAGTATATAATTCGTACTCAGTGCGGCTAAACTGGCCCTATGAGCTAGTTGAAGCTAAAGACACCGATGCTGGTGAATTTTTCCCATCTGATTTGTGGTCTGCCAATGCCTTCGCATCAAAGGACGTGGATGAGTATACCTGTGTCATCTACGGTGCGGTCTGTCTAGCATAACCTCATACGTTGGTTCATTACAAGAGAAAACTATATTAACAATTATACACCTCTAAAATGCAATATCTTACCTCTGAGGCCATTCAAGAATACATGCCGTACAATCACCACTCTCTTCGCAAGTCTATGGTCATTACCCTCCGGCTCTCATCTTTTACAAGGTTCTGATGTTTTGGAAGTGTAAGATGACAGCTTTCAGACCCGTTAGGCTTATATCTAAACCTTTCCAGAGGGCCAATAGTTACTGCTCCAGGTAAGCCTGCTGTCCCGTCTTTTTTTCTGCACCACAAATATGAAGAGCGTATTTGATGATAAGTAACAAGAAGCCATCAAATCCCATACCTCCAAAACCAGTGGAATTATCTCGAACGACACTTGCCTCGCTCGTAGGAGTTTACACTCCAATATCCCTCGATTATACCCTTAATTTCAATGGCATCCTCTGTGGTATCAAGATTTTTGATGTCTTAAACATTCAAGGTGTACACCTCAGACACTAGTCCAATCATTCGGATGCTTGGAGTCGATGTGGTGTAATGATCATGACAGCCTGCACTTACGAGCAGCCTCTTCAACCGAGGAGGATATCCAAGGCTCCATGTTGCTCTTTAGTAAAGAGCTATATATTAGGTCTAGAATGTACATCTTTTGAGAAGAATTTGATTCTTGAGTGGTCTTATGTGGTTGAAAGAAGGTAAGAACCAATGAATATTTTCAACTGCCTCTTCGACAGCCGAAATTCTGGTCAATGAGAGGTTTTTTGCGCTGATGCCGATGTCTTGGAATTGTATTAATAGCAACTCACTCCCGAATTAGACTAGTTCTAACCTTGGTTTAGCCTGTAAGGTTTCGCACGTGGCGTCATGGTGGGATAGTAAAGTCACGTGACAGAACCGACAAAACCTTTCGCCATTCTTGCCAACATCATGGCTGAAACTGTAACCTCGAAAGGGGCCCGAAGAATAATATCGATAAATAAAGAAATTCTTCGACTTATAAGACGAGCTAGGGTCTATGATTGAGCAAAGGATTTGGAGATAAATGAACCATATATAGTTCTATCACCTAGAGCTCGTCATGACGGAAAATGTCTGTTTTTCTTCGCCATAAACGCGACTGAGATAGATCACGCTAATAATAGAACCAAGATCTACTCAAACCTTCAATTTGTCTTCAAGTGCATCAAATGCACCCGCAACCTGCAACCTGGCAACACCCATTACTCAAAATTCAAATTCCGGCACGATTTACCACCTAAAACCGTTGAGATTGATTGGCGTAACCCAATATTTTCTTAACTCTCAAAGAACCTTCGAAACAACCCAGTGCCCCAGAAGACTACTTGCGATGCTCGCTTTCATTTCATGAAGTTTCGTTTGTACCCACGTCGTTTGCTCCCACGAACAAGTGTCCGTATGGCAAGCATTCGGAAAGGAAAGGTTCATTTCCTCAAGCTAGGTGTTTCAGATAGAGTTTGCTTCGCAAATTTTAATCTAATATCCAAATCTTTCAAAGATTCCCGAACTCATAACATCTTACTCGCTTCACTTTACATACTCCCCTTAGTCGCCATACATTTAAATGTGAACATATCCACATGTTAACCAAGGCAACGAATGATTCTGTTGTATATGACCTCAGCTGCGAATCCTTTATTTCCTCTAGCTGTGGTATCAATATGATCGATTTGAGTAGTCACTGCTGCTCTATGGTACATTTATCTGGAAAGCTCCGACTTTGTTTTCTTTTATTCTAATCTGAAAGTTGGTAAACCTCTCCAATTCATTCTTTGCCAGACTAGTGAGTGGTAAATGTCTGCTCCTAATTGATACTATTCAGTACAGCATATCTCTCAATTCTTTCTCACCTCGAAATCTCAGAATAGCATTCTTATTTTCATATCACAACCCCCAAGTGGTCATTGTAATCCCCTTGCAAAAATTTCTCTTCTGAGAGAATCTTATATGCTCTATTTCCATTCTCTAATTCAAAAGACGGTCGTTAAGTAAAATAAGCCGAGGGGATGAATGGAGTTTGAGAATTGCCAAGGGAAAATTGGATGAGAATTCACATCCTTCCGAGAATGGGATGAAAAACAAGCATTCATTCTCGGAAAGTAAGCCAGCCATCATGAAGTTATTTTACAGTGTCAACCGGTGCACGAAAGACTTTGGTGGAGAAGTAACAATCAAGAACTCTTCTCCAGAATGGCACTTTAATGA
The DNA here is from genome assembly GCA_008692225.1 of Monilinia fructicola. Lineage (NCBI taxonomy): Eukaryota > Fungi > Ascomycota > Leotiomycetes > Helotiales > Sclerotiniaceae > Monilinia > Monilinia fructicola. Next base: position 205,513 of record VICG01000007.1, on the reverse strand, counting down.
GGGAAGGGAGCATTTTCTCGCAGAGATAACACCAAGTATCAATGCTAATACAGACGAATGCCAATACAAATGTTATAATTCCCTTCATAGGTATAACCTCTACCCAAATTAAACCAAGTTAAAAGATGAATGAATCATGAAAAATTGATTTCAAGTCTGCCAGGTCAAAAGCTTCAGCAGTCTACTATGTATATCTCTATACATCTGCTCCATACAATACAAAACACAAAACGATGAGCGTTTTCAGAATCCGAACTTTTCATACCTAAAGGCGCATATCACGTGTCTCGAAAATATTTTGTTGCACATCTACAAAAGGACTAATTTGTCGAAATATTATTTCAAACATAACGTTCACTAGCGCCATATGGTCCAAAAATCAATCCTAACATTGTATTTGGCGCTAAAATTCCCATCTCTATCTTCAATGGACTTCATCTTTTTGTAGATATGCAACAAAAGCTTAGATATAAATCACGTGACATAAAAATCGATACCGTTTCTGATGGCTGAAATCTTTCCTTTGGAGATTATAGATTGGTGGAGTGATAATTTCTCGAGTCCTGGGTTTCTATTTGTATTCTGTATACTATTTTACATCCAGGTGGCTGTAATATGTACTGGGATACCTTCTTTATGAATGGTATTACTGTTGATTCAGAAATATATCGGAAACATCAATTGATGGTAAGTAATCAGACTTCGCATCTTCGGTTACCTCCTTCACAACCTTCACCTTAGCATAGAATGAATAACGTTAAGTCTCGGTGTGTGACTGTGGGCGTTAGTTGGTATCTGCAGATCTACAGATGTAGTTGCACGCGTTGCTTTAGTACCTACTCGGTAGGTATTACAACTATACATAAGTTGCCCTCACTCTGACATCCATAAAGTCATGAAATACATTCATCGACCTGTTGACATTATCTCGCTAGCTTTTTACAGACTTTTCCCAGAGTTATTGAACCTCGATGTCTCGATTTCCTCATCAAATACTCTCTCATTTCATAAGCTCTCCCTTGTAGCCTTACCAGTTCTACACCAAGCTCCAGTCACCTAACACAGCAACTACCTCCCGACTTTAAAATTCCCCTCGTTTGAAAGACTCCGGAATATCTTTTGCTTGTATAATCCGATGGAACCAGGATGATAACAATATGCTATAATTATGTAGAATCCTTTTAGCTCCTAGTATAACATATAGCTGTGTATATCATAAAACGTTCAAACATCTATATCGAAAGGATATATTTGAAATACTATGTTAGCTTCAAAATGGCTTTAAATTGATTGTATATCATTTTCAATCCCACTTGAACTTTATTCCAATTTTCAACTTTACTTTAACATCGTTAACTTTGCTTTATTATTATCTTTGTTATTATTAATCTGTAACAATAATTATAAGTACCATCTTATCATTATGAAAATGGAGCTATCTCAAATTATTTTTATAATTCCGCTAAAATAAGTTGCTTTTTCTACTTCGCTTTTGCCCTCCTGTTTTATGAAAAGCGCCCCCTTATTCTATAGAACCGAATAACGTATTAACCACTGCAAAGTTGAATGGATTCAATACTAATAACAATAAAAACAACAACAACAGCAGCAGCAGCACCAGCAGCACCAGCACCAGCAAATACCAATATCAATACTAAACCTATAATATAGATACTTGAATACACTTGAATAGTCGAGGCTCATTAGGCCAAGCTCAACCGGCCAAAATCAACAAACGGAAATCAATCGCTAGAAGTCAAGCTCAAAAGAAATAGTCATTCATATCATGAGAGAAGCATGTCGACTCTTAATCACATAGTCCTATACATAGCACAGATACCCCTTGGCCCCATAGCTTTCCATCGAAGATTTGCGCTTACCTTTTCATTTTACTCGAGTATTTGTATTTTAATTACATATAATTATATCCCACAACACTTCTCCTTTATCTATCGTCACCTTAGTGTTGTACACCGATAGCCCCCAACTTTGCTCTCACTCGACATTTGGAAGCTATTCCATGATACTATACTACCTCCCTCCTTCCACTCTATTCCAATACAAGTAATGCCACGAAAACCTTCAACTTTAATAGATTGCTATCAACATCATGATAACCACTGCAATATATATCGCATTATACTATACACAAATGCCATGATTGTGATGGCGTGGGATGATATTATATTGATATACTAATTATATGCACCCAGCCAATCAATCCTTCTTTTGTCTATCCATCCCTTATATACGCAAACACTCTCCAGTTCCAGTTCCAGTTTCAATACCTTGTCAATAAAATTTCCAAACTCATAGATCAACTCGAGGATATTGAAAGTTCATCTTTCTCCCACAAGCTCAAGCTCTTGAAGGCTTTTGCGAAGGCGAATCACGAGCACTTTCTCGCTTCCCCCTCCCCCCTCCAATCTTCCGACTAAATAATTGTAGAAGAAACGTCCACAATGACTGCTTGAGCAAGGGAATATGCTCGGCCGCAAAGTTAAATCCGAATCAATGGATCAAGGAGTGATTTGATGGCCCAGTAGAGAATATTTAACGTTTCATATATCTAGATCCCGATTTTCGATTTGTGATCCTAGATGTGCGATGTGGGATGTGGGATGTTGAATTTATACCAAAGTTCAAGCTAGACAGATGAGAATGGCTCTAAGAATTTGAATGTTAGAACTGATTAAGTAACGAATGGCTTGCATATCATCGACGGGGAATCACACATGTATCTTGAGCATACGGGTATCTAGATCACATACCTAGTAACTTTCTCCAAAGCGTTCATATCCCACCTGCACCATCTTGTAGCTTAACGTCATTAATTTGCTTGTATTCTACCATTGTATTGTCATCGTATCATATACTGCTCTATTATCCCCATTTCTTATTGATCGTAATTTCTGTTGGCATTTCATCTTAACAGCTCAACGCCCGCTTACACTTTAAAACCAAAGAGTATTTTCTTCTGCAACTTATTTGGCTTTGCTCCTTTATAATATGGATATGGTATCCCTTCTCTAGATGAAGTGTATACCTTTAAATCTTAATATAAGAAACAATCACGAAAGAAATCATATACATCCTCATTGAAAACGACACACGTAAGAATGCTTTCTGAGAGAAACGTATCATACATTATGTGAGAGCACTGCTTGTGTATGGTTTTCTGTATCATCCATCCCAGCTATTTTAGTAGAGATATCTCTTTTTCCTGCATTCTTCCTACAAGCTGAGCAATTTGAGCAACATGAATATGTATGCATAATGCAAAATTAGCAAGTGTAGCAATGAGCCCAAAGTTGTTGCCACTGAAGCATCATATACTCAAGTAACTATTTGTGGAAATTCCCCCTGCCTTTCATCTCATGACATCTCGGTTCATCCACATCAATCCGTCCATCCATCCCCATCCACTCCTCAAAATCCCAGCCATCAACCTATCAAACCACGCCCATCCCCATCCCCATCCCCATCCACGCCAACCCTGTACCCCCACTACTCCAACACCCTACTCCACCCTCTGACACCACATCGCCAATCCCCCAAGCGGCAAAGCCATCTACCACCACACAAAACCATTAGCATTCACCTCACCCATTCCGTCCCTCCCACCCATCTCACACCCCAATTAATTTCCTCCGGATCCCCATCCCTTCCCGCAAGCCCCAACTCCCAATACCTCTTCACTTATCAGAACTTACCAACTCCGTAACCCGACAACAAAGTCTATGTTCCCCCTCTGCACACTTTTCCCCTTCTTCATCCCCACTACCACCACCACCACCACCCCGTAACGCCCTACCTAAACCACACACAAAAATCAGCATCAACATCAACATCAACATCCTACACTTCTCCTTCCTAACCCCCAAAAAGAAAAAAACTCACACCCAACCCCACTAACCCCATCCCGATCCAGCACCAAACCAAACACCCGAGCAGCCCACACCACCACCACCGAATCCCCATCGACAATCGCGCCACAACACACGAGAGCCCCTTGATTAACCGACAGGCACGTTGACGAGGGACTATGCGTCGTGAGGAGGGGAGGGGGAGGGGAGTTGAGGGTGGAGAGGGTGAGGGTTGTGTTTATGAGGGGGGAGAGGGAGGATAGGAGGGAGGAGGGGATTGAGAGGGGGGTTGTGGGGGTGGGGAGGTGGAGGAAGAGAAGGAGGGCGATGATGTACATTTTGTTGGATATAGCTGGGAGGTGAGTGAGATGGAGGGAACAGCCCAAGCAAGCAAGCAAACACGCACGCAAACAAGCAAACAAACCAAGCAAACAACCGAAGATCTGATCCGAGAACTCGAGCAATTCGCAATTGAGGATATGGGATTGAAGGCACGGATGGATGGATGGATGGATGGATGGATGAATTGATGAATTGGAGGTAAACGAGAAACAATGTGCCCTCTACTCTACTCTACCCCACTCCGCACTACTTACATAAAACCCCCCTCGCTCCTCCTCCTCCTCCTCCTCCTCCTTCCTCCCTCTGAGGATGTAAATGCAGAGAGAACGAAAGAACGAAAGAACGAAAGAACCAACCAACGAACCTTGAAATCCCAATCAGGAAATAACATTCCCCCTCCTATCTTCCTCTTCCACATTCACATTCACATTCACATTCACGTTCACGTCCGCGTCTCATCTCATCTCATCTCATATCCATTCCCTACTCTTTATAAAGCATAACGCAACGCAATGCAACGCAACGCAACGCAAACACATACCGAATAACAACATCCAACATCCAACATGCAATAAATCTCTCTCATACACACACACGCACATTAATCAAAGCCAAAGCTAAAGCCAAAAACCAGCGGAAAGATATCGAAATTCCCTCGTGAATATATATATGCATTACACATCACACAACACACAACACACATCACACAACACACATCACACATCAAGATAATGCATTGAGATAAGTAATTCCCCCCCTCCCCCCTCCATCCCCTCAGAGCCCCCAAAAGAAAGAAAAAAAGGAAAAAGGAAAACTTCATTTTATCCCTCGAGCTAAGGTTACGAATATCCATTTTTATCATTCGACTTGATGAGAAGATTAAGGTCAAGGTCAAGGTCAAGGCTGAGTTTAGTTCAGTTCGGTTCAGTTCAGTTCAGCCAAAGCCAAACCAAAGCATTGACGATGACGATGACGAAATAAAAACAAAGAAATTTTTAGAATCATTCCCAGCGTGTATTTTATAACTGGAACTCCTCCCTCACCCTTTCTCTTCACCCCAAGCTCTATACGCTCCCCCCTTTACCCATACCCTAACTCCCCAAGATTAATTCCTCCAACTTCCCCCTCTCCCCACTCTCCCGTACCATCCCCCTAAAAACCCCCTCACTCAACCCCAGAAGTTCTTTCGGGCTACCAAACTCCACCACCTTCCCCTCACCCAAGACCAAAATCTTATCAAAATCCGCGATTGTACTCAGCCGATGCGCGATAACGATCAAGGTGCTATCCGTAAACTCTTGTCTGATGGAACGTTGGATCAGGGCATCGGTTTCCATGTCGACGGCCGAGGTGGCTTCATCGAGGACCATGATTTTGGGATGAGAGACGATGGCGCGGGCGAGACAGAGGAGTTGGCGTTGGCCTTGGGAAAGGTTGAGGCCGCCTTCTGTGATAGGGGAGGTGAGGGAGGTAAAGAGGTTTTTGTTTTTTTGTAGAGAAGGGGTGGAAGTTCCAGATGCTGACGGCGTGGTGGGACTGGTGGGAGGGATGAGTTGTACGCGTTCGAGAGCATCGCGGAGTTCGGAATCAGAGTGATCATCAAATGCATCGAGGTTGGATCTTACAGTGCCGGAGAATAGAACAGGGTCCTGTGGAATGATGGCCAGACGGGAACGAAGAGAGTGTAAGTTGATCTTGGAAATGTCAAGACCGTCGATGTGAATGCTCCCTTCGCGAGCTTCCAGAAATCGGAAGAGGGCGAGGGTCAATGATGATTTACCAGCTCCAGTTCGTCCAACTACTCCAATTCGTTCACTACGTTCAACTCGGAAAGTTAGACCTTTGAGAACAGGTGGGAGATCATCTGCATATGAGACAACTAGGTCATTGACCTCAAGACGACCTTCAGTTGGCCAGGCTGCTGGTGGATCTGCTCCTTCTAATGATTCAGTCTTCAGGTTTGAATATTCAATAATACGTTCTGCCGCCTACAAAAGGAGTCAGTAATTGCCCGAAAAGGGAGTTTGAATGATGAAGAACCAAGGTTGTATGGGAAAGAGGATAGAAAACAATAGGTTTGAATCAGGGATCATGATATGAAGATCAATAAGACTTACATTCATATTAAGCTCTAGGTTAGTATAATGACGAATGGTCCAAATTACCGTCGAACCATAAGTAAGTGCAAAAGACAATGCGAAACCAGCGAGTGCAGCATCAATGGAAGGAATGAGAATAATGACAATAGCGACAATGGTAGCGAAAAAGCCTCCAATAAAAGCCATGCGCCATCCCATCCAGCGATTGAAGGCCCAAAGATGCCAGAATGTGGTAGAATGATCATCAATCTTATCCCACATGCTTCTAATGTAGACATCAGTCTTATCGAAAGCTCTGATGGTACCAACACCAGTGAGAGCGGAACCAAATTGCTCAAAGATTGGAGATTTAGCAGTTGATTCAAGTCTCTTGACCTCTCTTGCGCCGGGTAGATAGAGAATTGCAATGTAGACACATAGTGCTAGAAGGATGGAAGACATGAGAAGAATCCATGGAGAGACGAAGATTCTACCGTGGTTAGTTTTGATATTGAAGGTGGAAATTGATGTACATACCCTGTGCAAATGATACCAATCAATGCAAAAAGATTATTTGCCCCAAATGCAAAATCATTGGCTAATCTTCCATCCACCACATTAAAATCTGCCGTAAATCTGTTTAAAATTCTACCAAGTGGGACTGTATCCATCCACCTCAAAGGTGTCCTTAGAACAGTAAAGCAAAGTCTTTCAAAAAGAATCTTAGATGCTCGAATAGATCCGGTATAAACGTAGAAATATCGAAGGGTTCCTACAATCGCAGAGACCGCAGAAAGACCAACATATATACTCAAATAAAATGAAGTATCATGTTTGATCATCTCTGTTTGGAAGGATGAATTTTGAGCATTTCCGTATGATGGTAGATGGTTAGCCTGAACTGTGAAGATGGAATTGGTAATGCTAGTTTCTTCATAGCTGGACGTCCAAAGTTTCAACCACCAAGAGCGACCTAAGCTTATGTGAGCAATTATTCAAAATCACAATAAATAATCGATATCTTACCAGTGACCAAGAATTGTTGTCCAAGAAAAGCGACCAAGACAAGGATCCAGAATGACCATCCACCAGAAGCATTGAGATAATGACCGTAGACTTTTCCTTTAACACTACCACGCTCTCTTGTCTCTTCTTGAACAAACTTCTTCGGGTCATCCTTTCGCGATACAATCTTAGCTAACGTATTTCCATCGGTGTTTTCATCATCGGAAGATTCGGATGTGTTGATAACCGTAGATGATTCCGATGCCAGAATAGGAGATTCGTCTTCAGCAATTTGTTCCGGCGTTTCTTCGTGACTGATGATACTTTCAAGTGCGCCTGCCTCTTCCAAATCTGAGAGAAAACCTGCACTTGCTACCGTTCCATCGCCTAGTTCAACGATGTATTTAGCCTTGGCTTTGCAAAGGGCAACATGATGAGTAACCAAGATTCGAGTACGTCCCACACCAAGTTCACCGGTAAGACCTTTTTCGTATATGAATCGACCCACATGAGCATCGACAGCGCTGAAAATATCGTCGAGAACCAATATCCCCGCACGAGAATAAAGTGCTCGAGCAAAGGTAACTCTCCATCTTTGTCCACCACTCAAGTTGATACCATTTGCGCCAATTTCAGTGTTTTCGCCATCTCCAAGCATTTCCAAATCTTTACGAAGAGCGCAGTATTCGATAACCTTCGTGTAACGATCCTCATCAAATGGCAAGCCAAAAAGAATATTGTCCTTGATACTAGCATTTTCAATCCAGGGGATTTGGGCAACAAAGGCAATGGACGATGGAATGATCCAGTTATCCTTGTGAGCAAGATGATCATGTCGATCTGCAGCTTTTGGTCCTCGAGGAACATGAACTTCACCGGCAAGAATATCAACCTCACCAAGAATCGAAGCTAGCATTAAACTCTTACCCGTACCAGTCTTACCGCTGATGACACTCAATTCTCCTTGGGGAAATGAGACATCGACATTCCTCAGAACGTATCGTTCATTTCCATCCATCTCATCTTCACCCTCCGCACATGGCCATGCAATTGAAGCTTTCTCAAATGAAACATTGGGAGCATCCCTGGTACTCTCGGATATTTCAGCTCCACCCAAGTATCTCTCGATACGCTTGACAGAAATATAGGCATCAATCAAGTCGGTAGTAAGTTCCGGAATGACACTGAGGGTAACCTCAAGATTGACAAAGACGCCAATAGCAGTGAAAGCGACGGATGGCAGAAGAACTCCATGGAGGTACGCATATACAGCCAAAGCTACCGCGGCAAGGGCGATAGGGCTTGTGATCCAACAAAAAAGTAACATGGTATCGTTCAGATAGACACTCCATTGTTCGTCCAACTCCTTCGTTCGGACCAATCCAATTTTGTTACCCCAATTCTTTTCCAAGGCCGAAAACTTAATCTGCCGAATACCTTGAAGTGCCTCGGTCACAACTGCCATCTTGACATCTCTAATCTTCATCAATCTATCTTGAGCTGCCGAATAGCGTTTGCTGAAGTAAATATTGAGAGGGATAGTCAGAGACATTGCCAACATTCCGGCAAGCAGACTCTTCCATCCAATAATACTGATCAAGAAAGTAAACGAAACGATGAGCTTGAAGAGTGCACCAGGAAAGTAATTATTGAAGGAGCAAAAGTCGGATAATCTTTTTGCATCTACACCAATCAAATTGACGGTAGATTGCTTTCCTTTGGGATCGCCATCTTCTTCTTCGTCATCTTCTGGTTTGTCTTGAGCTATTGATTCTTGCGCTGCATCAGACGTAGTCGACGTAGATTTCTTCCCCGTTCTCGCAGCTCCTTTCACATCCTTACGTCTCATGGCCTTCTGGAAAATCTGAGCAGATAATTGTGATCTAATCGGAATTGCAAGTTCAGACCAAGAAATCCAGAACATCCAGGACTCGATCCAAGCTGCAGCAAGGGTGACCAAGAACAATGTAGCCACCCAAATCCAGGCCGCAAAAGGTACGTCATCTCCAGGTTTGCGATTCTCCAACATCTTCAAAATTTGAAAGGTCACGAATTGTGGTGCGAAATTTCCAAAAGCTTGAAAGAGGGTAAGGATCCACTGAATGATGAAAGGTGATTTGTGAGCCAAGAAGATCTCGATCCAGAGAGCTTTGGTATGTTTTCTCTCCTCCCATGCTTCACTAAGATCCTTTGCCCTGGTATAATGGTCCATTTTAGGTAAATCTTGTAATTCCAAGCGCTTCTTTTTCGAGGCTAAAGCCAAGATGTCCCCAACCCAGGAGAAAGCGTATCTTTCAAGTGCAGAAACTGACAACATACCATCGACTGGGTGTTTATTGTGAGTAACATGTGGACGGCGAGGGAATGAGACGGCTGAGATGGCTGCGAATAGTGCTAGTAGCAATTGAGAGATTCGAAGCCAAAAAGTTGCACTTGAACGAAAGTCACCTTGCACAGATTCATCCCCCACCATAAGGCCATCCTCGTAGAGACAAAGGGCGAAAAGCAAGGAACTGGAGACTGCGGCACGAGCACCATTGGCATATGCTTTCGTCGGATTTCTGCATAACATCGTGCTATTGGCTTGAATCAAGATGAAGGACTGTGGTGGAGTTAGCAAAACCATGCCTTCATGAACTTAACTTGATCCAACTTACCCACAGTACCACATTGAACCAATCTTCAAGCTTCAATCCATCATGATGCAAAAGATCCAAGAGAGCAAGAGCCAAGGAAGTTCCAAAGCCAAGAAGTGTAGATATGATGAGGAATGATTTTGGAAGTTTGGTTGAGAATGCAGCGATTGTTTCTTCTGTGGCAATTCCATCTTTATCCGTATAATTCTGAAGAATTTGCTTCTCCTTTTCTCGAAAATGAGAAACTATAGAAGAGACGGATGGTAAAGTGAGGATGATGACCACCAGCAAACCACCAATTGCAGCTGCCAGTGAACTCGAATTATAATCGAGCATGTTGAAGTAACTAATTTCGAGAGAAAAGTTCTGTAAAGTTGAAGATCATTATCTACTGAAATATCTTCTGGTTGAATGTAAGGTGAAGAGTATTAATCCTGATGATATAATCAAATGCGATATATCTGGGGGGAGTAGTGAAGAGAGAGTATTAATGCAGATTAGAATGTCGAATCTAGATATCTCTAGGAGAGGTGGTGAAGCAAGAGTATTACTCCCGATGAGACAATCGAACTCGTTATATGCAAAAGGGCCAGTGAAGCAAGAGTATTACTCCCGATCATACAATCGAACCCAATATATCTAGAAAGACCAGTGAAGCCACTGGAAGCTCGAACAAAAAGTGAAGCAAGAATACCAATCCCTCCAGACAAAACCACAGCCGACCCCGATATACCTCGAAGGAGCAGAAAAGCAACAACTCTACTCTACTCCAATGCAATGCAATGCAAGCAAAGAGTATAATATATGTGACCCGAGCAGGCAATCCCGACGATCAATTCAATCGGAAGCCCGCAATCCCCAACGACCTGGGGAGCCAACGAAGCAATCCAAGATGCCAATTGCAAGCAGAGGATATGGAAGATCAAAAGCCACCAACGTCGCAGAAGACGCAAACTATCTTCTTCGCATGGATTGGGAATGCCAGCCGCTGGTTGATTGTAAGCTGGAGGCAAATGGTAGGTGAGTAGGTATGGATCAATCGTAATGGAAGAAAGAAGAAAGAAGAAGGAAGAAGAAAGAATGAAGATATATATGTATATATATGTACTCGAGTATATGTATATGTATAGTATATGTATAGAGAATCGAATAAAATAGATGCAATCCCAGTTCACGAGTGGTGAATCACCATGAATTTTTGACTCATTCGGTAAGATGGTTTGGGTATAGATGGATGGATAATAATTATGTGCTTGTGAGAGGAGGAAAGAGAGAGGAGAGGAGAGGATTGATTGGCTGGTGGGTTGATTAATAAGTCGATAGATTAAAAGAGGGTGAAAGTGATTTATATGATATTTATATGATATTTATATGATATTTACATGATATTTATATGATATTTACATGATATTTACATGATATTTACATGATATTTATATGATATTTAATATGATATTTATATAATATTTATATAATATTTATATAATATTTGTATAATATTTATATAATGTTTATATAATAGTTATATGATTATTATATAATATATATATAATATATAAATCTATCGTATATCGAATATTTAAATATTCGAATTTAAATATTCAAATACCTAAACACCTAATTGAAATAAATTAGTAAATAATACGAATATACTCGAGTATTTATATACTTTAAATACTTGTATAAAAGTAATATTATAAGAAAATAAATAAAAAGTCTAACATCTACTCGACTACGAAGAATAATAATCGTTCTAATAGAATTCCGGAAGGATTATAGATGGTCCCGAGGGTACTACGTCTATGCCTATTATGACTAGACTAGAGAGATAATAGATAAATGAATAAATAAATATTCATGGATTGCTCAGGGAGTTGATTAATTGATTGATAAATAGGAAGGATAGATAGCTAGATGGCTAGATGGCTAGATGGCTAGATGGCTAGATGGCTAGATGGCTAGATGGCTAGATGACTAGATGACTAGATGACTAGATAGCTAGATGGCTAGATGACTAGATGGCTAGATAGCTCTAGTAGCTACCTAGTACTGTACAGTACTGTGTAAGAAAATGATGGATGGCGGGGTGGCGAAAGGAAGGAAGAAAAGTTGAAATGTTAATCCGGTTGGATGATTGGAATTCAGTTGATTGATTGGTGGGTTGGTGGGTTGGTGGGTTGGTGGGTTGGTGGGTGGAGTCATTGAAGTGGAATCGAATTGAGTTGGTGGAATTGGTGGAATTGATGGAATTGGATGAGTTTATTGGTTTATGAGATTTGGATTGCACGGAGTAGGTGAAGGATGGGGATGGATGATAAGAAGGATAAGAAGAAGGATCAGAAAAAGAATAAGAAGAAGGATAAGAAAGCGATCTGGAAGGGAGCGAAAGGATGGGGAAGTGAAGGGGCAGGGAAGGAAAGTTATGATAGGATGGATGTATCCTTGTGTTGTACGTGTAGTATATATGGATACCCGAGTACTTGTATGGATATATATACGGAGTATAGATATATGAATATCTATATAAATATCTATAGAATTATTTAATAGATATTTATTAAATACTTATAGAATATTTATAGCGTATTTATAGAATATATATAGAATATCTATTAAATATTTATTAAATACTTATAAAATATCTATAGAATATTTATTAAATATTTATAGAATATTTAATAGGAAATGTATATCGTAGTAAAAGCTAATCTTTATTAAACTAATTAATATTATTTATTTATAGGTAATATTATTTTAATCGTTTTTATCAATAATATTAACAACGCTAATAATATAGTTCCTATTAATACGCTAAAGGTATCGGCTTCGTTATCGACTTCTTTTATATCGATCGTTATAATATTTATAGTATTTATAATATTTATAGTATTTATAGTATTTATAATATTTATAATATTTATAATATTTATAATATTTATAATATTTATAATATTTATAATATTTATAATATTTATAATATTTATAATATTTATAATATTTATAGAATATTAATAGAATATTAATAGAATATTAATATAGATATTAAAATCGATATAAGAAGTAATAAATATAAAGAGAATAATAGATAGATATTAATATATAAAAGCCTTAAAGTATCGTATTTATCTTTGTCACGCAAAAGTGATCATGTGATCCTACCATATCATTGGTGGGGAATAGATCGAAGGTCTATTCCGATTCTCCAATGCCGATCTCGGATATGTAAAGCATTTCGTGCTCTTCGATCGGAGGTTATACATTGCTTTTTTAGTTATATATACTTCTTTTATTACTTTGTAGTAAAAATAAAATTATTAGTTTATTTATATATATTATATTTTATATTTTATATTTACTTTTATTAGTGATTTTTGTATATTTTTGTATGATTTGTTCTTTGTGATAGTTATAAGCCTGGTATAGTATTTAATTTTCTATTGCTTTTTTTTAATATATTTATACGGATTATTATTAAAGAACTTTATTTCTTTTATTTAAAGATTACTATATTATTTAATACCAAATTGTGGTTTATTAATCGAGATGAATAAGCTGAATGATATTATATTTTTAAAAAACGATACAATGTAAAGGGGATATAGGATGAAATTAATTTTGATGCTTTTTATATTGTAAGAATTCAATGGATTAATTGGTTAAACGCTATTTTATCTACTTTTGTTACGATCGAAAAATTAACGGATTAAGCAAATCGAGAGCGATTGAAAGAATATTATTGTGAGAAAAGCGAATATGATATTGTGATGATTAGTACAGATTAAAGTATAGTAATTGATATTTTTATTTTTAATAGTATAAGTATTTTTATGGTTATTAAGCTTATGGAATTACAAAAGCTGAAGATATTAATAATGAAGAATCTACAAAAAGAATACGATTGAAAAGAGCGATTCTGGAGAGCGATTAAGAGTATATATTTTATCAAATGGATGTTATATTATAAGGTATATGATTGGATTAATATTATTATTAATTTTTAACTTTTTATAGAAGTTATATATTTATTGAATGATAATGGATTATTTTCGTTTATAATTTTTTATTTTAAGAAATGGTTTATTTTTATTAACGTTATTATAATAATGCAAGTTCAATTAGTATATAAATAAACGCTTATAAATGTAATATTAAATAAAAGTAATTTTTTTAAATGGTATAGGAATTAATTATATATATATTCAAAAGCAATTGTTGTATAATTTTAATAAGGTTAAAGGAATTGAAGTAATTATTGATTTTCTTAATATTGTAGGATTAAAGTTTTTGCTTATATACGTTTAAATATAATTTGATATTATTAAAACGAATTTTTTATATAGAATTATTTATACTAAGCTTCAACGATTATAGCAATATAGTATATTCAAAGCTTAGCAAAAACGTATAGAATCTAAAGAACAAAGGTATATACTACTTAAAAAAGCAACAATAAAAGCAATTTTAATTAAAATGCTTTTGTAAGAAATAGATTTAAATATAAATGCTTTTGCTAATCGAAAAATTATTAGAGTTATCTATATTACAAATAAAAACTAAAGGAATATAAGAAAATATTGAATTTGTTTTTATAAACAAATGTATTGATTAATTAAACAAAAAACTATTCGAAAAAGTTATTAAAAAGATTAAATCAAAAGTATACGATTAATAATTCAAATATTTAATTCCGAGATTTGTAAAGAAAGGGTAGTTATTAAATAATTAAAAAAGAATAAGAAAATATTTTTTGCTTACGTAATCTTTTAATAATTTAATTTTGGAATTTACTTTATTACTTTAATTATTGATCTTTATTATTTTGTTTATTTTACTCTTTTTGATAGTTATAAATTAATTTATTTAATTAATAATATTTCGTTACTTAATAACTTTAAATATATCTTATTTGATTTTAATAATATAATCGAAGTTAATATAACCTTGTATTAAATAGTTAACAAAGAATTATATACTATAATTAATATTTTAAATAATAATAATGATTTTTGATTAATAGATTTTGTTCTTTTAAATATTGCTTTTATTTCTAGGTTTTTATACAAATATTGTTTTAAAAGGTTATTTTTACAAAATTAAAAATATAAATATATAATTATAATAATATTTTTTATATAGAATATTATAAAAAAGAGCATTATTTTTATTTAATTAATTAAAAAAGATAATCTTTTGTTTTTAAAATATAAACCCTTATTTTTCCTATTTTAATCTTTTATTTATTTCTAATAAGCAATTGTTATATAATATATTCTACAATCTTAAATAATTAATAGTATCGCTTATTTAAATATTTAAAGAATTCTTAATCTAAAAGATTAAGATTTAAAAAAAATATAGTATAAATGTATAGAATATTTTGAAAAACAAGTATTAAAAGCATTTAATTATATCAATTTGAAAAATAAAAATTATTCAATGTTTCTAGGAAAGAGTATATAAAATGCTCTTTCATTTATGCTTTGCAAATTATATTAAAAGCATTTAGGGAACAACTTTTTTAATTTTTTTATAAGATATAATAAAATCTTTTTAATTTTCTATAAGATTATAATAAATTAAGTTGATTATTAATAATCAAAGAAATGTTTAATAAAACACTTTACTTTTTTATATTTATTAATAAATCATTTATAAAAATATCCTTAATAATCAAGAATTTCTTATTCTAGATTAATAAAAAATATAAATTATCAATAATAGTAATTAAATAGAATTATAATACATTTATTATTACAATCTTAAAATTAATAGAATTTAAAAGATGGATTATCTTTAAAAATATTAAATTAAAAGCTTTTATTATTATATATTTATCAATTTAATAAAGAAATAGAACATGTAAGATAGAAAGAGATTATTATAAAACAGATCAAAATACATTAATTTTTAGGATTATTAAATAAAATGTAAATAGAGATTGCTTTTGCAATTATTTATCTATATAATATTAATTTATTACAAAATTAATCTTTTAAATCACCTAATAAAGTTTTTAATATACGTGGTTCAAAGATTATTATTAAAAAGAATAATCCTACTTTTGCTACTCAAATCTCAAAGGATTTATAATTTAATTAAAGCGGTATCTTTTAATATAGCTATAAAATATACCCTAAATTAAATAAGGATTGATAAAAAGCTAATATATGTAGAAAATGGTATAAAACTAATTTTTAAGCTTATATAGAATATTTAGTAGAATATATTATAAGATCAAATATTTATTATATTGAATTCTATAGTTCAATTATATTATTATTATTTCAAAATATAACTTTTAATAAAAATTATATATATAAGGATAATCTTATTAATTAACAAATCTACTTTTATTTAAAAAGCAATATTTAAAAAAAGTTGCTTTTATATTAAATATATTAGGTAAAATAGAATCTAATAAATTAATCCTAAAAAAGAATAATATTATAGGTAATTAAACAAATATTTAAAAGTTATAAATATCAAAATTAAAATCCCAATTATTATATGCACCAAAAGGAAAAGTAATATTAATAAGTTATTTTTCAAAAATAAATTCTGATTTTGGGAGTAAAAAAGATCTTTCAAATAACGATCCTATATTAACCCATCAAATATACTTATTGAAAAGATTAAAAGAGATGGAAAAGTTTTAGAAGAACAGTTTAATAATATTGATTTATTAATTGAATTATTAGTTAACCAAACGTTATTTTTATTAAATAATATAGGGAATAATATTATAATAAACTTGAATAATATTAGTATAAATAATTTCAATTTAATAAATATCGATTATATAAATTAATTCAATCCTATATTTAATACAAAGAAAGATTAATTGGAAAATATTAAAAATTTAACAAAAGCATTACTCACAATAGCTAATAATAACTTTAAATACTATTTAAGATTATACGCAATATTCTAATATAGAATACTTAATTAAGGAATACTCTTTAAACGAAGAAAAAATCACTTTATTGCAATCCAACAAATGTATTTTTACAATTGAATCGATCAATAATTGTATTTACAAAAAAATCTTGAATATTAACTATTAAGTTTCTGTAAATAACATTTAATTTATAGGAGTATTAATTATTTACAAACGAGAAAATCGAATTCATTTAAATCAATTATTAGTATATACTCTTTCAATTATTTGTAAAACATGTATATTATAATCAATAGTATAATAGTTATAAAAAATACAAGATTATATATCGGAATAATAATTATATAAAAAATTGAACAAAAGAATATTAAAAGATTCAATAAATTTCATTTAATATTTTGGCTTAATCAATTTAATATAAAAAGATCAAAAATCAGAAGGGATTTTATAACAATCTATAATATAATAGCTACTATAATTTCAAATAAACCTAATATTTTTCAAATTGCTGAAAAGTAATTAATCATCAAATTAATTTATCGCTTAAAACGCTTTAATTTTTTTACTTTATCATTTAAGAATTAGAATCAATTAAAAAGGATATTTCTTCGAAAAAGAATTTAAGCAAAATTGTAAAAAAGAAATCAATAATCTATAAGAAAGGAATATATAGAAAAAATGGTAGATTTGGATTAAGCAATAATATATCTGATCCTTTTTTAATAAATATTCGATTATAAAAATAATAAACAGGGATTTATAAATAAATAGAGATTAAGATTAGTAGTATATAATAATCTTTAAAAAAAACTATAATCGAAAATTATTTATATTATTACTTTTATTTTTTGTTCTTTTTTTAAATAGTTATAATAATAATTGCAAAATATAATCTTGAAACTAAATAAATAGTATAATATAATTAACATTTTTATTAATGTGATTTATAATCTTAATAAAAGTACTAATATATTGTTAAACTATTGGATAAATATAAGATCCTTGGAAAGATTGTGATCCTGGATTATATGCTTTATAAATTAAGAAATTCATTTATAATATAATTCAAAAAGCTTATATTTATATTTATATATTTAAGATTAAAAATTTATAAAAAGAAGCTTTATATATACTTTAACAAAAATCATAAATTTATAGTATTATTCTTTATAAATGATATTTAAGTTTTATACTATAAAAAGTATCAATAGAATGCTTAAAGATTCATTAAATACCTTAAAAAAGTATTATATTATATACTTTATAAATGATATTTAGAGTTATATACTATAAAAAGTATAAATAAAACACTTAAGAATTCATTAAATAATTTAAAAAAATATATAAACTCTAAAAAATTAAGTGATATAAAATGATTTCTTAATATTCATATATTTAAAGATTGATTTTAAAATAAACTTTTATTTGTTTATAATATATATATTGAAAAAATTACTAAAAAGTTTAATTTAATTAATGGAAACGTATATACTTCTTTTTCAATTATAATATTTAAAAAGAATAAGAAGAATGCTTTTATAGCGTTTAGAAAAGTATATTAAGAGAAGATTAGATTAATCTTGTATACTACAATAACAATTCGAGCAAATATTGTTTTTATAAGTTTTTTAGTTTTAGTTATTATCTTTAATTAACCTTTTTTTAAAATTATATAAATATAATAGATTATTGTATTTAATATTTGTGGAATATAAGATTCTTAGGAATAAAGTATTTTATAAAGTATATTTCCATAGCTTTTGATATTTTTCAATATATCATTTGCGGATGATCCTAAAATACAAAGATTATCCCAAAAGTATATAATATTGTTCTTTAATAGTTTTATTGTATAAAAAAGCAATATAATAGGATACTGTAACTATTTCCATTATTAAAGCAAAGCTCCTTGGAATAGAACAATTCTCAAAAAAGATTATAATTATTTCTTAAATTTTTAAAAAAAATGAATCTTGTAGTTAAAAAGCTTATTACTGTATATTGTAATAATACTTAAACAATCCATTTAATAGTTGGTGAGAATAAAAGAATCTTTATTAAGCTTAGATATATTAATATATAGAATATATAGTTAAGGCAAAAGTATTTCAAAGGGTAGTTTTGTTATATTATATTTATTAATAAATTAAATGCTTATTAATAAATCTAATTAAAAAATTTTATTTATTAGAAATTTAAGTATTTTAGATTATTATTTAATTTATAAGATACTTGATTTAGGATTAAACAAAATTAAGAAATTAATTATATAAAATCTCTTTTAAAAAGTTTTATATATTATATATTTCAAAATGCAATACTATAATAATTAAAGATTATTATATGATTTGAAAGCTATTTACTTTTTTCAAAAGCTTTTAAGCTTTGCTTTTATCTTATAAAAATTCTTTAATCTTTTTTCAACAATTTCGCTTTTTTTTTTTCTTTTTCCTTTTTTTTAGCGATCCTTTTTTTATTTAATTTAATTTGTATATAAATAATATTAATCTTTATTTTTTTTTAATCTTACAATTTTTTATAATTTTGCAATTTTAAAATTAAAATCTATTAATTTATTACTAAAATCCAAAAATAAAATAATTTTTCTTTTAAAAGAACGGATATTTTTATAATAAAACACTTTCTATAAATAATAAAAGAAAATTAAGATTCCAGAGCTTATATTACAAAAATTAAAAAATCTATAATAATAAAAAGTATTATAACAAATAAAACAAAAAGCAAGATTCTAAAGAAAATAGGATTCTAAAACTTCAAGAAAAGTAAAATGCAAAACTTTATATAATAGAATTACAAGCGATTAATAAAAAGGATTTTGTAATAATAGGGGAATTAAAGGTAATTTAAGTAAAAAATATTAATATAAAGTATTTTGAAAAGCTTTTTTGCAAATAGTAATATTATTCAATTTGATTATTTTATAATCCTTTAAATACTTTTAAATAAATTCTTTTAACTATTTAAAGTATTAATTTATAATTAAACGAAAAAGCACTAAAAAGAATATTATAATAATCCTAAAAATTAAAAGAAATAAAAAGGATTATATATAAAGGGCAAGCAATCTTTCTATATAATATTCTCTATACCTTTTTTCGATTTATTAATGCCATCTTTTTTACATTACAACATAATTCCATTTGCTTTTATAATTGATATATATTAGTTTAATACTACTTTAATTAACTAAAAGTAGAAAATTTATTTATAAAGGAACAGCTTTATCTCGATTTTTTAAACTATATAAATGATTAATAACTCTTATATAAATCAAAAGCAATTGTGATACAAGAATAACTTTTATAATATATATAACGACTTTCTATAATATTAATATTATTAATATAACTCGCTATTATTATTCCTTGAATAAAGCGATTTAATATAACGAAAACAAGGGCGCTTTTACAATAAACATCAGGAACAGAAATAGGAGTAATAAAATAATGTAATTATAAAGCAACTTTTAATTTAGATAATCTTTTAATCTTTACAATAGATACTCTTGTATCCTTATTATCGTTTATATTTATAATTTTATAAATATATAATAAAGAGATAACCTATAATAAAAAGCAATTAATTAGTTATATTCCTGTATTTTTAAAGAATAACTCATATTTCGTTGGGTATATTTTTAGAATTACAACTTTAAGCTTTCACTGAAGGATTCTGAATCGTTTTTGTTATTGTTGAAGTAATAATGGATTCTATATTTTTGAAAGATACTTAAAAAAGGTTAAAGATTAGCAAAATGCTTTTTAAATAAACAATTAGAATATATTTATAACAAAAGATCTTGCAATTATAAAATTATAGTTAAACTCCTTGCTTTGTGATTCTTCGAAATCTTTATTTAAATTATAAGATTCTAATATATTACAAATAAGACCAAATTAAATTATAATATTAATATTTATATTAAAATTAATATTACAAATAGCTTTATTAAATAACAAAGATTCGAAATTTAATCTTTTACACTTTCTTATTTAAACTTAAACTATTTGATTTTGTTTCAATTATTCAATTGCTCTTTTTAATTATTTTAAAAATATATTAAAATAAATAAAAATGATTAAATTAAAGATATTAAGGATTACTTTAATATACTTCTATAAAGCTTTTATATAAACTTAAAAAATCATATTTTGTTTATTAATCATGTTTTTTATTATCTATAAGGCTATAATATCTATCTATTGGATCAAATAGTTGAATATTATCGATATTTTAATAAACTTTAACAAATTTTATGCTTAAACGTTTAAATGTATTTTTCACCTATTTATAATATATTCAATATATTTTGTTTGTTAGTATAAAAAGTTATATAAATGCTTATTTACATTCATTAACGATTATTAGCTATATTAAAAATTAAGGGCTAAATACCCTTTTTTTAATCTCGAATTAATATATTCTTTTTATAGTTTTTTTTTCTTTTATTTTCGAATTTAATTTTTAATAATAATAATATTTTTTTTTGATATATAATAAAAAATTGAATTAATGTATATATATTCGTTTGTATATTAACAAAGGATTATATTTTATTAACTTTTAGCAGATTAGTTTAATCTAAAAAGTATAATTATGCAAAAATGATTATGTGATTTTACTATATTATTGGTGGGGAATAAACCGAAGGTTTATTCCAATCCTTTAATACCGATTTCGAATATATGAAAGCATTTTGTACTCTTTAATTAAAGGTTACACATTGTTCTTTTAGTTATATATACTTCTTTTATTACTCTGTAATAGAAACAAAATCATTAGCCTACTCATATAATACCATATTCTATATTTTATGCTTGCTCCTATTGGTGATCCCCGTATGCTCTCGTATGACTCGTCCTCCGTGACAATCTTATATTCATCTAATTACCTAAAGACTAATAACCAATACCTAATACCCAATAACTAGTAATTCATATCTAATAATCCAAACCCTCGTAACTACTAACTCGATGACTCAGTGAGGCTTATGGTTGTAATATGTTATAGTTATTCCGTATAAGTCGCCTACCCTACTTCTCGCCACCCCCCCCATTTGGCCACAGCATTTCACACCAAAAACGGCCATTTTAACGTATTTATAACTCTACGAAAAATAAATATATATATTTTAAATTTTAACTGAAGCTTCTATATATAATTATTAATAGATTCTGAAAATTGTAAATTTTTGCGATTTTTTATAAAAAGTAATAAAAGATTATAGAAAATTAGAATTTTCGGTTTTGGATTTGTATGGAAATCACATACAAAATTGAAACTTTGAAATAAATATTTATAATTTCTAAACAAAATAATTAAAAATAATCTATAAATTTTTTATAGAATCTATTAATCAATATTAAATAAATAAACTATTTAAAATATATATAATAATTTGAAACTATTGATTAAATTGAAATTAGAAATTTTTTACCTAAAATTTTATCGTTAAAATCTAAGAATTTATATTAAACATTTATTACTAGCACTCGCGGAAAATAAATTTTCAGACTATGGATTCTTCGAATTTTATTACTTAATGGGGGCTAGCCCCCAAACCCCCAATCCTCACTTCGTTCGAGGCTAATAAAATTCTACGAATCTATAATCTAAAAAATTTATTTTCCGCGAGTGCTAGTATAATAATAATAATAATGTAATAATAATAATAATAATAATAATAATAATAATAATAATAATAATAATAATAATAATAATAATAATAATAATAATAATAATAATAATAATAATAATAATAATAATAATAATAATAATAATAATAATAATAATAATAATAATAATAATAATAATAATAATAATAATAATAATAATAATAATAATAATAATAATAATAATAATAATAATAATAATAATAATAATAATAATAATATAATAATAATAATAATAATAATAATAATAATAATAATAATAATAATAATAATAATAATAAATAATAATAATAATAATAATAATAATAATAATAATAATAATAATAATAATAATAATAATAATAATAATAATAATAATAATAATAATAATAAATAATAATAATAATAATAATAATAATAATAATAATAATAATAATAATAATAATAATAATAATATAATAATAATAATAATAATAATAATATATAATAAAATAATAATAATAATAATAATAATAATAATAATAATATAATAATAATAATAATAATAATAATAATAATAAAGAAAGAAATTATTTTTAAAATCCTTTACTATTATATATTTATTTTCTACTTTCTTAATTCTAATATTAATACTTTTATATTATAAATATATATATTATTTAATTATATTCTATATTAAATATATTAATATATTAATATATTATTATACCTCTTTTATATTTTTATACCTCTTTTTATTTTTATACCTCTTTTTATTTTTTAAATATATATTTTTAATACTATTCTTTTAAATATATTTTTTATATTATTCTTTCTATTTTATTTATTTAATTTTTTACTTTTTTTCTATTTAATTCTAAATTTAAGATTTTATAGAAAAGCTTTAATAAGTTTTTTATATATTTCTTAATTATATTCTTAATTATATATAAATTAATACTTAGCTTTTTTTATAATTATTATAATATATCTTTATTATTTATTATTTATTATTTATGATTTATTATTTATTATTTATGATATTATTATTTATTATTTATTATTTATTATAAATAAGGCCTATATAAAATAGCTGGAATGGAATGGCCGAAATGAAATGGGCCGAAATGGAATAGGCCAAAATAGTCGACTATCTTTCGCAATGGCCGAAATGCTCGACTACCTTTCGAAATGGCCGGAATAATTTAGCTCCTTTTCGAAATGGCCAGAATAATTTAGCTCCGAAGCAGAACGGAAAGTCGGCATTAAAAAATTAAGGTTTTTTGCTTACTAATGTTCGACCAATTAAAATTTTCGCGGAATACTTATGACCAATCACAAGATAGCTTTTGAGATTTAAGGTTCATGTTTTTGCATTTTGAACCTCCTATAGTACAGGTATAATAATCACATGACATAACAAATTGATGAACTAAGATTCTTCGAATCCATAAATAATAGTATATTATTAAAATGATATATTCAATTTAAATTAGCTTTAAGATTCTTGAAAATTTTTTAGATTAATTTTTAGCTATTTTTATTAAATAAATATATAACTTTTTTTAAAGATTTTGATTTTGTATAGGATTTACATACAAATCGAAAATTAGAATTTTAAATTTCTATAATCTTTTATAACTTTTTATAAAAAAATCGCAAAAATTTACAATTTTCAGAATCTATTAATAATTATATATAGAAGCTTCAGTTAAAATTTAAAAATATATATATTTTATTTTTCGTAGAGTTATAAATACGTTAAAATGGCCGTTTTTGGTGTGAAAATGCTGGCCAAATGGGGGGGGGTGGCGAGAAGTAGGGTAGGCGACTTTAATGTTAGTGTAGGTATTTCGGAGAATGGTAGATATCCATTGTTGATCGTAGGTAGGATGATAGATATGATGAATATAATGGATATAATAGATTCATATGATAACCACGATGAAGATGACGAAAGGGGAATGAGATAAGATGTGATTCTTTGCCGAGTAGGAGTATACAATGCTAGGGGGGTGTGTATATAAGTGAACGTATAGTTAATTATAGTTAATAATATATAACGATTATCTATCTATTTACCTCCAGGGCTATATCTACTTTTTTATCTAATATATTCTTCTTAAAGAATCGATACAGTCTTATTATCTCTCGAATTTATAAGATTACATAGACTCTAATCAACATTCCCTCTTCTACCTCACTTCAAACCTCGTTTATTCATCCATCCATCCATCCATCATCTACACATATCTCCCCAATCATCATCGCCTACAAATGCCATATCGTCGTTCAATCTAGATGCCTCGTTTTTCCCATGTGTCCATATACCTTTCCATATACTAGGTAGGTATCCATGGATATGTAAGGCAAGGCAAGCTAAGCTAAGCTTACAAGTCATTCAAGTAGAACCGTAGAACCAATGAAATTCCACACAACATCAATCTAGACTCGAGTTTCCCCTTCCCTCCTCCATCCTGGGTATTGATTAATAATTAAAGCTTAAATACACTACTGTGTGCTGTGGTTGCTGCTAGGTAAAGATGCTAAGACTGTATGTATCTTAAATGGATAGCCCTGGGGAATCCATGGATGAGTAATAATGTAAGTAGATATGGATCTCCCCATGTACTCCGTATCATCAAAACCCAAAAACCAAAAACCAAAAATATATCAATATTATATATACAGAGTAAAATACTGCACAATACAATACAATACAATACAATATACCGCCAACCCTTTTGACCCAAACCAAACCAAACCAAACCAACCCACATCTCCCCCAATAATCATCAATCAATCAATTCATCAAAGCACTCGCACCATCAACAATAATACGAAACTCCCCCCTCCCCCCCAAACGGCCTTCCTCTTCCAGCTGACCGAGAGCGGTGTGATAACCATCCCGCCATGCATGTCCCTGCATCGATAGCTACCAGCTAGCTAGCAGTGGCACTCCTCCTATACTATAGGCAGTACTCTGTATACGGAGGACGGGACACCGTGGGATGACTCTATGCAGTAGTAGTAGATCTTGATGGGATTATGATCGATCGATTGATTGATTGTTGCTGTACTGTACAGTACATACATACATACATGTACATGCTACAGTAAAGCGTGCATTACAGATGGAGCAGTGATTTTGGGGTTTTTGGGGAGGGGGTTTGGAGAGTGGGAGGGAGGAGATGCTGGGTTGAATTCGAAGGATTTGTGGATGGATGGATGGATATTGTTTGTTTGGTGTATTTGGATGTGTATGGGATGTTGTGTAGAACTTATATAAGTAGGTAGACAGGTAGACAGGTAGACAGGTAGGTAGGTAGGTATATTAAGTAATATAAATAATAGATGGTAATAGATGATAATCACGAGTAAACAAGAAACAAGACAGGAAGGATATTACAATTATCCTTAGTGAAGCTATACGAAAACCATAATATAATGTATACACAATGTACATTGTAGTATATGATTTGTATATAGTATTTATATAATGTAATCTGTATATATATAATATACATTTGTATACGATATATATATAAAGCATATATATAGAGTATATATAATATTATAAAAATTATAAATTTTTTTATATATAATATACAATTTTTTTATATAATACAAATTTTTTATATTAATACAAATTTTTTTATATAGTAATAATAATTTTATATAGTCTATAATTTCTATATAGTATATGATTTCTACATTATATAAAATTTCTATATAATAAATAAATAAAAATTTTTTAAAGAAAATTTAATTAAAGCTTAAATATATTTTAAGAAAAACTAAACTAATATTGTTAAACAAATATTATATTCCCTATAATACAATAATAATATATATAACTTTTATTAAAGAAATCTAATTATATAATTATTATAAATTTAAAGAATCTTAGTTTATTAATATATTATATTATATATAATTATTATACCTATACTATAAAAGGTTTTAAAATATAAAGATATAAACCTTAAATCTTTAAAGTTTTTTGTAATTGATTATAAGTATTCTACGAAAACTTTAATTAGTCAAAAATTAGTAAGCAAAAAACCTTAATTTTTAAATATTGAATTTTTCGTTTCGGCCTATTTCATTTCGGCTATTCCATTCCGCCTATTTTATATAGGCCTATTTATTTTAATAATAAATAATAAATAATAAATAATAAATAATAAATAATAAATAATAAATAATAAATAATAAATAATAATAAATAATAATAAATAATAAAATAATAAAATAAATAAATAATAAATAATAAATAATAAATAATAAATAATAAATAATAAATAATAATAATATAATAATAAATAAATAATAAATAATAAATAATAAATAATAAAAATAATAAAATAATAAATAATAATAAATAATAAATAATAAATAATAAATAATAAATAATAAATAATAAATAATAAATAATAAATAAAAATAATAAATAATAAATAAATAAAAATAAATAATATTATTATAATAAAGATATATTATTATAATTATAAAAAAAGCTAAATATAATTTATATATAATTAAGAATATATTAAGAAATATATAGAAATTATAAAGCTTTTCTATAAAATCTAACTTTTAAATTATATAGAAAAAGATTAGATAATTAAATAAATAAAATAAAAAGAAAAGTATAAAAAAGTATATTAAAAAAATAATATTAAAAAATATATTAAAAAAGATAAAAAAGATATAAAAATATAATATAATATTATTAATATATTTAATATAGAATATAATTTATTAGGATATATATTTATAATATAAGAGTATTTATATTAAAATTAAAGAAGTAAAAAAATAAATATCTAATAGTAAAGGATTTTAAAAATGATTTCTTTCTTAAATTTTATTATTATTATTATTATTATTATTATTATTTTATTATTATTATTATTATTATTATTATTATTATTATTATTATTATTATTATTATTATTATTATTATTATACTAGCACTCGCGGAAAATAAATTTTTAGATTATGGATTCGTAGAATTTTATTAGCCTCGAACGAAGTGAGGAATTAGGGGTTTAGGGGGCTAGCCCCCATTGAGTAATAAAATTCGAAGAATCCATAGTCTGAAAATTTATTTTCCGCGAGTGCTAGTATTAATTTATAATAAATTTCATATTAAAGAATATTTAACTATTTAAATAACTTTTATAAATCGAGTTATTAATTTATAATTCTATATATATAATCCTAATCTAAAATAGTATATATAATATAATTTTTATAAAGATAGTATATATACTAATAATTTTAATATTTAAATTTTTTAAATTAATATCAAACGCTTTTAAATCAGTATTATATTAAAATCAAAATTTATAATACTTTATTTTCTATATTTTTAAAAGCTTTTATATATTTAATATTAATAAATAAAATTAAATTAAAGCTAGTATATAATATTAAGTTAAATATATTTTGTAAAACTTTTTATATTCTTATAATTATAATTAAACTCGATTAATTAAAAGTTAAATTATAATTAGTCTAAATTAGTATATTTTTTAAACTCTTTTATATATTATTGAATTTTAATTATAAAATATTTAAATAAATAAAATATTAATCTTTTAAGTTCTTAATATTTTTAAAGTTTTAATTAAAATCCTAATAGATTCGTTGATTGATTATAAGATTTTAAAGAATTAATATAAATTTCGTTTTTAATTAATTTTCAGCCCGGTAATAATTTAAAAAACGACGCTAAGTAAGAGAAAATATATATAAATATATAATAATATTTTATATCTTTCTTCAATAGCCTAGACCTTAGAAGTAAAAAATGGATTTATATTCTCTCTCAAATAATATTAATCAAACTTTTATCGATTTTAATAATTAATAAACGCGTAAAATGTATTAAACGCGTAAAATAAGAACGTGTACTCTACCACATCCTAAAGTACATCAGGTACAACCTTATGAGACATCAACTACCCGTGGACTCTTCCTTCTATTACCTAATTAACTACCGCCAACCTACTTGGATATTATCATTCTCTCTGAATATCAATTGAATAATTAATCTTGAAAGGAATTTAACTTCATTTATTGCCGATTCATTCTATCAGCAACAACAACGACAACAACATCAACAACAAAAACTCCTCCAGCAATACCCTCGGAACAATTCTGTCCCTATTCCTTTTCCTTTTCCTATCGTCTTTCTTATCATCGTCACCACAGAGGATGATTAGAGTTTCCATCGTATTGAAATCCAAAAATATAATCCTAGTACCAGAAATTCGACCTTAACAACCCATTTGAAAGACTTTCAACCTCATCAATCAGACCATCATTCTACAATCATCTTCCTCAACATCTCAAGACATTATCTGGATAAAGGGGTTACAAATTGATTCGTGAAAAGACATCGGTCAGCCCTCGACCTATACCCATTCAAGGACCTTAGTTTCGACCTCGAGAGAGATACTGGCACAATGAAGGCTACACCCTTAATCATCAAACTGGCACGATTCGAACCTTCCCATATATAGTTGTGATTGGGAGAAGGCGGGAAAAGGGAGATTAGCTACTGCGGGAGGGGATTCAAATGTTAGGGTATGCTCAATCCGTTCGGAATTGAGATTTGAAACACAAGCACTAATTCTTGTATAGCTATGGAAGATAGATTCCGATGGCGAGGACCGCAAGATTGAGTATCTAGCTACTCTACAAAAACATACGCAAGCAGTCAATGTAGTAAGATGGGCTCCGAAAGGTACAAGGGCATTATCCATACGTATCAAAATGGAATGAGGCTGATCAAGATTGTAGGAGAATTACTGGCATCTGCTGGAGACGACGGAAATGTATTGCTTTGGGTACCTAGCGATGCTTCAAATGTTACACCAGCATTCGGAGGAGATGGATTCGAAGAAAAAGAGACATGGCGGACGAAACATATGTGTAGATCATCAGGAGCCGAAATCTACGATTTGGCATGGTCTCCAGATTCAATTTACTTCATCATTGGGAGTATGGATAATGTTGCGAGAATATACAATGCCCAAACTGGTATGTGATGAAGATTGTGGTTTCTCTCATACCAGAAGCTAATCAATTACGGATAGGTCAACTCATTAGACAAATCGCTGAGCATCAACATTATGTTCAAGGTGTTGCATGGGATCCATTGAACGAATACATTGCGACGCAATCCTCCGATCGATCCGTTCACATTTATACCTTGAGAACAAAAGATGGACAATTCAGTCTTGACAATCGAGAGGAACCAAAAAAGATTGGACATAATTTAAAGATGGATTTACCGGGAAGGAGGATCTCTTCCAATAGTCCAGCACCACCTGAGCTTGGATTTAGATCACAATTTCCACCAGAAACTCCAAATACAGTAGGCTCGCCAGGTCCATCATGCCCGGGTACACCAACTTCTATGGCTTTACCAATGAACCCTCCTAGTGTTATCAGTCACAGTAGGAGATCTTCTTTTGGTCCATCCTCTCCAGCAATGTCCATGCGAAGATCAGCGTCTCCCGCACCTTCCATGCCATTACCAGCCGTAATGCCTATGGAAGCATCACCAAAGCCATATTCAATGATTGGACTTGGAGTCAAGAATGCTAATATCTATGCCAACGAAACTCTCAAATCATTCTTCCGTAGATTGGCATTCACACCCGATGGAAGCCTTCTGTTTACACCAGCTGGTCAATATCAAACACAACAAAGGGGGTCAGAAGAGGGTGCAAAGACGATGTATGAAGTCATTAACACGGTTTATATCTACACAAGAGGTGGAATTAACAAGCCTCCGGTCGCACATTTACCGGGACACAAAAAGCCATCTGTTGCAGTCAAGTGTTCTCCAATTTACTACACCATACGAAAAGCTCCTCCACCAATTACTAAATATATCACTATTGATACATCGTCCGACGACACAATGACAGCGTTGCCAGAACCAGCCATGATTCCTAAATCACCATTGCATGCATCAATGGAACCACCTCCAATTGTATCACAAAGTAGTGACTCATCAAGACCTAGCTCTTCGTCAAAACCCAAATCATTAGAGCTTGAAACGAATGCAAACTCTCAAGGTCCGACAATGGCATTTACTTTACCTTATCGTATGGTTTATGCGGTTGCTACTGAGGATTCGGTTTTATTGTATGATACACAACAACAAACTCCGCTTTGCATCGTGAGCAATTTACATTGTGCAACGTTCACGGATTTGTCTTGGTACGTTGACTCTAACCGGTAAACTTGAATTCTTACTGATTAATTTAGGTCAACTGATGGAACAACATTATTGATGACCTCTTCGGATGGTTTCTGTTCAACATTAAACTTTTGCACCTGGTGAACTAGGTCAAGTGTATGATGAAGAAATACCAACTGCAAAGCGTTCATTCGTAAGTGGTTCGGCGGTTTCGTCGACACAAAATACCCCAATGGCTACACCGACAGCAGGTATTGCACCTCCATCACCATTCCCAATCTCAAATCACCATCGGACATCTTCCAATCCTATGGTTGCACCATCACCTCCTCCTGCTCCCATTGCCAATTTCCGACCTTCTTCACCCACGCGATCAAATTCTACCTCTTCGGTTGCAACACAATCATCATCCTATCACACCCCAGCTCTGGGAACAATTATCAGCAACCCAACCCCGATGGCCAGTAGTGTTCCAGGCATTGCAGCTGCAAACATCGCATCAGGAGTACCAATGACCACGCCTCCACAAACTCCTCGAAGTACTACTAGCTCAGTAACGGGAATTAAGCGTCCTGGAGATGCGAGTGAGAGTGAAAAGGAAGATACTGGTGCTAGACATGAAAAGAAGAAAAGAAGAATTGCACCTACTCAAATTTCTTTATCAACCAACCCATCGGTTGAGAAGCCATGATTTTGATGTTGCTAATTGATGAAGAAGTTTGATTTCATTGAATTTTGTCATGGGAAGGTATTTCGGTGTTTTAACGGCTTGGAGTGGAAAGGAAAGTAGGAAAGGAAAGGACGTGAAAGTAAGGGAACGGAAAGGGAGGGAAAGGAAGGGAAAGGAAATTAAATGCCAATTGGCCGGTGTTGGTATTACATGTTATGGGATTCTTTTAGCGGGTGGGTATCTGTTAAATAATGGCATTTATGTGTGTACATTTTACGAAGAAGCTGAATCTATTTTTCCTACCTAGTTTCCTTTGGCACGTTGATCAAGGCAGGTAGTGAGCTTATAGCGAAGAATTTAGTAGGTTTTAAGGAAATGACCTGGGGGTTAATGGATAGCCCTCGAGATGCTAGGTAGTGATAAATGGCCAGGAGTGTGTGTATTTTTATTTTCTATCTGCTGGGTTGTGGTTATGATCATAAATGTAGATGTAAAAGTAGATGTAAAGGTAGTTGTAGTGAATATGTAGTGAATATGTAGCTTTCCAATGAATCTTTGTATTATGGATTATGAAATTATGGATTGCGTGTATGTATATATGTATATATGTCTGAATCCAAGAAGCAGAATGATCATGGGATTGGGTAGGTGGATGGATGGAGTGTAGAGATGAAGGTAGAGCAAGGTTTGTGATTTGAGGTTTGGTGTTGGGAGGACGGGAGGGGGATGGGAAAATTAGATAGGTTGGTTGGTCTATTGCTTGTTTGCAAGTGTGGAAAGTGTGGAAAGGGGGGGAAAGGAAGTGATTGCATAAGTAGCTGGGTCTTTTTGTTTTTATTTCGCCGGGGTCATCTGGTTTGGGGAGAGGAGGGGGGGGCAGGAGACGGCAAGAGGGGAGAGGAGATGATGATGTATCGTTTTCACATCGGAGGATATACTCGAGGGGGAATTATGTAAGGTTGTATTGGCAGTTCTACGTGTTACTTGCTATTGCTATTGCTAGTGCAATTAAAGGTCAAAACGCAATCTAAGCCATGTTTGATATGGATGGGTGGATAGATGGATAGATGGATAGATGGACAGGTGCATATAAATATATGGAGATGTGATATATGTATTTAAACAATATATACAAGAAATTAAATCACTTTCCTTCGTCTTCGTCGTCGCTTTCTTCTTCTTCTTAACCCCCAAATCCTCATTCACAACCCTCACTCCTTCCTGATGAGAAGATAAACACAAACCCACTAATGCATGCTACTGATCATCCATCAAGCGGGAAATCACGCAATATTTAGATGGCGCATTCGTCGTCTTCTCCCTCTCCCTCTCCCTCGTCCTCGCCCTCTCCGTCATCTCCATAGCTAGAAGTAGGTTCGCTGGTCACGGCGCTGGTAGATGTAGTTGCGGCTGTGGCTGTGGTTGTGGTTGGAGCGACGCTGCTTGGGGCAGGGTTGGGGGTGAGGGTCTTTCCGGGAATGATCGGGCGGAGGGGGTGGGGATGTGGTGGGATTTGGTGGTGGGGTGGTGGGTTGATGATGATTTGATGTGGGTTGATGATGGTGGGAGCTCGGTTGATGATGGAAGCGCAGTTTGTGAGTAGGAGTAAGCGGGGGTGGTGACGGCAGGGGCGGATTCCGCGGCAGTGGATGAGGAAACGGGTAAGGAGACGGGTAGGGAAATTGGGGTTGAGCTAGCAAGGGGAGTCGAGCTCGCGGATGAGGAAGGGGTGACGGCTACTTTTACGGCGGCGGATGTGGAGGGGGTACCGAGGTCGATTTGGAGGCCGAGAGTTGCGTTGAGGATTGCGTTTCCGTAGAAGAATTCGGTTCTTTGGGGGGTTAGCTTGATTTTTTGGGGGGGGAGGGGGGGATTGGAGATTTGGGGAGGATTATAAAGTATGGAAGGGAGAAGAGAAAGAAACTCACCCAGCGTTTCCAACATTTACATAGGTGTTTTCGGTGAAAACTCCCTGTCCTGCAAGTGCCACCAACCACTCTCTCAAATCCCCCTTAAATGTTCCCTCAAATTGGGTCTTGGGCAACAAACTGCTAACGGTAATTCCTGTATCATCGTTCTTGCCCTGGTACAAATCCCAGCTCGTACCATACAAATTGTCAATCGTAGCTACGCTTCCAGCTGCCCATCCAATTGGCAATTGTCCACCTTCATATTGAAGCCAAAGCATGAGTTCTTGAGAGGAGGTAGAGGTGGAATCTCCCTTAACGTCATTGGTCATGAAGTCATAACAGACGTTTCCTTTGAAGGCGGTGGTGTTGCTGCGGGTCCAGGTGTAGCTAGTGGGGATCGAGGCGATACCTGTGAGTTTTGTCTCGAGATTTTGGGTCAGGCCGACGAAGGAGTATCCTTTGGGGACGTTGTTTCTATGGTTTCTTGATTAGCTTGATGTCGTGGGACTTCGGATACATTCATCTCTTATGATGGATGAATGGTAGAAAATACTTACGTGCTCTCCACATAGGTGATATCGGTCTCGGAATTCCACTTCACCTCCTTGGTTCCATCACTACCTGTAATGACGCTATCATAGTAGGTACATTGGCTTCCCTCAATTAACTTTGCGTTGTACAACATGTTGTAAACGATCCAGGGAGTATTGTTCAAAATGATATTATCATAATCGCCGCAGAGATTGGTGGATGCTTGAGTGGCTCTCGTGTTGAGATGAAGGACGAGCGAGAACGCTGGCGGCGGAGGTGAGTGCTACTAGAGCTGAAGCTTTACGGAGTTGGGGGAACATCTTGAGATTTGATTTGATATACTGATAAGACTGAAGGGAGAAGACTTGAAAGGTAACGTGTGAAATGAATGAATGTATGTATGAATGTATGAATGAATGTATATAGTGAGTGACCGAGTGTGAACTTTCAAAGTTCTCTCAAAGAATGAATGACTGAAAAATAACCTCTTCCGGAGTGAGTGAGTATATAAACAAGATGAAAGACTGAGCAAACAACGAAGAACAGAAAGAAAGCAACACATAAATGAATTCTCGAGTCTCAATTAATCTCCCAAACTCCCTGTTACTTGGTACCTGATAGCCAACCCTTCCAGAACCATCATACACTCCCGCTCATTCCATCCATCCCATAAACAAATTTCCCATACTATAACTTAGATGACATTCTTTCCAGATCCCCATATTAACAATCTAAAGATGTATGAAGAATCTGGTAGCCAGATCCTTCGATACCTCGAATCATATATCTGAAGCGAAATTCACCAATCACATCCAAAGCTTTTTGATGATTGAGAAACTAAATAATCTGAAGTCATCTACATGAAACAAACTAAAACTCAAATAGATGACGCGTGACAATCACGTGAGTTAAGCATCGGTCAATCGCACTCGGGGTTGAACTGAAGCTTAGGTTCCGTCTCCAGATAGTCCGTCCGTTTCCTTCTGCCTCACTATCATCTAGTGCCCAGCTGTGTCTTCAATATAAGCAACGTGTTGAAGATATGAGCAATAGCAGGTATACTACCTCCGCCAGGGAATGACGATATTTCCATTCCGATCCGAGATGCGTGCCGTCAAATATTTACAACTGGGACATTCCTAGCCGGACAGGGTCATTCTCTTTATACATATACGAGCTGTGGACTTTGAGATGGTACGACTATTAATTTGATGCTTTGATATAAATTAATTTAGATTTATGTTTGTTGTGATGATGGGAGCTAAGGAGATCGACCAGGCAATCGGGAGTTTCGGTACTGGTGCCGGCAAGGTTGATTGATGAAGGGGGTTGTTCGGCTGAGGATATATCGGTCAAGGCTGGTTAGTAGATGCAAGAGGTGAAGATATCTCTGTAAAGTCATATTGGTAGATGATAAGTATCAAACATAGGAAATCGTATTATAATTAAATTGTATCAATCTTATAATTTTCCTAACCTCTCCTCTGCCGTTCATTTGCTCTGGCTATTGATTCAATGTTTTCGATTGATTTGTTTGGATTACTTTCGTGATATGGGATTAAAGCTGTAAAACATCATATAAAACAAGAAATGTATACGGCATTGGCAATTTAGCTGAAAGGGAAAAGATACATTTCGGATCGTCTTCCATTATGGGGAGATATAGTAAATAGAGTACATGATAATACTTATTCATACCCCCTCGCTTCGTCCAAGATTCGAGAAGCGAAACCAATGAAAGAATACCATGTTAAGAAATTCAGCCTGGTATCAACATCTCAGTCATATATGCATTGATTGAGAATGCGAGAGTTTCATACACCGGTACGGCCGCCCAACCCGATACTCCAGACGATAGCAAGAAACCGAGGAGGTTAGAATAGAGCCAAGATTGTGGGGTAATATGCTGTGGTACACATGATGCACGAGTGCCGGAACGCGGGTGATTTTACCGGAGAGGTGTGGAGTAATTTTGAAGTCTAGTTGTGAGTTCTAGATGAGAGGGGAGTGGGACACAAGGAGGAAGGGAGGAAGGGAGAATAGAGATGGGAGGAAATTGTAATGATATTGGGAAAGTCGAGGGAGTTTAAAGGGAGTTATGGTCATTATCGTTTTGAAGATATGGACATTAATACGGTTTTTCAGATATGTGCTAGAATTTGAATGAAGTTTCTAATTAGAACCTATGCAGACACCTTTCTTCATATATGCTAAAAATACTTATAGCTTGTCTTCCCATTCCCATGTGGTAGGATCTATGCATCACGATCCAAGATATCGCAATCTCTTCGCTCTTCTCAATCATGATGGCAGACATTGACCTAGAAATGTATCAGCATGTAAGATTCCCAACCCTCAATATATATCTTCCCATCCAAACTGCATCCTGCCCGACACTTTCACCAACACCCCTTTCTCTTCTTCCAGCTCCAATTCTTCAACGGTAAAGAAAGAAAAGACTCACTATAATAAGCATTGCTGACAAACACAAGTACTTCCCACTTGCACAAATTGTTGCCCCCGTCCAGCCCTGTCCCCCGCACTGCCCATAAACAGCCGCAACTCCCGTCCCCGTCGCCGCCACACTCGTACTCGTTTTCGTCGTGCTAGACAGCGTAGTCGACGTTGCCTTCGAGGTACTACTACTCTTCGAGGTACTCTGCGCCGCTCCACACACAAAAGGGGTTGGTCCTGGAATCGTATAAGTTGTTAAAGTCGTGTAGATATTGATCAATATTCCTGGATCTGATTGTCCATATGCACCAGGAAGTGATACTGAAGATGGTGTTGAAGTGCCGGTGCCACCCGCTCACGTTAATCTGCGCACATTCCATGTATAATTGTGCACCCTGTGTTCCGGATGCTGCATGGAGTGCGATTAACTCTGCACGCAGAAGATATTGTCCATTGGCTATACAACTCGGGATCGTAATACTCTGTACCCCTGCATTGTTTATGAGATCAGTAGTAGCCCATCCTTGTGTCGCGACATTAAGTCCTTGCTCCGAAATTTTGAACCAGCCGGTCCCGTAGCCTACGTCAGTGGTGGCATCGGTAACTTTTTTCATGTAGGCCATTACAGGACCCAGGTGTGAGGGGTCGAGAACATAGGTTGCGTCGTTGGAGGGGGTGCTAGTTAAAGTGTGTCGCCAGATAGCCTGCACAGTACTGCCGGCGACGACGTTGATTATGTTTGAAGAGGGAGTTGTGGGATTGGGTCCACCGTTGCAAGCTACATATTCAGTTGTTACGTCCGTTATGGGCTAGATATGTTAGGGGGTGAACTTTTTGTAGGGAAGAAACTTACGCCGTCGTAAGTTGGGGTTCGGATGGCATAGCTTGTGTCTATTATCGTGAGCGATGCGCTTGTTGGTGGAAAAAATGAGAGACTAACTGTAGAGTGTACTCCCTGATTGTAGCTGCATGAATATTGTATGTGCAGAAACAAATGAAAGGAAAAGCGAAAAAGGAATGATAGTTTGTAACTTCATGATTGAAATAGGTCCCTCAAAACTAGAGCGGTGAGATAAATGCCTGTGTAAAAATACTGAAGATAGAAAGCAAATGACTGATATATCAAAGAGATTGTTTCAACCATGCAAGTAGGGCAAATGTAAAAAGAGACTGCTACCCGAAATCCCGAATGTGATGTGATTTTCGATATGGCCGTCAACACATGCATCAAACTGCTGGTTGTTGAATGTTAACGCCATTTCTCGGCGATCAAGTATTCTAGCCATAAGAAGATAGTGTTAGGGGAGGTTTCGGCGAAGAGAGCGACATAGCCAATTTCAAGATCTCTGACTGAGCCAATAAGGATGCTCAAAGTTGAAAATACATGAAGCACATCGAGCTCTATATCCAAAAACGTCGCAATATATGAAAAGAGGGCAACCATTACACTATAATGTTCATCTATTCAATACCATGTGAGCAAGTCTTCGGTTTAGATAACAATGGTCCCGTCTTATATCCAGGAAACTACACTGTTATGAGCCAATGAGCCGACCGATCAATAATTTGTTGATCTTCTGAGCAAACGTTGAGAGATGTGTAGCTGACAGCATTAACAGGACACAAGTCTACTGTCTTTTGATAAACCAATGGTTTCGGCAGGACACTTGTCAAGCGGAAGAATAGATGGAAAAATGTGAAGGATAAATATCCTGACGCGGGAGATAAGTTCACACGTGACGAAAAAGAAAAAAAAAGACAAAAATGATTATCAAATAGTCATAGAATTAAAGTGTTGAAGAGACACAGGATAGTCTGTAACTACCTTACTGTAATGTGATCTCAAGGGCGGAGAACTATTTTAAGACCAAGAAGCAGGTATCATGTGATGACGCATCATGTGATAAACAATCTGGATCTAGCCAAAGCTCAGGGTTCTAGAACATCAACTAGCTAAAAGTGTGGTGGAGTTTTAGACCAATGCCAGACAGGCTCAATGTTTTTTTATGGAGTGTCGTGATGCTCTACAGCATATCAAGGTATTGCGATATACGATCCTATGAACCTCGAGGGCTGTCTGGGATTGGCCCAAAAATTCGCCGTAACCTTACATAACCTGCTAATTAAGGATCTATTAAGCTTTGACATCCAGCCAGGCAGCCTGACAACCGGAGGGGTATGATTGCTCATCAAAGCTTAATTATATAAGATTTCAGCCTCAGGAGGAGGGTTGTTGACTCGGTATTCACGTATACGTAGGTTAGACCTCAGACGTCAGACCTCAAATCGTCTAGATGGGGCATCTTTTGTCAGGTTGTTACTACGTAAAATTAATATCAAAAAAGGCCAATGGTATTTGTGTAGCCTTGCCGAAGATGTAAAAATAGCGTGTCATCAGAGCATTATCTCATTAGTGCCGAGATCTAGGTGGGGAGGTTTCTTTAGCAAATTCTTCTAAGAGTGGTAACGCCGAAGCTCCTTTGTTTAGAGGCTCTCTTCTCCTATCACCCCGCCTCTCCCTTCGCATCTCGCATTTCGCATTGCGCATTTTAAACGAGATAGTACTTATCGTAAGGTACAGTAGTTAGTTCTACACAAGGGATGAGAAAGTGGGATTCTCGTGGAACCCCTATTTGAAGCACGTCCCAATCCCATTTTGTCCGGCGTATTCAGCGTATTCGTCATATTCATCGTATATCGACTGCTCTGATTCGTGCTTCTAATCTTATATTCATCAGCTTCATCCTTAAGAAAATTCACTAACCCAATTATAGCCAGTTCGGGATGAACCGTTCAACAAGCTTCACGCAATCAATGGCTAAGCTTTGATATGCCCTATTTCCGGCTTGTGGTTGAACTCGTTTCTGAATCTGCCCAGGGGTGACTGCTGGTATGGATCAATTTATGTCCAATGCATTAGTATATGTCATTTTGCATGCGCCTCAATAGCAAAAGCGAATACGGTATACGACGGATTTTGTGCAGCAAGCTTCTAAATTCTCATGACAATGGTTATCGAAAGTAAACTAATGTTACTTTTGAGCCGTTATCCTTTGAGTATATATCATGGTTGCATCCCCGTTGGAAGAACAAGCTTTTTCCATAACTCTTGTTTTTCATCAGCAAATCAAATCATTCTTAACTCCAGATCTACATTTTCGAACTTGGCATCTTGAGCTACAGCACTTCCATCAATTTTCTCATTTCTGCTTTGATATTCTCATCAGCGAGTTGGAGTTATCATATTCACTAAATCCTCTCTTGAACTCTTCAAAATGGTTTACGTCCTTTATGAATATAAACCCAGTCCCACAGCTGCAATAATCGCAGCTGGGTTGTTTGGAGCAAGCGCGATATATCATCTTATTACCATGATCCGGACTAGAAGGTGGTTTTACGCAGCAATGACAGTTGGTGGTTTCAGTAAGCCTTTCCAGATGAAACATTAATTGTATAACCCCATTCTAATCATCATACTTAGTGATGACCGCTGGCTACGCCTTCAGATATTTATCAGCAAAAAGTCCAAAAACCGTTATGCTTTACTCCGCTCAATCCATCTTCATCATCCTCCCGCCTTCTCTCTATGCAGCAACCATTTATATGATCTATGGCCGTATCGTCCTATACGTCAACGCCCCATCTGCATCCATTATCTCTCCTAAATGGGTGACCAAAATCTTTGTTGGTGGAGACGTTTTTATCTTTCATGATGCAAGCTACTGGTGGTGGTATGATGGGACAAGCCAGTTCGAGTTCCCTTGGGCAAAAGGTCATCGTCGGCGGTCTCATCGCCCAGCTTGTATTCTTCAGCTTCTTCCTCATCATCGCCATCACTTTTGATCGTCGCATGCGATCCCATAAAAAAGCATTAGATATCCCAGCTGATGGAAAGAAACCATGGCAAACACTTCTCAAACTCCTGTTCGCGGCCGCGGTATTGATCATTGGGAGATGCGTATACAGAGTTATAGAGTTTGGTCAAGGATCGACGGGTGCTTTGATGAGTCGTGAGATCTATATGTATGCTGCGGATACATTACCGATGCTTTTGGTTCAGATGATGTTCCATGTTGTACATGCGGGGGATGTTTTCCCAGATGGGGTGGATCCGAAGAAAGTGGCTTTGTTGGGTGATGATACTAATTATATTGGGATGGGTCAACGACCTATTACGCCAATGGGTGAAGCATGATGGAAAATAGATTACATGAGAGTGACTTGGAGAATATATGGGGTTTCATTTGTTGGTATAACCCCAGGGTAGGGAGGTTTCTTTTTTTGCGTTTTATATCAGAGGATCATGTTGATACGATTCATGATGGAGTTATTGGTAGGTGGAAGTGTGTATAACAAAAGTGTAGGCAGCCTCGTTGGAGGGAGGGCAAAAATTATATAGCCACTTCAATAAACATGATACCCAACTTTTTAAAAAATGAACCCTTCTTCATTAAAGGTTCAGCCTCCATCATGATAAATAAGTCTTCATTCATCGATCCAGCATCGTTTCTCTAGACTATGACATCGTCTAGTTTAAAAGGTAATCTTTACTGAAAGTTATTTACGAAGCTCGGGAAACATCATTAGTGGCGCAAAAACATACTGGAATACATATTTTGTATCTCATTCAGAAAAGAAGTACTTTTCCTCTTAGCCTAGCTTGACTAATCGAAGCATCTATGTTCAGTACTGAGAAGAGATTATCTTCGGCATATATTGTAAGGTTGGAGCTGTTGTCAAAGAATAGTTGTACAAGGCTGGGAAGGCACTCAGAATGTCACTCGTTTCTATAATCAACAGCAATTAAAGAAATTACAAAGAAGACAACCAACAATATTATTGATAAGAGTGGATAAAGGCATCCATAATAGAAGTCCTAGAATGGCAGTATACTGCCAATCGAAGCGGAGATAAGAACAAGAGTCTTCATTTTCTCAGGAGCCACTGCAAAGGAACGCGAAAAGACATTCGCTCTGTTGACCAAGGCAGAATCGGTAGCGAATAAACGAGCTGTCCGAAGATTCAAGATAGGTCCATCATCAAAATCGAGCACGCAAGCCACCAGATCTTTAGCATTAGTGAAAACACTGATTTCATCGAAATGACCTTCTTTAGCGACATTCAACTGTTCGATGGAAGTACTCATCTCCAAGTCAGATGCATTGCCCCTATATCTGTAGGAAATGGTTTGCCTCAATCGTAGCATGCTCTTGTACGATGAAGGGGAAAAATATATATGTTCCGCCCTGTTGTTAGACTCTCCAGAAACTGGCGAAGTCGAGGAGTTAAATTGCTTCTTTCTCCGTGAATTTTCACGGTGTTTGATGCTGCACGAATAATCATAGGAAGAGAATGAAGGTCGTTTTGCAGGTGAAACTGGACAACCTTGAGTAGATAAACATGTTGAAACTCACGTGGGAACAGTCCCAGACCTGTCTTGTCTTGACCGTTGAAATGATCAGTTCCAACAAGAAGTGAGGGTTGCATTGATGTCACCTTTTCTATTCCTTTCAAAAACACTAAGCTTGGAAAACGCACGAAATAACGCGAAAGGAGTTAGAGAAGATTAGAAGCGGGAGGATGCGAACTTGTGTTGCTCTAATATGGAAAACTACATAGGATTGAGAAGTAGAGGGAGGAGTAAGCAAGCAGCCTTTTTCCAAACGGCAGTATGAAAATCCTCTATTTGCAGACAATTTGGGAATTGGAGACTCGTCAGTCTACTTGATCTACAGTAGTGAATTTCAGCAAGCTTTGTTGGAACACAATTAGCGCCTAAATATTTCCGCAGATGGCGCAGAGATCAAGAGACACTGTCTCAATATTCAATCTTAACTCGTACTTGGATGAGACATAGAATAAATGCCGCGAGAGAGTTTGTATCAATATAACCATAGCAAGACTGCATCTTTGACAGATGGCTTGTCCTAGCAACCACTTCTGCTCTCATGGAAAGCACGGTTTGTTCGCTGTTTCCTCGACAATATATATTATGCTATGTTCCTGAGTATCTTATGGTTCGCGAGAGTAAATGTTTCCCTGCAATAACTTTACGCACTATATTTGGGTCGTAGAAGGGAGGTCTGACTGTCGAATGAGAACGTGTAGGATCAAGGTTCGAACTGTGAGAGGTTGGAGATGAGTTGAATACGAAATGAACCGGAATTAGATACATCGAATTGACGCGATTAGAAACTGAACCTGAAATTTGGAAACATACCGACTCAAGTAAATATACAAAAATGATGCGAGTTTAATTATTTCGCCCTGAAGAAGAGATGTCGTTGGAATCTTCACGGCTCTTAGTTCTTGGTTCTTGGCGAGGCTGAAGAAAATACGCTCACAGATGAAGGGGTGGTTTTATCACTAGTCACATGACTATATTTAGCTTAGTCATCTAGCTTAGAATCCCTGGCTCTTTTAGCTTGCCAGTTTCAAGGTTACAGTAGATTATTATCAATCCACACCCCTTTCGTCCAAAACTCATCTATTTTCTCTCACCTGCGAAGGTTAGGTTAGATTAAGGTTAAGGCTAATCACGTGACATGATGTAAACAGATTACCGACTGGCTGGCATCTTATACATTACAAACCACAAACCACAAACCAAAAACCACAAATTTAGAGCTCGCCTTATATTATGTCTCTCCAGGATTGACTGACGATTTGGATTATTTATTATACCGTTACTACCCTTTAGTCTTCACCAAGTGATCAACAACATTATGTCTCCCATGACATGTTTTGATGTTTAGAGCCTGCAAGCCTAAAACTTTTCACTCTCAACATTCGTCAGTCATTTTGATGTCTTTTCCGGTCCGCCAGCAATATTTGGCATAGCATGACTTTCGGGATTCTTCCAAATGAAGGATACTAAATGTTTACTTGCTTATGATGTCGAGAAGAATGAGACATGGAGACGGAACAAATGAATCATCTCCCATAGCTTGGTATAGAATTACTCGGAGCTCGGAAATGTGTATCTAAGTGGACGCACATGGAAACTTTTAGTTTCCCGTTATTAGTTTCTTGGAATGATTTCCGGTCGCCTCGCGCCTCTACTCACCATGCATACCCCGTCTCGATAATCTTTCTTATTGTCGATTTGTTCACTAATTCCAATCTAATGGTCAGAAGGCTTATTCGGAAAAGTACTCGCGGAACTAGGTTGACTCCCTCATCTACTTTGAGGAACTGCTGATTAGGTGGACTATGGAGTAGAGAGTCTCTTGAATCTCGTCGGATTTGGTTCCTGATTTGGGAAGAT
This sequence comes from Monilinia fructicola, assembly GCA_008692225.1. Classification (NCBI taxonomy): domain Eukaryota; kingdom Fungi; phylum Ascomycota; class Leotiomycetes; order Helotiales; family Sclerotiniaceae; genus Monilinia; species Monilinia fructicola. The sequence goes on along the minus strand of VICG01000007.1, from coordinate 161,981 downwards.
GTCATTCAACGAGCTGTATGATCAGCGAAACTGATTTCCACAGAATCAACATTATTGTGGTTCTATCTTTGCCACCAATACTCGCTAGCATTTCTTCTACTCGGTAACCGATGTTTGGTGGTTCTTCATTCCCGAAAGTACTTAGACCTCCATCGTGTTTACATATGCCATTATTTTGATTGAACTGATGAACGCTTTCACAATCTATGCTGTACCTGGAACGTTAAAACAGGGCAAAGATGCAAACTTCTGTACCGGTCTAGATCAATCCAGAAGCCTTGCACCAATTACGACAACCAGCAACTCGGAATCATCAAAATTCTATGTAACAAACTGTCCTTCCTGTCACTCAAGCTGTTTCATTACTGCCCTTCCGTGAAATAAGACCGCGAGGTTTATTATTTGCCCAGGAGGGTTTTTGCATACTTGCCTTCTCGCGTTGGCTTTACCGATAATATTGGAAGAGCTGAATTGCCGGTGTCACTTACTTTTATGTCATCGAGATCTGATCTTCAGTGGCATTTTGCGGAAGCAATGTTGCACCTATTCCAAGATATTTTGATAGATTGATTTGCAAGGGACACGATACCCGCCAAACGTTCTGTCCACCTCACGCACCGTGGGACTGGAAAAAGTATAAGAGTGCATTGATCTTTGCCACATGATTTGTTTAACGCCTCACATTCGAAGCAATGATGTACTCCTTATTGAGGGTACAATCTTCTATATGTCATAATTTATACAAAGTCATCCAATTAGAGCTGTTTTTAACCTCACACAAGAACATTTATTAGTAGTATTGATCCACAGGTAGTTTAAATCCTTGTTGGACCCTTTTGGAACCCCGCCGAAATGTGGAGATATACTTTCTTTTTCTGCTGTTTATTCATATCTTCAAGGTACGGTAGTCCCTGAAGATCCTCATAATCTCTAAGTCAGTCATTCCCTCAGCTTAGAGCTTTCAGAAATAAGCATTTACTTAGTTTATTGAGAGTGTAAATTGCAGATCTCCAAAACCTCACAATGAACAAGAAATATCAGAGATTCCACGATTGAGCTGCATGTTCATGACTTCATCGCTCGATCTTGAGAGAGACAGAGAACTATAAGTATAGGTATTGTCTTCAAGATCTATCATCATTCATATCCTCTCTACATTCACCACATATCCATACAAACAGCCTATCAGCACTGCATCAACTCTCCTCATAATTTACTATAGTCATAACTACAAATTTCAACATGCAATTCATTGCCACCACATTCATCGCCATCCTCAGCGCTGTCGCAGCTGCATCCCCACTCCAATCACGCTCCGGCCTCTGCAGTTCTGCTCTTGATACTGCCCAATGTTGTGATGTCAGTGTTGCTGGTGTTGCCAACTTGAACTGCGCATCTCGTAAGTTTTCTCCTTGTACTTCCATCCATACAATGCTAACGAAACCTCCCAGCATCGAGCACACCTACTTCCGTTGAGAATTTCCGTTCGATTTGTGCCGCAGGGGGTCAACAGGCTTCATGTTGTGTCCTCCCTGTCGCTGGTGATGCTTTGGTTTGCGTTGCTCCATAAGTGTGTGAATATGATTTCAATCATTTTTATGTGGAAATGATTGGTTTCTATAGCATTGGAAGTCTGAATGTATATAGTTTTTTTTTTCGAATTTCAAAAAATGAAAATGGCGATTTTTCAAACATCTTCTTCGACTTCAAGAGAGGCGCCTGGTTTCTTTCATTGGATACCTTCCTCGATGTTGCTATAGCATTCTTTATGGCAATAATTTTCACGTGCAAATCATTTGTACCACATCCTTTGTTTCTATTGACAATTGATAGATCCTCTGTATATCTTAAAAACAAAAGGTATAGAGGACCAAGGCATACAGAGCAAATTTCACCTTTGTTCCTAAGAGTGGGCCGCCAAGAGAGGGTTAAAAGAGGAGAATTGAGGCGGAACTCATGGGATGATGTGCAGGTGGCATTTGCAAGATTGGTGGATCTGGTGGCTGGCCTGTAAAGTGGCAGTTTCAGCGCGTTTGCTTTTTTTTGACGGGGGCAAGGGGACGGGCGGACGGTGGGTACAAAAAAGAAATATCAAAATCAATTGCCACTTCGGTGGCTAAATGAATATCATATCATGGTTCTTTCAACGGTACCTGCAGAGGATTCATTCGCATGAAAGACATTTATCGTCATTTTTCTTTCTTGATCTTTTTATATTTGAGATTCGAATGTTTGTATCGAATGTTGGCCAGATTTCCCGGTGAAAAAAAACAGTTCATTTTTAGCGATAGGCTCAGTGGTCAAATTCTCTGAACGTTTTCCATGCATGGAGAGGGATTTATGGCGATATAGAAATCTTGGTCGGTTCCGCCATAACTACTCTTGGGCAGGGCTACTCTCGATACCCTCTATTCATAGGTGAAGCGCAATGCTTACTTGTGGAATTGAATGCTTTGGTAATCTATCAAGAATAAAGACGGTTTAGAATTTGTGCTGCATCAAGACTGGAACAACTCTAATGACAAAGAAGCTTATTCAACCGTAAGTTCCTTTCAACCTTGAAAAGACTCCTTCGAGTTCCTATTGCAGCTGTATTCCTTTATCCGAGCTGTCGCTTGTATTTCCTTCTTCAAAGTTCAAGAAAAGAAAGTTATCATTCGGTTGTGAATAAGAGCTTTCTATTAATTATTAAAGTTCTTGTTGATGATTCTGGTGTTTTCCCTTCACATTATTCATACAATCTGCTCCAAATCGGGTGTCTATATCTATCTCCAGGGCTCAGATTTACAGCTATCTATATATCATCTCAAGATGTGTTTAAGAACAGTCATCACATATACGTTTTGTCGTCAAAGTCCATACTCTTCGATTATCCGAACTTGCAAGGCCGAAGGGATCTGCGAAGCGGTGCACACAAGAAGGATATACTACGAAGATGTCTGCCCTGATTGTTACTTTGGGGATGATCCTCAGAGGGTCATCAGAGAAAGTGTGGATGCCACTAAAAAGTTTGACCGCCGCTTGGGATACCAAATACGTCAATTCGAAGAACGCAACCCCAAGGAGGAAATCGATGCTATATTTGAACGAGCCGAGGCCTTTGTAGCCGAAAACTTTGCGCCGGCTGATAGGAACAACCGCTTCATTTTTTGCTCTTCCGAGAGTCTCAATCGTGATGCTTGTAACCATCTTTGGCGGCTTTTGGAAATGCAACTGCTGCCTTATATTTGGCTTAATTTCCTTGCACGTAAAGGTTCCAGCGTTTCGACGCGGCGCAGAACTCTGACCTTACAAATGCTAGAAGCTCTAAGTAAGGAGCACCAGTTTATCTCGCTTTATGAAGATGCATTAGATGAAAACACCGAGAGGGAATTCAGAAGACTAATCGGAGCGCACTCTCGGTGGGTTACAACAGAGGTTGAAAACCCTCCCGATGATGACTGTGCGATTGACCGCATGCCCTTACGTGACGAGACTACTGTAAGACTTCCGTGTGGTCATATGTTCCACGAGAATTGTATTGAGGCATATGTCGATGGCGTAAATTGTCCATATTGCCGAGACCCCAAAGCGCGGGGTCCAGTACCTGACATATCAGCAAGAGAAACTGGTCCTATGCCGAAATGGTTATACGTGATTGCTCCTCCTGAGCGTCCTCGAGTAAATCAAGAACTTCTCTCCCAGCTCCCACCTACAGATGAGGAGATTGATAACTTGAAGAATGCTTTCAAACTTGCTCAAGATGACACCGAGTCATTATTCAAAGATATCTCAGACGTCCAAGATGAACTTGACAATATCAGAGCCAAGACCATAGCGTGGGAGAGGAATTTTCTGGACGATAGTTTGGATAGTAATGGCCAGTCTCCCCTCTCAGAATTTTATCAATCAATCCATGCCACAAGAATGACAATTCGAATGCAAGAGATCGAACACCAGGAGCTTCTTTCCGACGCAAACAAAATGCATCATGAACCTCATGTTTCTAGAAATTACCAATATGAAGAACTGCAGTCGGGGCTAGAGCTTTCTAGATTTTCGGAGAGAAGACGCTATCTTGAAGATAGATTTTATGATATCTGCGCCGGGGTGTTTGGATGGGATAAAATATTCAGTCTCGAGGCGACAATGAAGAAGGAGCTTCTCACGGAAAACATACTATCTCGAACGCAAATGTTATGGAGGCTTGGTGTAGCCCGCCGCGATAAAGCAGCTGATAACCTGAACTTTGCTGTGTATCACAAGTCTTTGCATGAACTCCAGAAATGAAGCAATTGTCGTAGCTTGAGATTTGGGGGAGATGCGGTCGTGGGACTGAATTGTGTTTTGGTACAGCTCTTGGGATTGTAAAATAGATCAGATGCTCTTACTTGTTCTCATCTATCCCCGTCTATATCACTGTTTTGTTACCGAACCAATACTGGCAGAACTTGGCCTCACCATGTTTCCGAGGCGTCCATTTTTAGGCGATTAAGATGATCCATTGTGATGATAATTCTGAAAGTCCCAAGTGTCAAAGTACTTGTCAACGTTTCCCTATTTTGAGCCCATGTCCACATTCGAAAATTGCAAAGGCCTAGTAGGTTCAAGAATAGAAAAACACAAGCACGATGTTTTGCATTTCAAATGCTATGTGAGTTTATACAATGCGATATTATCAAAATTTCAATTTACCAAAATAAGATATTTTCAAACCCTGTTGATGAATTGACTATGACTACATTCGATTTTTCTTTTGGATTTGGGAAATCTAGAACGTTAGGATGGGGTAGAAAAGAAATAATGAGTTTTCCAAAAAGTTGAATAGAATGAAGGGTAGAAAAGGTAAGGATGGGTGATGTTGAGTGTTGTATATTTAGTGCGCTGGATTAGATAGTGTTGATTGAATTTTCTCAGTTCAAAATTTTGGACTGAAATCACCTCGAGGGGAAAGAATTGAGATGAAGACTGCGTAGGTCACATTTGAGAACATGAAATGAATTGGCTTAGAGTGTACTATGTACTTTGCGTTTTCTTTGAGCGATAGAAGGTATCGATTGGGAAAGTTCAGGAGATAGGTAAGGGATCAAGGTGGTTCACTAACAGTATACTGACATGAGCAAGGTTAATGCATTTTTGCATTGTAATAATGATTAAAAGTTTAGGGTGTAAAAGAGCGTATTATCTATAAAGCTGTATCCAGCAGCATTACAAGCTCCGAGCTCAGTAAGAGCCATCCCGACATGCCTGCCCATAGTGCGCCTCGCCCAACATCATCCGGTTCACTCCACATTATGTCCATTATATCTAACCAGAACCATGACCGGCGGGAAGCGAAGATAGAAGAGAAGCAGCATTCTCAGCACGTTTAATTTCCTCCTCGGATGGCTCTCTCTTTTGATGACCTGGTGGTAGAAGTGCAAGAAGCCCTGCCGCGACATCGGCTCTCTTTTGATGACCTGGTGGTAGAAGTGCTAGGAGCCCTGCCGCGGCATCGGCTCTCTTTTGATGACCTGGTGGTAGGAGTGCTAGGAGTCCAGCTGCAGCATCAGCTCTCTTTTGATGACCTGGTGGTAGAAGTGCTAGGAGCCCTGCCGCGGCATCGGCTCTCTTTTGATGACCTGGTGGTAGAAGTGCTAGGAGCCCTGCCGCGGCATCGGCTCTCTTTTGATGACCTGGTGGTAGAAGTGCAAGAAGCCCAGCCGCAGCATCAGCTCTCTCCTCGACATCCCTTTCAACTGCAGAGGCAGCAAGGGATGCAAATTCTGCTTGGCCTCGTGCGGATAACTTATCGAAATCTGCGCCGGCGGAAACGATTGCAGCGTGAAGGTCATCGAGGGGCATGCCTCTCTCAAATACAGCTGAAGTAGCAAGGGAGGTAGAGGCAAATGCGACCAGCGCAAGAGAAAGAATGGATTGACTACGCATATTGAATATGATTTAAGAGGAAGTGATGTTGAAATGAAAAATTGGTTGGGGTTAAGGAATTTGTGTATAGATTGAAAAAAAATGCGAGAATAGTTATTTGAATGAGCGCCGCTGAAGAAAAGGAGAACAATTGTGTGCGACCTTGGCGTTTATATACTAGATAAAGACAAAGCTGTAGCCCAATCGCAACTTTTCAAATGTTCAACAGTCTCACACTGGGAGAATTCCATCCAGGCCGACCTAGAATCATGCAAAACTACTCTAAAAAACAAGCTTTCGAGACCTTGATACCCGTTTAATTCTCCGCTATTACTCTTCGTTGACGATGTCAGTGCGCATGAAATCATAGTCTTCAAAAACGGAACGCGTTTGAAACGGTCTGGGAACCACATTTGGATATATCTGTTCAGATGGTGTAACAGCATCAGAATTCTAACGCTCATTGGTTCACAAAAGTTTATCTCTGCTGGGTTGTCCAACAAACTTGAAGCTTAGCCAAAACATTCCTCAATGGTCATGATGGACAATTGTGGCAGACAAATAAGCTCATAACACATTGAGGCCATCTATTTCCTTTTATGCAGCTGTAAAGATCGACACTTTACGCGTCACTTGTTATGGAGTGCTCAATTAGACGTATTTTGGAGCGCAATGTAGGACATCATGTTGTTGTTATCTTGTTGAATTTTCTTTTGGCAAGTCTGTGCGACGTAGAAAGACAAAATAATATCGATGTTTTGGGTGATGCGATTGGGCGGTAGCTTGAACACGCGTATGAGGTTGGAGATAGTCTGTCTCGAGATCAAACAATCTACAAAAGTGTTGTAGAAGGTAAAGAAGAGACGCACACGTGTTAATTATAGGGGAGTGTGGAGGAGCCGGGTGGCATTAAGGGGGACCACACCAGCCACATTAGCCATACCAGCCGTACCAGCCATACCAGCCATACCAGCCACATCAGCCACACACATCAGCCATGTTACGCCCCGCAAAATGATTGATTCGCGGTCAACGTTCTATAGGTATAGCTACATATAAAAGTAACTTCAGATTCCTCCAAGAGGGCAACCACCACTGAAATAATCATAATGAATTCTGATATTAATATATCTAGTGCATATTTATCAACTTCATTGTGAGGCTGATTTTCACCATGGAATCAGTTCTATCATGGTCGATTCCTAAAGGTCTGTGATAGGAATCTAGGCTCCTCGAAAATGCTTTATGGCACGGTACGATGGACTGTTTCAACAAGGTTGCATGTTTCTAGAACTCTAGATGTTCAAGGCTACTTCGATATTTCAGCAGATCTGCTATTGTACTTTATGCCAGCTATGCTGCGTGCTATAGTATGCCCTCACACTTTAGTGACCTCGCATGGACAAGAGTTGTGTGGTAAGCTAATATCAGGATATCGATCACGGCCCGGCTGTGAATACTCAATTCCATCTTCAAAGAGTTGAGTACGATGAAGATGCCATGGATGAGTTTGCTTCCAGATATCTACCGCTGATTGCGGAAGATATTGCAAAGTTTGTATCGTTTATGCTTCCTCGGTCTAAAAACACTACGACCAAAGCCTTGGGTTGCGTATTAGCTGGTGAGTGATCGAAGCCGAATTTTTATATCTGACTGCTAACAATACGTTTTGCAGCACAAAAGACACCCATTGACTTTGATCTTAAGTGGATCAACGTAATACAGCACCGCAAAGGGAAGATGGTAACAGCGGCCTTCAGGAATGATAATGTTCACGCCGAAAAATGATTTCATTTAAGATTGTGAAAAAGTAGCGGCTCGTGAGGGGCCCCGGATCATAACACATATTGAATTCTCAAGAATTCCTAATACCCTAAACCTCCCCTGAACATACTGATACCGAACCCAGATGCCCACCAACCTGTGGCCTCCCCTGCCTGTGCTGCAGAAAGCTCGAATAATCCACTTTCGGTAACCGGCACCGGTCTTCCACCATTCTTCAGAAGATGCCATTGGTGGTAAACGATGCTTTGGGTACGCTATCTGGCAATTGACCTGTAATATCTCGGTGGATCGATCGATCGATCGATATTATTGTTTGTTGCTCGGCGGTTGCCACATGCAAGTCTCGCCGTTTCAACCACATATGTTCGTTGTCAAGCTATTTCAGCCCACCATAAAATAATACTACTAAAAGAGGCCCTACAGTAGAACTATGCAAGTCATTATACCCACCCCTTTTATTATATCAAGCTTCTGTACCAACGGATAACTGCATGGACCCAAAAATCTAACTTTTTTGTAGAGTGGAGCGTGAAAATCATTCAGAGGCACCTCGTTTCCCTCGCGGCTAGACATGCTAGACGCGTAAAAATGGAATTGGATACCGATATGTTGATTACCCCATACCATCGCCATTGGGATGGTATCATGCATGCGGATGAACCTGACCGCGATCCACTTCCCGGAAAAGGAGTCCGCTTGATGGATAGAAAAACCTTTTAGCACTCGCTATGCGTCTTGGCATGCTGCAAAGTTCAGCTATCGAAAAGTCGAGCTGGTATCACAGTATTCATACGCGCGATGGAGTAGGTAGTAGATGACTGCAAATTTAATAATTCTCGAGTGTGGTTTGATCTTTCCAGGTCAGACCTGTCCTCAAAATTGCACATATTTGGTCGTCGATGGCAATCAATACTCACTAAAGATTGATAATGAAAGCCGAGACTTTGCTTCCTTGGCGTCTCGTAATTTTGGATACATGAACGTTATCAAGGCTATCTCTTTTTCAATTTCACCTGGAGACGATTTCTCAGCAGAATAATAAACCGGATCAATTGCAATTGTGATTCATGCTAGATTGGTTCCACAAACGATCAAAAATGGGGGCAGCGAAGTGAGATGAACACTATATGCAGGGTCTGGGCTGAAAGTTGATTCGATCCATATGGAAGTGGAACAAGTAAGAAGAAAAATCCACCATAGTTCCTCCTATTTCATTTCTCCACTAATATCTTTTCATGTACTAGAGATCCATTCATGCATGGCAGATGCTGACGCTAGCCATGTGAAATAAATAGGAAATAAACGAAGGAACAAAACCTTCCGAGGATGGAGCAGTTTGATCAAGCATTAATTGAGGAGAGCGTATAAAGACTAGTGGCAAAGACCGTTGTAAAATATATAAAAATGCTTCTATTTCTATGCGAAGGCTGGCATATTTGGTGGCTTTAATCTATAGCACCATGGAAAAAAGATTACTTCGCCTGACAGGCAAGTCTATTCTGATGAGATATATGGAGTATTCAAGAATGCCGGAAAGAAAAACGCCGAGACCCATTTCTGAAAGCCCGCCGCTGAGGATAAGAGTCTAAAAACCCAGTCAAAAATACAGCACTCGCTACGTGAGAGTCATATTCTCATATTCATCCATACAGCCAACCCCAACTCAAATCTTTATCTGCTTCATCATTCTCTGCAACCCTTCTTCGATTCCTAGAAACGTCTCCTCCAGTAATCCCGTCGGAGCGCTAATATCCCCCGGCTGCATCAAAAAACAACTCCTTAACCTCGTACAAGCACCGAGACAGTTCCCAAGCTCCTTTGCTATAATTTCCGAGAACAGTCTCCGCTGATCTGCAATATCGATTTTGAAGGTACCGAAGTCAAGCTGGGGTAGTCCGAAAGAACTCGAGGGTGGGGAATTGGAATGGGAAGGTGTGTTCCGTGGTGAAGGAGTGGAGGAAGAGCGTTTTCGACGATCGTCTTGGGTGAATATGAAGCACGCTTGCGAGTAGAGGTCATGTATGTGTTTTAATGCAACTACGTAGATCATCAGAGGGGTAAAGTCCATGGAGGACATATCATAGCTATTATCTGGCTGACTTCCCGAATGAACGGAAAAAAAGTCTTCCGGGCTGGTGCTTCGAGTTGTACTTGGCGGCAGGGTGCTTTCGAATATTTGAGATAGCTCCGATACTGCGCTTTTATTGGTAGCGAGAATTACGTCAAGAGATAGAGAAGAAGGATCTCGAAGCAGTTTTTGGAGTTTGCTGGTTATGATGAAGCATTTGGATGTGAAGCGCCAGGATGATTCAAACGGCGTTATTGAGGGAGATACTGGGAAAGACATGTGTTGCGATTGGTTCGCAAATGCGGTTATATCCTCGCGCATATTTTGTGGAGTTCGACTCATACCAGGCTGGAATCGACTCGTTTGGCTCGCTGCGGAGAGGGGGTTGAAACCCCGGTCAAAACCAGAATCAGCTTCAAACGAAGAGCTACTCTCTGGATAATCATGCATTTCACCCGAGTAGCCATTATGACTCCGTGTTAAACCTGTTGGGCGTGTCCAGGATTGAGTTTGAGATTTCCATCGCATGTCGGTTTGGCAATGTTGAGGTTCTTTCTCTGATGACACGGATTGCGGCCGTTTTGAAGGGGAATATCGCTGAGGGGCGGATGAACTTGGCATCGGATTACTCTTTTGCCTTTTAGGACTTCTCCCATCATAATGGGAGTTCAAAGGAGTAGAAATTTCATGAATTGAAAAGTCATACTCCGAATCTCCATACCCCGAGTCATTCAAAGAACCCGCGCTAGAAGGCTTGTCAAGCGCAATGGAATTGAGGACGTCCGGACCTTCGTCTGAACTAAAATCCCATAAGAATTCATGACCACTTATTGGCGTGCCTAAGTAAGACGTATCTATATTCGTCAAATCCGTCGAAAAAGTCTCCGCTACAGAGTTCGAGGTAGCTTTGCCATTATTCTCCTCCGGAAAAAAGTTCGAAGTGCGTTGAACAGGTGAACAACTGATGTTGATATTATCATCCACGGGAATCTCATTCTGATCATTTTTTAATTGGTTAGCAAAAGCGCCATCTTGTATAGCTGGTACTGTTGCAACGGGTGCTATTCCTATTGGTTTTGGAATGTTGGGGCTTTGAATGCTAGATCTGATACACAAATTGTTAGCCGTTTATTCTAGACTCAGATAGGTATCAATCTGTCGAAAAAACATGCCTGGAATCTGCTCCTGTTGTTGCTGTGTCCTTCGAAGGCAACGTCCGCCTGCGATGGCCTTGTACTTTTCCCACCATGGACACACTGTAGGTGCATTTTTGTTCATTATACACACATCTTCGACATCCTGTGCGTTCTCCACTGCATTTGACCTACTCGAAATCAATATTTTAAAGGACTTGGGGAGGATGTTGAATTTTCCTGACCTTGGAAGCATGGCATTCATTACAAGCATGTCTTAGCTTTGGAGGCTTCTGTGGTCTGCTTTTTGATGCCATGATTAGTATAGATGTACACACAACATCGGACGTGATTGGAAATAGCGTACGGTGACATCTTGACGAAGTATTAGTAAAGTTAGATATTGAACAAGCAATTTCGATGGTTGAGAATGAGGAATTATCAAGATTTTTCTAGACACCTCATCAACAGAGAGTGCTGTATAGTCAAATTCATATCAGTATCGTAGCTAGCTATCCTTATCTCTCCAAAGAGCTATTTGCAGGAGCTGGTTGCATCAGATCCGCCCAAGGCATGACAGGGATGGAAAACGTGCGATTATCCGCGTTGTCCTCCGTTCTCCGCGCCTGCGGATGTCATCGACAGTTTCATTAGGTTCGATCAATTGCAGGGATTGCTAATCCTTCAACCTGCTTGCTGGTTGATAAAGTTTCATGCCAAACTCAATGGGTATAGAGCTCGCTACAGTTACTGTATTGTCTGTGAAGATTACAGGAGAGCAGACTACAGAGTAAGAGGGCAGTAAAACCTTACTGTATTAACGTTGTTATGGATCATGTAATGGAATCACTGTAAAGTAGTTGGTTAGATTCGTTTACGAGCCCTGAATTCTCTGCAGTGGCTTCAATACAGTACAGTGTGCATACTTGGCATAGTGCTGTACCGACAATGTCGCCTCATATAAAGCTTGATTATGGCTACAGTATTAGTTCCAGACTCTACTCCCGCCATAAGCAAAAGTTAATCTTTCAGCGAGTTAGACACCTCGGGTACTGTAACTATTCCGCGTTTCCTTATGGGGAAAGTAATTAATTTACGCACTAACCCTATGGGACCAAAATCCTCACTTGTAATTGGTGAATAAAGGCTTTTATTAAAATATAACATTTTATAAATGCATTAGTTGATTTAGAAATTTTTTGTTTAAAAATTATATTTTTCTTTCTTTTTATATAATTAAAAATAAATTATGATATTAAAGGTGGGTAAGTATTAGAATATTTTCAAAACGAGTGATACTAATTTTCTTTTATTTCTTAGTTTAACTAATTAGTTGGAAGATTTATATATAGTTGTATATAATTCTATTATAAATACTCGTTGATCGCGAGTGGTATTAGATTTTTTGAATCTAATGCTAAATCTAATACTAAGTCTAATACTAAATCTAAATACTAAATCTAATACTAAATCTAATACTAAATCTAATACTAATACTAAATACTAAATCTAATACTAAATCTAATACTAAAATCTAATACTAAATCTAAATACTAAATCTAATACTAAATCTAATACTAAATCTAATACTAATACTAAATCCAATACTAAATCTAATACGACACCTGGGCAGTACTTACTTGTCCAAAGTCAGAATCTTGGTCACGTAAGATTAGGGTCATTAACGTTTAGAATCTGAGATGTATTTTTTATCGCCGATCATAATGATACCGTCCCGACTCCCTTACCTGCAAAGTGTAATACAGTACTGTAATGTTTCCCCAGAATTTAGAGTTACCGAGCTCATACCGGCATAGTGGCATACGCATGGAAGGTGGAGACTTTCGTAATGTAGTTGCAGTAGTGGATCTATCCGTGTCAGTCGGACTCAGTCCTGATCCAAAGTTTGACAATACAGTAACCTTACAGTAACCTTATAGTCTACGCATCCCTTGCATGGCTACAAAGTTCACAAGGTCACACTACGGTACTCTAACGATTAGCATGGCGAGGAATAGCCGCACCAGGTTGTACTCTGTACCTACTGTAGTATGTACTCACTAAGCTTTGGGCCAATCTCGTAGCTCCGTATACGTTACGCAATTGAGACTATGGCGGTCCCAAGGTCAACTACAGTACAGTATTTATTTGAATTGAGGATAGATGATGATCAAAGACAATATAAATTAAGCATGAATTTCTGTAGCCAAAGATACTGTAGGGATAATTCTATATGCGTATACGGAGTATCGTAATTCAGAAATCTCTAACTTGAGACTAACCTTACCAGAGAACATCAGTACTCTTTTGGTTTGCACATACAGTATCGTCAAGGTTCTAACCTTCACAACTACTTTGAGCCAATTGCTTCCCTTTTCGAGACTAATCCCAGCGAAAACAATACCTTAAAAGATTAAAGGAACGATGCTCCTCTTTGAGACATAATTTCAAGCTGTCCGTCTTGATGTCAATTAAGTAGGTTCTGGAAGCTATAAAAGAACTTTCAAGAAGAAATGGTACAACTGGCCATTACGGTTTTCACCCTAGCCTTGTCTTACGGTAGTGCCCCGATTTCCATGATTTATGGTATACTCCGTACTGTACATATTACTGTTCAGTACTGTACTGTACGGAAAGCTTAAATCAGAAACCTATGGAGTATACTACTGCTGTATACTTACGGTATGGGAAATTTTAGATACTGGATTATTATGAATTATTAACCTGAAGATCCATGCTATGCTGATAAGCTTCGATATAAAACCCACCACAATGGTCTGATCAGATACATGTACCCTTGATGCGTATAACTCAGTTAGCAGGGGTATTGAGCCGCTACGCTTCGATGAGTGGTTAGACGTGTCGGATTCACGGCTTTTAGCAAATCCAAGGTGATAAATAAACAAGATTCCACCATTTATATGTAACAAACGTTGACTTCAATGATAAATCCTACCCGTAAGATTCATAAGGGGCGACCCAGAATTTGAACCATTTCCCAATTCCAAGACCTTGGCTTCTCCGGTACTCCTCCAATCAACCGTCCACCAGTGGTCTGGTCGTTGACCACCAACCGAGGGATTTGGATGATCACCGCCTGCGTAAGTCCAGCATGATGGGCTGCAGTTGCACTAATAAGATTACAATTCGGATAAACATCGAATCTGTAACCAAGTACAGTAGGACCTCAATATAAAAATACCCTCGTTGCCCCTAGAATGCTAAAAATGGACAAGTTTGCTTGGCAGGAATCTTATTGACCAATCAAATCATTGAGATTCTTGAAATATCGACGACATTAAGATTCTTGAAATATCCATGAGGATCTACCGTATTACAGGACACAAATATCATACATGCTCTTTGAGTTGCATAAAACACATGATCTAGTTGGGTTAAACGAGAACCCCTTGTTTATAAGGCTACCGATGCCAAATGCTACACATAGTATCTTCTTTACATTCAAAGTCGTGTCAGCCTACACTAATACAACTAGGTATGTAAAGTTAACTGGCCACTCAACTTTCAAGATTATAGGAAACAAAACCTTACTCTGAAGTCATCTCTTTGGCTTCGTGGTTGTTTTGTACTGTAGCCCTTGTTTTCCCGGACTTATGGTTAAGGTTTAAATTTATTGAGCGCTAGACTATGATAAAGCAGCGGTACGGAACGGACCAGTTGGCATTTTTTACATATTCTTCTCGCAACAATCAGTGACATATACCAAGGAACATTTTACTTTTTCGGTACTCTAAATCTATAAGGCTAGATTCTTACTTTCTAGCAATGCAAGAAATTGAATCGATGCCTTTGCCGATCAAAATCTGGTCAGAGAATCTACATTTTGCACGACGTTGTATTCGCAAGTCGGACGTCCACCTTGGGGATCTTCCTGCAATAAAGGCCGCATATTACCCACGAGTTTCGTCAACTCCACATCCCCCGCGGCGCAGAGGGCGTCTTTGATTTCCTTCACCGTGGCATCGTCCGGGCCGGGGCGTCCTCGACTCATGATGGCAACTTGCGCAGGAAGGCCCACCGTAGCCCCCGGCAGTGGGGCCGAATATAATACGACCCAATCAACCTCATGAGAATCAGAACCCCAGGCGAGGAACGCAACGTGATCTGATATATGACTTAAGTGCCCTGTACATTGGCAGAGCCACGCATCATCAAGACCAGCAATGGGCGAGTCGATTCCAAAGGCGGTGTAGATTCGTTCTGGCTGGTTGATTGGAGTGAGGGAAACCAGCTCTTGGTTTGAGCATGGCCAAAATTCCATTCATGACAGGTGCATATTGGATAACAAAGTTTTTCGTGCGTTCCCAGTAATATTGCTGCGACGTGTGAGACATATGCCACGATCCATAGAGCCAGTTCTTCGGAGTAGGGGTCCATGAACTTTCTTGTGCAATCTCGATGAATGATGGCGGCGGTCGGACTTTGACCGATGTTTTTGCTTCGGAGTTTGTCATTGTATAGTTGTGACTCGTGAGCCAATTATCAATGGCCTGATTCTAGCAATATGGTCAATGATCGATCTAATGAGTCGTGGGAGCAAAGTATAATCAATTGGCAAGAGTTATGGACTATACGAGATTTAACGGTCAAATATATCTTCAGCTGTATGCAGTGATCGGTGTTGATCGGTCACCGCGTTATTCTTGAATAATTTTCTTACCTTTTCGCTTACATGTACTTTTGACATTCAACTCCGATCGCTTATCCGCCTCATTGTACCTACTGTACAAGCTTTTTTTCATTGTGCAAGCTTTCTGAGGTTTATTCGAATATTCCAATCATATAACTGACTGACTGAAATTTAGTATCCGAATAACTTATCCGATCTGGTGTTGAGGAATTATGCACAAGGATTCGTAGTCCAAGAGTAGAAAAGGAACCCCTGATAACAACTCATAGCAACGAGGCAACCTGAATTCCCAAGTTGTAGTTTCTTAACTTATTTGCAGCCTGGAGCATTGGAAAATAAACGCACAATATATCATCAAAGTATCAAACCCCAATTAGTTACTGTAGACCCGATTCGTATAAACCCTCCCATTGGTTGGTCTTTCGGCCGCAAACCTGGAGAAGTAGAATGGATGATTGTCATGATCTAACCTCGTATCATTACTCGATGGAGATAAGAGAAATACGTTACACTATGGATTTATGACCAAATCATCTCTCCGGGCTGTGGTCGAACGAAGTATCACGGCCGTCGAAAAACCTCCTACTCCACTGGAGCAGTTACAATAGCCGAAGAGCTTAGCAAGGGATCACTAGTAACGGGATAATGTCAACATATCTACGTGAAATGCACGTAAACAATGCCATCTATAGAATTTACAGTACGAGAGACATGGAATTTGCTAAATTGCGTATCTGGATGATAGATTACATACCCAACAGCCCCATATGAAGTCCTCCTGCCTCTTACGTATTGAATATCGAAAGCGCGCCCTGGCTGGCCAGGAAGAACCTATCAAATCATGAGTTGTAAACAAGCCCAGATTCGGACCTAAACCCCGTCTCCCTGGAGATCACCGCATCTTCATTGTTTCGAGGTGTTGGTATAAACTTGGTCAGTTAAAGTGTAAGTACTTAATCCTTTTGTTGGTATATCATCGTTGTTATTCTCTATGTAACCTATGGAATGGAGGACGACTTTATAGACGTCCTCGAGGTGCTAGTACGCCCAATACGGTTAGACGTATTATTCGTACAGCAACTCAATATCACATGATCCATTTCCCGACACGAGGGTCTCCAATATCTTCTAAATCAGACAACCATCCTTGAAAACTCTATTCCTCAAATAAATACGGGCGTGGTCCATTTGTTCCAGGTTTCATCTTTTCTCAATCGCTCGACAGCCGATTTTTCAATCCAAACAATTATATCTACATTCCCATCCCGTTGCGCTGGCATTGGAAGTACTCTAGGAATACAATCTAGAAAAGGGCTGGCCATTCTCAAAGAATCTGGAAAGCCTAAGTTTCCACCCCAGTTTTGCTGATAATACCCCATGTCTTTCACATTACTGATAACCAAAATGGGGTTGAGAGTCTTGGCATAAGATACGCGCTCTTCTGTCATATCATCCAAGCTGTCCAAGAACCCTATGATATCTCTAATATGTTTATCCGTGAAATCACTTCGTGCTTCAGAGATAGCCTGTGCGGCCCCAAAGATCGACTGGGGATGAATATCAAGAGTGATGGGAAATCCGAGAGCAGAATTTCCCATGAATTCTTTTGGGAGTGGGGGATCGAGGACCGTACGGCCATCATACGCAACGGAGAGATTTCCACGTAGTAAGTTCTGATTGGAGTTTGATATCCTAGCACGATTGACACAACACCACAGCAGGCCAGCCAGTGCGTCATTGACTGTCAGCCAGGATGCCGCCGAGCCTTCTGTCAAAATAGCATCTCTCAGTTCTCCCAATTTTGAGTTGGAGATACAGAAGAGGGCACTTTCCATATCAGTGATTGATTTCGGAGCAGGGTCAATAAGATGGTTTCTGGGATCTTCGAGAGTTGAATTGGCGGTCTGGAGCTTGTACTCTCGAATGTCCATTCTTTCAACGTTAGAGTTTCCATGCATCAGTGGAGACCGATCAAGGAACTTTGGCAAGAGCTCGTAGTCGTGTAAGTTGCCGGTGACGGCTCCATCTTCCGTGGGCCAAGAAGCATTCACATTTCTCGCTAGAATGGAGAGGATGTTATTCCAAGCAAGTGTATCACATGCCGTGTGAAGAACAGCCAGATGTAGAATCAATCCACCATCAATAAAATTTGCTTGCGCAGCCATAACTGGTAATCTTTCTAAGCCCATATACTGTTTGCTGGGACTGAGGCGATCGTCTGCGAGCAAATTACCCGGAAATCGCGCCTTCCTAAGGCTTTTGTAAGTATGCGGCCAATCATTTCCACTGCCAGTCCGGAGGTCGTTGAAGATTAACTGATTGCCTTCATAATCCTCAGGCAGAGTTTCGATTTGAAACTTGCCAGGGATGCCCGTTGAAACTACTGATCCACCAAGGAACGGGATTTGTTTGATTGTTTGCTTTAGCCCTAATTTCAGATGATTGTAAACATCTTCAATGTTGCTTCGTCGAGAGATTGGCCAACTATGATTGAGACCGATTACATACGTTCGGGGCATGAGATGATCGAGTGGTGTCAACTTAGTGATAAGAGCCTCAGCCTGGGGAGATCTTGCCATATTGGAAGAAGTAATGCTGGCCATCTTTGTAAATAGCTGATATGAAATAAATCTCAATGAATGATCAAATTCTCAGAATGTGATAGGTACGTTTTCTATGCACGAGGTGTTTAATGAGGAAATCAACTAGCTATTATAAATGAAGGATATATAGAGGCGTTTAGAGAGGAAATAAACTAGCTATTTCAAGAGAAAGGGGCAGGAGGCTATTTTAAGCAGATCCGCTTATCGCACCGCCACCCAATCTGGTATAGTACGGGTTTAAGTAATGCTAATGCTCAATGTCAAAAAATTCTCTAGCATTTGCCGAAATACTTTATAATGCTATAGAATATAAGTCGCCTACCCTACTTATGGCCACCCCCCCACCAAAACCGGCATTTTAACGTATTAATAATTTTACGAAAAATGAACACATATTTTTAAAATTCTAACTAAAGCTTCTTTATATAATCATTAATAGATTCTAAAAATCTTAAATACTTGCGATTTTTTGGAAAGAGTAATATAGAATTATAGAAAATTAGAATTTTCAGTTTTGGATTTGTATAGAAATTACATACAAAATTAAAACTTTAAGTAAAATATTTATAACTTTTAAATAAAAATATTAAAAAGTAATTTACAAATGTTTATAAGATCTATTAGTGAATATATAATAAATGAACTATTTAAATTATATATAATAACTTATAATTAATGAATAAACTAAAGTTATAATTTTTTTACCTAAAATTTTATCGAGAAAATCATATTAATCATTAATTACAAATAATAATATATTATTAAAATAGTTTTTTTTAAAAAGAATTGATTTTAAAATCATAATTTTTTGTTAGATTATTTTTAACTATTTTATTAAGTAAATGTATTTTTTTTAAAAAGTTTTAATTTTTAATAATCTTTTATTACTCTTTGTAAATAAAACGTAAAAATCCAACACTTTTAAAATTCATTAATTTATATACTTCCAATTACTCTTTGACTTTTAAATCAATTACATCAATTATTCCTTAAATTATTAATATATAAAATGACTATTTTTAATATGAAATGCTAGCCAAATAGGGGGGGGGGGTAAGAAGTAGGGTAGGCGACTTATTAGATAGGCTACAGACAATATACTCCGTAGATTCTCTTGATTATAAAAATAGTTATATTACTAGTTATTAAGAACTAGTTATATGCCTTAAATACTTATAAGTATATAACGTATATATCTACATAATACTTTTATTCATTCCTTTTATTTTAAATAGGCTTTTATGATAATTCTAAATTTAAATAATCTTTTACTCAAACCGAAAATTGTTTATAAGCCTAATTGCTGTCAAATGATTCCTTTAATTTTACTCTGTTCTTCGCTAATCTCCTAATCGAGAATTGGTTCGCTAATCCCAACTAATGTAGTATAACCGGTGATATCATCATCATCATTATTATTTCTTATTCTTATTCTTATTATGAAGTTTTAAAGAATTAGCTGTAAGTAGTGAAAGAGTATGTGGAGGGAGTGGTAGAGATGGGCTGTTATGGTCTTAGGGGCATAATTGGAGGACAGTAGGGTTCTGGCGTAGGACCTCTACACCTATATAACGGCTTTACTATTCCTAGCTAGTTTAGATTGCCATCTTATCTTCTTATATTACATCATAAATTCGGTAGCATCGTGACATCTGTGGTAGAGGAAGATGGTGAAGGAGCGGATAATAAGGGAGTGAACACCTCTACTGCGTAATGTATTAGAGTTTAAAACAACTTTTGAAGGTCTCCGATATCTAAAGCTCGTCTAGGTTTCCAAATCTTGTCAAGGCTTCCGGCAGCCGATTATTTATCCGGTAATCTTCGCACAAGATCCGTACCTTCCATCTTTCTTTCCTTCTGATATTTGATGTGGTTGTCTATCTCCAAATCCAAAGTTTCTGAAATACTCGAAATCTATCGATCAGCCTATCAAATATTCAACTGTGTGACATAAATAAGTGCTTGGAATTATGGAGAACCCAGTATTGATTCAGAAGGCCGCTCGCCGATACAAATCTGCCATTCCATTGTTCTTGTTTCATGATGGAGGTGGAACAGTTTTGCCCTATCACTTCCTTGAAAGTTTAAATCGAAATGTATGGGGGATATCATATCCACATCTCCATGATGGCGGCACTTTTGAGAATGGTATCAAAGGCATGGGCGAATTATATGCTGGATTCATCCGTGGGAAAGTCCCTAAAGGCAAAGTTTTGCTCGGTGGTTAGTTCATTTCTTCTTAGCCACGTTCAATTGCTGAAATCTGTGCTATAGGATGGTCCGCAGGCGGTTCCATAGCAATCCAAGTTGCGAAGTGTTTGGAGAGCATTCCAGATATTTGTGTCGCTGGCATAATCATGCTCGATACACCATTCCCTGATTTTCCGGACTGGCGGCCAAAGGATGCACCACCAGTTCAATTCCATCTTGCAGTCGCACCAGATCAATCATCCAAGAGTAAATTAGCACAACAGCAAGCTATAAATGACATTATCCATGCGCTTTCAGTGTGGGAACTCCCAACTTGGGACGATGGAAGGTACGATTTTCTTTAATTATTTTGTTCTAACCAGAACCGGTTTTACTAACGATAAATCGAATTACAGACGACCGCCACCCGCAGTCTTCATCAGGGCACTCAAGGTAGTTCCAACAGAGAAGGTTGTAGAAGTCGATTGGTTTCGTGAACAATATGCGTTAGGGTGGCTCAGATACCCCTACAATTTTATAATTAAGGAGTTCCGAGTTGATGGTGATCACTTTAGTATCTTCACTCCCTCAGATGTGAGTAGATACATGTACAAATTCTTTGCATGGATCGACTAACGTGTATGTTGGTAGCTGCCAGGTTTGAGTACCAAGTTGAGGGAAGCTTGTGAGCTACTAGATACCAAACAGGATACTAGCATCTTACTAGATTCCAAGCAGGAGACCAGAATATTGGTGGCGGCGCTATGATTTGAGGCATACGAGTATACGGAGTTATTGAAAGAATAGAAGGGAGGCGCAATTGGAAATACTGGTGAGCACGTCGTGAATTTTTTGGGGGGGGATATTAGTCATAATGATCAGTTCTGCCGAAGGCGGTAGCCGCAAACTTAGTTCTCCTTAATTCAGGGGTAACCTTGGAATGTATCAAAATTACTGTAGATGTACAGAGTAGATTATACAACATTGTGATTAGGAATATAGAGGCTAAAATACCAACATGAAGTTCTTATTGAATCTATCTTGTGTTGAATGCCCTTTATGCAGTTGCCTGGAAGTCTGGAGGGAATGATACTATCCTATCCATGGACCCTAGATGCAGCCGCATAAGCGACCAAGTTTCCGAAGAATCGGTACCCGATTATTTCCCATACGGGGGACGGAGCCCGACGGTTCCACCCACTCTCCACCGCTGTGACTTGACTACTGTGAGATGGCACAGTACAGTATGAATGATGAGACTGGGGTAGAGATATGGAGGAGGCTAAATTAACTGTATGTTGGGGCAACCCACCCGCACGAGGAATTGTTTGTTCCTGCAACAACTACTGCATCTAGTCTACATGATTTTCTAATTTTCTCGAACTCGAAACTTACTCAATACAATAATACACTATAGCTCTCAGCTTTTCCCAACTGATATGTTCATTCGTTAGCTATTTGTCATCAATAACACCTACTATTTCTGTAAACATGCCTTCTCCAGAGCCCGTTGCGATAATTGGCATGGGTAGGTTATCATCTTCTCATTTTGCATATACGTGAAGTCACTAAATATCTTGCAGGCTGCCGCTTTCCAGGCGACTCAGATACCCCGGATGATTTTTGGAAACTGCTTGCTGCGGAACGCTCTGGATTTTCAAAGCCACCATTGTCACGCTGGAATATTGATGGCTTTTACGCAAAAAAGGCCCGACCTGGCTCTATTACTCCAGAGGGAGGTTATTTCATTAATGAGGATATTTGGAAATTTGACCCGGCGTTTTTTGGTATCGTACAAGAGGAAGCGAAGGCTATGGATCCCCAACAGAGGAAGTTGTTAGAGTGTGTTTATGAGGCTTTTGAGTCAGGTGGAATTACCCTGAGTCAACTGGCGGGCTCGAATACTGGCTGTTATATTGGAAACTTTACTTCGGACTATTACCTCCAAGGTCATCGGGATCACAACAACCCAAGACCTTATAGTTTGTTGGGTAGCGGTTATACTATTATTAGTAACCGAGTTAGTTATCTTTTTGATCTTTGTGGCCCAAGGTAAGTTTTCCCAGTCAAACGATATAGAGCTGGAGAATTAAAGGTGTATCATTAGTCTTACAATCGACACGGCTTGCTCTTCTTCTCTTTACTCTTTGCACTTGGCGTGCAGAGCATTACAGACGAGAGAAATCAACGCCGCTGTTGTGGGAGGTACGAATTTGATGCTGGCGGTAGAAACCCAAATGAGTACAGACAAAGTTGGCGTTTTATCAGCCACATCTACTTGTCATACTTTTGACGAGTCCGCTGATGGATATGGCCGTGCTGAGGGTGTTGGCGCCATTTTCCTCAAGCGTTTGTCGGATGCGATTCGAGATAAAGATCCTATCCGTGGTGTTATCAGAGGAACTGCTGTGAATGCAAACGGAAAGACTAGTGGTATTACCCAACCAAGTGCCAAGGGCCATGAGTCTGTTATGCGTGCTGCTTATGAATTTGCTGGGTTGGATCCTAGAGACACCTCATATTTCGAGACTCATGGTACAGGTACCCAAGTTGGAGACCCGATAGAGATGAAGGGCATTGGAAATGTTTTTATTGAAGGAACAGAAACGAAAGAGCTTCTTGTTGGATCAGTATGTTACATTCGCCAATCAAAGTCATTTTAATACTGAGCACTTCTAGGTAAAAACAAATGTCGGGCACAGCGAGGCGGCTAGTGCGCTGGCAAGTATCATCAAAGTATGCTTGGCGATTGAAAAACGCACAATACCAGCCACAATTGGTATAAAGAAGTTGAATCCCAAAAGTAAGTTTCCAAATAAAAGATGTCAAGACTACGTACTGACTGCTTGGTAGTCGATTTCAAAGGAGGTAGAATAAAAGTTGTTCAGAAAATGACACCTTGGCCCAAAGGTTTCTCAGCTTGTCGAGCGAGTATAAATTCTTTTGGATATGGAGGAGCTAATGCTCATGCAATCATCGAAGCTGCCAATTCTATTCTCCCAGGCAAGGTAACTCATATCCGCCGAGGTCAAATGGAGAGGGATTTGGAGGATGATGAGGAGCCGGATGAAATGGTTGGCACCAGCCGCGGCTCACAGGCACGAATGTTGCCCCGATCAGAGTTCTTGATTCTATTCTCTGCTCACGACATGTCCACATTAAAAAGTAACATAGAAAGATATCGTGAAGTGGCAGAAGACTACAGTATCCTGGACCTTGCGTATACACTTGGCTGCAGAAGATCACAATTCTTTAATTGTGCATATGCAGTGGCACGGGAAGAAGACGTTGAGGAGGATCTTCTGGAGCATGAGATCACTTTCGCCAAAAGGGGAAAAGGCGGCAAGATTGCTTTTATTTTCACCGGACAGGGGGCCCAGAATGCCCAGATGGGGCGAGAACTCATGCTGACATTCCCATCATACATCGATACTATCAGGAGACTTGACCGTGCACTACAGTCATTGGGCGAAGACTCACCAGATTGGACGATTGAGGACGTTCTCATGGAACCTCCAGCAAGCAGTAAGATTAATGATGTCGAAATTTCGCAGCCCGTTTGCACAGCTGTCCAAGTTGCCCTTGTTGAGCTCCTTCGACTTTGGGATGTGATACCGGTTGCATGTATCGGTCATTCGTCGGGCGAAATTGCGTCCTCATATGCCGCAAATCTTATAACAGCCGAAGAAGCTATCATATCTGCATTTTACAGAGGATTGGGAGTTGGTACTCTTGAAGTGAAAGGCACTATGCTAGCAGTTGGTGCTGGTCCCGAAGAGATTCAACCTTATTTAGTCGAAGGAATTCGTATTGCATGCTACAACTCACCTAACAGTGTTACACTGAGTGGTGATACCGAGCCTGCCACTACAGTCAAGGAGAAATTGGAAGCCGAGAGGGTGTTTGTTCGTGAGTTAAAGACAGGTGGAAGGGCTTATCATTCACATCACATGCTAAATATTGGCAATGACTATGAAAGTCGCTTGTCAGCCGCACTATCCAAGTTCGATGCGTCCGAAGCCACCAAGCATATTGAAAGTGAAAACCCCGTCTTTTTCTCCTCTGTAACCGCACAAAGAATGCCATCTGCATTCAAGCCAGGGCCTAGCTATTGGCGCCAGAACTTGGAATCTCCAGTACGATTCACTGAAGCTGTAGAGGCTGCATTGGCTACAGATCTTGAGATCTCACAATTCGTCGAAATTGGACCACATTCTGCATTAGCTGGTCCTTTGAGGCAGATTAGAGATAACCTGGGCATATCACCCAGAGATCTGGACTATGCTTCGACGCTAGTACGTGGCCAGAGCTCTGTAACCCGTCTCTTGGATCTTGCGGGCACTCTTACTATGAGAGGGTATCCAGTCAACATCGAGCGCGTGAACTCTATAGAGAAGCGAGATGGTGGTGCCATTATCACAAAGACCGGTCTGCCAATTGTTGATCTTCCCAGGTTCTCATGGAACTATTCAGCTGGCGAGGTAAGAAATAAGAATAGACCCAGTGAGGAATACCGCCTACGCAAATTCAAATTCCACGATCTTCTGGGCTCCCTTCTTCCAGGATCTTCTTCAGAACAACGACAATGGCGAAACATGCTTGACTCTAAAAGCTTTCCATGGTTAGAGGACCACAAGTTAGGACCACAACCTGTGCTTCCTGGAACTGGCTACTTGGCAATTGCGACAGAGGCAGCTCGCCAGTTCTTCCATGACAAGTTGAAAATCAGTGGCCCTTTCCGATATTTCTTCCCGAATGTTAGTATCACATCCGCATTGATGATACCAGATTCTGGGTCCCAAGTCGAAATTGTTACCACCATGAAATTCTCTACAGTCACTGCTTCAATTTCATCGAAAACAATTGCAGAGTTCACAATTTCCTCTGTTCAAAATGGAAATTGGACTAATCACTGTTTTGGAACTGTTACAAAGAAAGAAGCCATTGATATAAAACCAAGACTTGATGAGAGCAATCTGCAAGAGCCTAAAGCAGCTCGGACCTGGTATCGTGGCTTCCAAAAGGTTTCTCTTAATTATGGTCCAGCGTTCAATGGATTAAGTAATATCCGCACTAATCCTGCCCTGGAAGAAGCTGTCGCAGAGACTGAGCTTCTTCCAGAAGGTGTTTCTGAACATGATTCTGCGTATATTGTGCATCCCGCAGCAATGGACACCTGTATTCAGGTTGCACTGATTGCGGCCCATAAAGGTTCCTTGAAGGACCTAAACAGGTCGTTCGTCCCCACATCGATGGCTGGTGTTTCTTTATGGTCATGGGAGAACGATGATTACATTCCTTCATTGGCTCCTGGTAGAGGCAAGGTGCTCGGGCATGCAGAATTCTTTAGTCTACGTGCCATGAACGCATGGTGTCAGCTCTTCTCTTCTGAGGGCAAACCTTTGTTCGAGATGAGAGAGTTGTCATGTACCCAATATTCGGAGGCCCTAGATGATCTGGGAACAGTTGATCGTCATCCATATCTACGTACTGTATGGAAGCCAGATGTTGACAGGGTTGGATCCACTCTGACTGATGATTCCCTTCTGGATTTACTTGTCCATAAACGCCCAGGATTTGATATCTGCGAAATCTTTGACAAAGAATCTACGATTTCCGATAATATCCACAAGGTTCTTGAAAGTGGCTCATCACTCCGTCGCTACAAGACTTACACTATCATGGCTCTCAATGACGTTGATGTACAGGAATTCAAGGTCAAGTACGAAGCTTTCCCCGGAATCACAGTGCAAAAGCTTGATCTTGCAGATGTTCCAGAGAAGTTGTTTGATTTGGTCATTGTGCACCAATCTGCTACTGGCGAAACTGATTTATCTAGTTCAAAGAACCTGTTGAATTCTAATGGCAACCTACTGCTTTACAGGGCAGAATCCAACAGTAATGACAGTAAGAGCTCAGCCTATGAAGCTGATGGGCTTTATACCCTTTTGCAGGATGAAAAGTCCTTGTTGATTGGTCCCCACCACGAAAGCACCCCTGTTTCAACAGCTAGAGATATCATACTTGTAACGAGGAACTCCCCAACAGAATTTGACTCTCAAGTCTACTCTAGCCTGTCAAATGATGAACGATCAATTACACAGATTTCTCTGCAGGATTCTGAGTTCCAGGCAAATCCAGAAGCAAGATACGTTTTCATTGTTGAGTCTGAGTCTAGTCTGTTCCATGAATCTTTAACGAGTCAGGAACTGGCAAGAATCCAGTCAATTGCGGGTGAATCACGAGATATCCTATGGATTACCCATGGTAACTTGCTGGATGGAGAAGACCCTAATGCTGGA
This sequence comes from Monilinia fructicola, assembly GCA_008692225.1. Taxonomy (NCBI): domain Eukaryota; kingdom Fungi; phylum Ascomycota; class Leotiomycetes; order Helotiales; family Sclerotiniaceae; genus Monilinia; species Monilinia fructicola. The sequence continues at coordinate 135,363 of VICG01000007.1, read as the reverse complement.
ATAATCGTTGGATTGGGCCGGTGTCTTCAGACAGAACATCCAACTCTGACTTTCAGAACTTTGGATTTGGATCACAAAGATTCTGCACAAGCTGTTGCCAGTGTAGTAGCTGTTCTTGATGCAGCTGAACGTGGTGATGAGGAAAAAGAGTTCATCTCCAAGAATGGGGTGCTCTATATCAGTAGACTCTCTCAAGACCCTCTGCTAGACCAACAATTTGTTGCTGGAACTGAAGCCGAGCCAACTTTAATCCCATATGAGCCAGAAAAATGTGTCAGGTTGGGCATTGAGCGTGTTGGTATTTTTGACACAATCCATTTCAAGAGTGATGAATGGGAAGCACCACTAAAGCCCGGAGAGGTTGAGGTTGATGTAAAATCATTTGGTTTGAACATGAAGGTAATGAATTCCAGGACTGACTTTTTCTAACGCCTTTTTCTAATGTCTTTTATAGGACTTTGCAACGCTCCAAGGAACTTATAATTCAGAAATATTGGGTCTCGAAGGTGCTGGTATCGTCAGAAGCATCGGCCCTGGAGTTTCAAACGTAGCTGTTGGTGATCGAGTGAACTGGGCTGGTCTTGGAAATTTCCGCAACATCGAAAGATACGACTCCAGATTCCTCCAGAAACTTCGGCCTGAGGAGACATCTGACCATATGTCTAGTATCATGATGCCGTTCTTGACTGCCATCTACGGGTTAATTCATCTTGCTAAGCTCCAACCTGGGGAGTCGGTACTAATCCACTCTGCCACTGGAGGTGTCGGACTTGCTGCGATTCAAATCGCACGAATGATTGGCGCGGAGATCTTTGCTACTGTTGGAACACCTGAGAAGAAGGAATTCTTGAAGCAAGAATATGGTCTTCAGGATGATCATGTCTTATCATCGAAAGATGCAAGTTTTGCAGCTGATATCATGCGAATCACCGATGGTCGCGGAGTCGACGTATCTCTGAATTCGCTTGTTCGTGAACAGTTGCGAGCTACGTGGAATTGCATAGGATATCACGGTCGCCATATCGAACTTGGCCAGACTGACATTCTCGACCAAGGAATACTGGACATGAATCCTTTCAAGCGAGGCGCCTCTTTTATCGCCATGGACTTGGTTCTTGTGTTCCAAAATAAACCTGATCTCATTTCTAAGTAAGTTCCGACGGATATGCTGTGATTATATATGTTTTTTCATGCTGACTTGGACAGGATCTTGGGAGAGGTTATGCAATTCTATCGAGAAGGCAAGATTCAGCTTCTTCCAAACTTATCGGTATTCCCCGCTTCTGAAATTAGTCAGGCATTTGAAGCTTTCGGTAAGAAGGACAGGATTGGGAGAGTTGTTGTCAGCTTTGACACCGAGAAGATAAATGTAAGTCGTCGGATTTGCGATTCGCAATTCAATGGCACTAACTAACTGCCGCAGTTTGCCACTAAGAAGAAGTCGATCTCATTCAAGCCAGATGGAGCATATCTACTGGTTGGATGTCTTGGAGGACTTGGTCGATGCTTGGCTCGTCACATGGTTGAAAAAGGGGCTCGTCACTTGATTTTCCTTGGGCGGTCTGGTGAAGACCGACCTGAGGCCGGATCCATGATTAAAGATTTCAGAAAGAATGGAATTATGGTCGATGTGGTGAAAGGTGACGTTACAAGCATCTCGGATGTGCAAAAGGCGGTCAGCTTAGCTGGTGGTCCAATCTTCGGTGTTGTACAAGGTGTGATGGCGTTGGATGTGAGTTTTCTTCTCGAATTCTATTTTTTTGGGTGACACGTACTGAACGAATAAACAGGATCGACTTTTTACCAGTCACGACCTAGACAGTTGGGAGTATGCCGTTCGTCCAAAGGTTACAGGAACTTGGAATCTTCACAATGCTGTTGCCGACCACTCTTTAGATTTCTTCGTCATGCTTGGATCATCATCGGCCCTATCTGGATTCCCAACCCAGAGCAACTATTGCGCGGGCAACTCATTCTTGGAGTTCTTTGCGAGATATCGCCAAAAGCAGGGTCTCCCAGCAACGACAATCTCGCTGACGGTCGTTACTGAGGTTGGATTCGTGAGTCAAAATGAGCGAATTGAAGACGGTTTAGCTAGAACCGGAGTACACACTATCAACGAAGCTGGTGTCATCGACCTCATTGATACTGCCATGATGAAAGCACCCAATCCATCCTGGAAATTTGATCCATTAGCCAACAACTTTATTGTGACCGGTGTTGAGCCCCTTCAGCTGAGTGCCGATCTCGATATCGATGGCATGCCATTCTGGCGTCAACCGCGAATTGGCCCTGTTCTCAACGCCGTACTTGCCAAGAAATCTGGTGGCGAGTCTGGTGCTGGTCAAGGTAAACGTAAATTTTTGTTGCCTGATATCTTGGAGCTGGTGACGGAGAAATTCTCGCAAACATTCAATGTGGCTATGGAGGATATCGACCCGGGAACTGAGATCGCGAGACTCGGTATGGATAGCATGATTGGCACAAGTCTTCGTACGTGGTGCTACAAGGTGTTGGGGGCGGACATTGCGGCTTCGGAGTTCATGAGCTTAAACTTGACGGCAGAATTGTTGGCTCAGAAGATTTATGACAGCAGAAAGGCGTAGTAAAGGGGAGAGAATATACTACGTAGATGTGAGCTAAGGTGCTCCGCTGGTTTCATATGGGGCTGTATATTTCTTGCTTTGGTTTGGATATATTCTCAATTTTCAATTTTGATTTTAAAATGGATGAATTCACAGTGAAGTATAGTACGATGCGTGAACTAATTTGAACACTAAGACACGACAGCTCAGATTGTGTGAAAGATAGGAAATCACCTCTCATTCATCTTGTATGTCATCACCATGTCTTCGCTTCCTTTCCCGCCCTAAGAGTAGATAGATACTCACGTGATAAATTTAAGTAACCTTATTTACCTTTATGCGGGGCAAAAAAGAAAAAGGTTTTCATATCGTGTCTTTTACCACCAAACTATATGGCTATGAAGTTATAGACTCCTTTACAGCCAATTCAGTATAGCGCAGAAGACACCGAGTCCACTATGCTTGATACTCCATTGTCACATGACTTTGCTAGATGGTAGAAAAACATGCAGACGATTATATAATTACTGCTACAATCAATCTTGCAAGAGTGATCCTTCGCCTGAATCACATGACTGGAAGTGAAAAACCACCCAAGAAAACCGTGCAATCATAATTCTAAGGTCACGTTCCAACCAAATACCATCACTACCCACAACATAGTGGCAGTCAACGTAACAAGACAACACGAAGCGTGTTCGTTCAATTCTCGTCAGAGTGTTTGTACGGATGTCCGATGAGATGTTTCTGTTCTGTCTCCGAGTCGGTGGCCGTTTATCTGTAGGAAGGCTTCGGTGTCCGATTTGAAGTTTTTAAGGTTAATCCTCGCCTTTTTCAGACATGATCCACTATCTAATTGAGTGCAGGAAAACGGAACCATCTGCAACATTCGATCTTGACTTGCCATCGGTTGATCACAGGGATCTCGAGGATTGATGTCGAGTTGAGGTGGAAATAGTAGTCATTAAGTGTAATACATGCAATATATCCTCCATAGAAGATAGCATACATGTCCTAAAATAATCATAACTGCGTACGACATTAATTTTCCCAAAAATACCAACATCATGACTGAGAAAGCCCAAATGAAGGTCGTGATAGTAGGAGGGTCCATCGCGGGGCTAACTCTTGCACACTGTTTGTCCCGTTATGGAATCGATTATGTCGTTCTTGAACGTCGACATGATATTGCGCCGCAGGTGGGTGCATCTGTGAGTTTGATGCCTAATGGATCGCGAATTCTCGATCAACTGGGAATGTTTGATGCTGTTTCGGAAAATATCGAGCCGTGTATTTTTATGCAGACTTGGGACGAAAATGGAAGACTGCTTTCCGAAACTGATGCGCCCATACTGACTGGGAAGAGGTATTTGTTTCTTGATGTACAAGGGGTAAATCGTAAAAACTGATTTGATGATAGATTGGGATACACGATTACGTTCTTAGAGCGAGAGAAGTTGTTGGAGATTTTGTATCAATATCTCCCTGACAAATCAAAAATTTTGACGGGGAAATATGTCCGGTCAATAGAACAGGATAGTAAAGAGGCGGTGGTAATCTGTGAAGATGGATCAAGATATTCTGGGGATGTAATTGCAGGCGCAGATGGTATTCACAGCGTGATACGATCAGAGATGCGACGGCAAATTGAGAAGGAAGGGACATTAGAGGATCTGGAAGCCCTGAAAAGAGACGACATCGCCCTCTCCGCAGAATACAGTTGTTTGTTCGGCATCTCTAAACCAATCCCAGGATTAGAAATTGGACATACGCATCGCAGTTCCGGGAAGGGGGCTTCAACTTTGTTGTTTGGTGGTGTTGATGGAAGATTATATTGGTTCCTCTTTACCAAAAATGATGAGAGAAGCTTTGGTGATGAAATTCCACGATACAAAAAAGGAGATGAAACTAATCATGTTGCAAAATACATGCATCATCATGTTTCTGGGAATATTCTCTTTTCCGAAGTGTGGAAACACCGAATTGTTGCGAATTTTGTCCCGATTGAAGAAATGGAGAATGAACACTGGACTTGGAACCGCGTGGCATGCCTTGGAGATTCTATACACAAGGTTTGTTCCAAATCGAAAACCTCAAGGCTCATTGTTCCGACTAACAGAAAACGAATAGATGACACCGAATCTCGGCCAAGGAGCAAACTGCGCAATTGAAAGCGCAGCAGAAATGGCAAACAGTCTAGCCAAAGCCTTGAGAAACGATGGTGGCAAGCCTGCTGCCCAAGATATCAAAAATGCTCTATCGCTATACCATGAGAAACGTAACGTAAGGGCGAATCTGATTGTCAAGGCGGCGAACAAATTCACGCGTGTAGAGGCACTTGCAACAACGGGTGACTGGGTTGCATCGATGTTCATCATTCCACGCTTGGGGGATATCCTTGCCGATAGAGGTGCCAAGGTTCAGGTTGGAGCTACCAGACTGAACTGTCTCCCAATGCCGAAAAGAGCTTTGGAAGGAACCATGCCTTGGAGTATGAATTCTGGTATTGGAAAGGAGGAGAACAAAAAGAGAAGAGCTCAACTTGCGTTACCATTACTTCTAATCGCTTTCTGGTTCTTCTGGAATAGCATACCAGCATCGAAGATATCTCCTGGAGGAAATCGCTTATCAGAGGTGAAATTCAACATGTTGAGATCAATCATCAATATGCTACCATTCGTAACTATCTGGACGATCGAAAGTTACCGTCGCGGAAACGCTCTCACCATCGCAAATATCTTGTAAGTTATCCCTACTTTTCTATGCCGTATTTAACTCTGCTAAGAACCTAAAAATAGCCCCACCGCACTCTTGTTGCTGACCCAGAAATTTGGCATCGGACTTATTGCTCCAATATATTTCTTCTTTCATTATGTCCAATCACCCCAGGAAAATTTTGCAGCTCTCGATAACCGACTGACCAATATGGCATTTGCCAAAACCTTCCCTTTGGTAATACTCATCATTTTCTTGGGTCCTTCATACGCCATATGGAACGCAAATGAGATTGAATCCGCACAATGGGTATACGACATTGCCTGGAATTGGCTCCCAGTCTACTTGACTATTTTGTTGAGAGTTCTGGGGCTCGTCGTAAAAGACACTACTCGATTAGACAGGATATATAAGCCTACGGCTGACCTGCCATATTTAAGGGTGATATACGGTATTTCCATCATCATTTGTGGCTCGCTATATCTAAGCGGAGGTTTGGGCCATTTAATATCAATACCTTCTCTCATTCAAAGATTCCAATCTCCATCCCAGCTTGCGCAAGCTGTTTTAGATGGCAACTCAGGCCTCTTGGAGATAGCGGGTATCTTTTCGTATGGTGCTACCTTCTATTGGGCGTTGCTTAATTTCGCCGATCTCAAGTTTGTTGGCAAATTGAGTAGAAGTTGGTTGCTTATCCTGGCGGCATTGTTTCTATCTACCGTTGTCGCAGGGCCTGGAGCGGCTCTCCTAATCATGTGCGCATGGAGAGAGGAGATCATGGCCAAAAAGAATGAAATTTTTGAGTGATATTAATTTGTGGTGAGAAGCACGGTAACTGGTGTATATTTAGGCGCGTGCTAGCTTTGAATGTTCTTGGACATCTCTGCACTAGATCGATTGCAACACAATGATAGCATAATAATGGATATTTGTTCAGATCTTCGAAGCAGTTAATCAGTGACCTTGATGTATTTATTGATGGGCATGCCAGCAGTCTTCCACTTTAGAAGTGCTGCTGTAGATCTCTCAGTAACCGTAACTCCTGTAAGTCCAATTCTAATAAACTCTCTGTGTATTTCAAGATTGTTCCACGTACTCGAGTAGGCGGTACAGGGTGGAAACATACTCGGGTAAACTCAAAGAATAAGAAAGGCACGAAAAAACTAATTATCCCTGCAAGATTTTGGCAAAACTATTAACCATTGGTGGACTGTCAAATCAAAAATCGGAAAGTTTCGATTTCCAATGCCCAGGTTCGGTAATCTTGGATACTGGGGTACCCGCTCAAAGTTCAACCCACACACTTCGGAGATCTAAGATCTTACAATGCACACCGAAGGCAACCGAAGCAAAGGGTGACTGTGTTGGACCCTCATATCTATCTATCAATGAAGTCTAATACTGCATCACATCAGAGTTTCCAAAATCCTAAATCATTGCTGCAAAGATGATTGAAGGTTTGAAAGAGGTTGTTCGAGACTCTCTGCAGCTTGGTTGGAAAAGTATCACTTTGATCGTGATATTCTTCATTCTAGCTGCAATATTTGTTGTATGGACTCAGAGACCTGAAGAAGAGTTGCTGCTCAAAAAGTTAAAAGCTCTTGGCTTACCGGTTGTGGGAGTGGGACCAAATGTGAATGTTAGTGAGGCATTAGAAACTGGTACTCAAACTGTAAGCAGCTGCAATCCAAGAATGACCTTTGTTCTTGTGCTAATTATGCGTAGTACCCAGACTCGCCATATGTTATTCCAGCCGATCGTGTTCCTATCGTCATTCTCCCCAATTCAGTCATTAATAGCATAAAGTCTCTCCCAGAAGAGAAAATATCCTTTGAGAAGGAAGTATTCGCTCGACATCTTGCCCATTTGAAGGAAACTCAGAAGATTTTCTCCGAACCAATTCTCAATTCAATAAAACAAGATCTTACCCGGAATATCTCTAAAACCCTTGATACATTATGGGACGAGGTAGATTACGCTTTCGAAAAAAAACATCGGAACTCTACCAGGCGATGAGGAGCAATGGAAGACCGTGTCAGTTTATGGAAAGGTGTTGAATATAGTTGCATTGTTGTCCGGAAGAGTTTTTGTGGGTGCCCCATTGTGCCGAAACGAAGAGTGGATCAAAGCAACGATTTCATATACATTAGTCCTCGGTGCAACGGTTGGAATGCTTTGGAAACGCCCTTGGTGGCAAAGGAGAATTGTTGCGCCTCTATATTTTCGAACATATGACGGTGTGCATCGGAAAGCCGAAGAATTGCTAAGACCTCTGCTTGAACGCGAAACCGCACTCGAACCGTCAGAGTGGGAAAAAAAGACGGGAGAGCAAACCGACGGACAGCTTATCAGGTGGTTACTATCACATACCCCGCAAAAGGACGGAAAGATCGACGTGAAGCAACTAGCCCATGACCAATTAACTGTTAGTTTGGCTGCTATCCACACAACAAGCATTACAATATCACATCTCTTATATGACTTGGCAACTTATCCTGAGCACGTAGCTCCTCTTCGTGAAGAGCTTGAGTCGGTTATTGCAGAACATAAAGCCGCTGGGGGAAATGGGAAGTTGAGCAAAGTAGAGTTGACCAAATTATGGAAAATGGATAGCTTCATCAAGGAGTCGCAGAGACTTAATCCGCCAATTCTCGGTAAAGAATAATCCTATCCCCAGACAGTCAATACTGAGACTAATTTATGATTCCAAACAAAAGTCCAGATGCGTCGATATCTTACCGCTCCACTGGCTCTTCCCTCGGGTCACATTCTTCCGCCAGGAACCTTTTGTGGAGTCGATGCTCAAATGACAAATCGCACTGTTCCATACTATGAAGCCTCTCCAATAACCCATCAACAAGCACCATTTGACAGCTTTGATGGGTTCCGCTTTAGCAAATTGCGGTCGGTGGCAGGAAACGAAAACCGATATCAATTTGTAACTTCCAGTACCGAGGCCTTAAACTTTGGACATGGTTCGTAATTGGTCCATACTATTTTCCCAGTCAATACGATTGTAACCTTTCTTTTCCATACTGAACACATGATTTTCATTCCTTCATACAGTTTTTATTCCTCGTTTTCCTCGAAACATCTTCTTTGATAGACAAGTGCTAACTTACTGATTAATCCAGGAACGCACGCATGCCCAGGAAGATTCTTCGCAAGTAATGAGATCAAGATTGCGTTAGCAGAGGTATTGTTAAGATGGGATGTGCGACTCAAACCTGGGGAAGGAAGACCAAAGAACTTATATACCGATACGAATGTGATGCCGAATATCAAAGGAGAGGTTCAGATGAGAAAAAGGAAGTCAATATGAGGGTTGAAAAAATAGAAAAGAATAAAGGGTGGTTGAACGAGGTAGTTTTGTCATATATAGAAATAACATAAAATATAATATAGCTGCTGTGCAACCACGATCAGCTCTTAACAATTTTGATCTCTCAACTTGGGTCATAAAGGTCCACAAAGGTTCATCAAAGAAGATCTTCCTTATTATATCAATATATATTTATATATATATAATAATAATATATAAATAATATATATAAATATATGTATTGGTTTGGTGAATTGTGTTGCACTTGATGTTGATGAGATGCCAGTGGGTAAGGGCAGAGCATGCAGGACGGAACAAGAGTTATTCCGCGCCGCTCAAGACCCTCAAACATGACCATTAGTTAACCTCAACCTCACCACCTGGAGAAACAACTATCTTTACACCAACAGACACTTGCGATCTTGGAACTGCATCTTTATGAGAGGATATACAAATAATGATTACGTTGACAACTGTATCTACAAGAAAAGAAGCACGCTACTAATACCACCATGATTACACTCCTGGGAATTATTTATCACCCGTAATCTTGAATTCACCAGAAGCCAATTCGCACAGATCTTTTGCCGCAGCGCCACCCAATATCTTCAAGACAGGAAGAGACACGCCCACCTCCTTCAAGAACCAACTTCGGATCTCAACTGCAATCAAGGAGTCGATACCCAACTGCGTTAAAGGGGCATTTTCATCAATTGATCCCGGATCCGCTTGGAGGATAAGCTCCAGCTGTTTCGCGAAGCATCTCTGCATAACCGCTAATACTTCGCCCTTCGTTTGCGCTTTTGCAAGTTGTTCCTTGGTCGGTACCTCGACCTCGCCTTGAGAGTCGCTCTCCTCCTTAACGACATCATTCATGACGAATGCGAATCGTGGGTTAGCATGCCAGCGTGGTTTATCCCGTTCTTCGCCTGTTGATGGAGCGACCATACCAATGATGATTTCAGGGCAACGATCGCTGGATGGGTGTCCAGATTGCACAGCTTCAGACAATACTTGAAGGAATTCGTGTTCGGGAATTGTGAGATAGTTGTAACTGCGCAAAGCAGACTCGGTGAAACGTCCAGAACGTTCTACATATCCGACTCCGAGAATCATACCAATATGAATGACTGAAGCAACACCTCCACGTTTGCGACGTTGCTCTGCGAGTGAGGCCATATACTACAAATGCTTTAGTGGGATTGTACGACAGGAGAAGAAATGAGTATAACACATACCATATTTGCGGCGGCATAATTGGACTGTCCAGGGATACCGTTTACCGCGGCCAAACTGGAGAACAAGACGAAGAAATCAAGGTCCAAGCCAAACACAGCGTCAATATTGATGGTACTAAGGACTTTAGGACGAACTACACGCTCAAGTGTTTCGAAGGGCATGTCTGAGAATGGTTTGTCATCCAAGACCATACATCCGTTCATCACTCCTGCAATTGGAGGCATCGTCTTGATGGCATCTTCACGCAATTTGGCCACTGCTGCTTTGTCGGTGAAATCAATGGTATACACGAGAACTACGGCACCCATTCTTTCCAATTCTTGCTGCCAAGGAGTACCTGGCTTGACGGATCTGCTTGAAGTTAGCATGTTATTTTGAAAGGAATGTACTGATAAATGACTGTATATGAGAGACTAAAACTTACCGACTACCAATAATGATGTATCTAGCCCCGGCTCCAACCATCCATCTACAAATCGACTGCCCCAAATCTCCGGTCAAACCTGCTAATAGATAGCTCTTGTTGCCATCAAAGATTTGATTCTGAGAAAAGGGCTTGATGTCGACTACTAAGGTTGCATTCCTTGTCCAGTCTACGATAGATGACGAAGAAAGTGAGGAAATTGAACTATGTTGCAAACTGGAGGCAGCCAATAAGAGATCTTCTTCAATCTTGCTCGTTGTGGTAGATCCTGCATATGATTTAACCTCAGCGAGTATTTCTGATGGAGAACCAGATGCTAGTGACTTTGTTGCTCCGAAACTCAAGAATTTGTCGATCTCGATTTTGTTGATGGATCTCGGCAGTGCATCTTTGATGTTTTTACCGGTGCCACTAATGTCAATAAAGGATTGAATTGAAGTTGGCAGCAAATCTCGAATGGCCCGTTTGGACAATGTCGGATGAATTCTTGTGCACCTTTGAATTGCCACGGTAGTTGATTCGGTACTTGCACTGTATGCGACAGATTTTCCGCTCTCTGGAGCTATTGATTCCACAGCTTGACTCAGTGCATGGCTTGGCTCGTGAAGCAAAACTTTCGAGGCAGTGTTGTTCAGTATCTGTTTTGCCAAGAGGTATGCCACGGCACTTTGGAGATATTCGGCAGTAACTTCATCAGCTGGGACAACCCAGTCTTGAGGGACAGTGATGATAGACTCATTTGAGGTGGAGAGAGCGAGAACTTGCGATCCGGAATTTGTCTTGCCCAGGCTGACGTAAAAATAGTGATCATCTATGTTGACAGCATACAGAGAAGAGAAGGCCACGGAAACTTCCAATTCGCTTTTGCTGTCCACACGATCAACAGCTTCCTCTTGGATTTCAAGGCTGACGCGGTCGCCACTAGAGGGAGGAACTATGGCTACCCTCTTTGATACCAACGCAACTTCTTCTGTGATCACACGACGTGTAGAGTTCAAGACGTCATTGAGCTTCTTAATCGGCTTCACTCTGGGAAGGTACAAATGTTCACTTTCATATATCATCTCTGGCTCAATGGACCACAGCAAGTCCTCCTTGCGCGAATCTTGAAGGCTTATTGCAACCTCCAGTCGAACAAGCGTCTCCCCGATTATTCTTTCCACGTTTTCTTTCAAGTTGACATCCAAGAATTGCAAATTTAAATGAGGCATCTCGGAAACGATGGATCGTCCTAATCCGACCGCCATGTTGGCGTATGGCTCATCACCTTTACATCCGGTAGTAACCCAAAGAACGGATTCGGCAGAATTGATAACGGTTTGGATACCCTTCAGACGTTCTGCATTCATTGACTTGAAAACTGGTTCGTCAAGGTCTGCAATACTCAATACTGTGGTTCCAAATGGGATTGTGAGCTTCGATGCTTCTTCCCAGGTGGCAAGAACTGTAGTCTTGCGAGTCTTCCAGGAAGGAATTTTTTCTTTGAGATTCGCAAGAAGTGAATTCGTGCTGGCAGTTGCTCCTCCAATAACAATGAGATCATTTCCTGCAGACGAAGGAGAATATTGAAGCGGTTCTCGAAGCTTTTGTACCTCGTCATCAACCGCTTGACTGAGGATTACGGATACCGTGTAACGTGATTTGTCTTTGAAATCATTGACAATAGCATCAACACCCGAGAATCCAGTCTTCTTCAAGACTGTATCCCATTCTGGCGGAGAGATGGTGGGGCGATATGGTCGTCCATCCGCACCCCCAAGCCACCAACCGGGCAAGCCCGCCATCAGGAACCCAGTACGTTCGAGATGACCAGTACATTCTAACAGACAGAGATACCCACCGGGCTTCAATAATGTTCGCACATTCTTCATTGTTTTCTCAAGAAACTCGGTCGCATGAAGAACGTTTGATGCAACGATGACGTCGAAAGAATGAGCTTCATAACCTTGCTCCAAGGGATCTTTCTCACAATTGAGCAGACTAAATGTCATGCGATTGGCATAATCACTGAAAACTTCTCTAGCCTTCATGAAAAAGCCGGTCGAGATATCCGTGAAAGTGTAATGAGCAAATGCATCTCCAATCCCTGTAAAGATACCTTTGGTGGCGCCTCCAGTTCCTGCTCCAATCTCCAAGACCCGCATTCTTGGGTAGCGATGTCCAATCTTTTTCATTGCAGCCGTGACAAATTTGTTTGAAGTGGCCATTCCGATACCTTCGGTGTATAGTCTATCGAGCAGTCCATTTGGCAACATGTGTTCCAGCATTGTAGTCGTACCTCTGACTACACCAGGAAGATTGTTGCCCACAGCTTGCATCAATTCGAGATCAACACAGCCGGGATATTTGGCAGCTTGAGAAATAAGTTCCTGAAGGTCGTCATTGTTCCACTCTGGCTTTATGGAAGGATGTGTTCCCTTAGAAACGAGGTCTGTGACATGGTTGATCCAGTTGAACAGAGGCCGGTGATTATCTGGGACATCTTCTGGCTTGATCTCAGATTTTAGCTGACGCATATATGCGTAAGATAGTCTTTCGCCCAAATCGATCAAATAAAGTACCTTCGGATCGTCGTCCTCAATATCCGCATCTGAAATGATGCCTCCAGACACATCTGCCTCCCATATTGTCTGCAGATACAGCTGGCGATCTTGAGATGGTCTTGCTGCTGTGAACGACTGCATCTGCAAACCTTCTATTTGAATCTCAATTTCATTTGTCAGTGGATCGAAAACATCAACATCTCCAACGTAAGTGGCTGCATCATTGGCAGTGGTGGGTGTGACTTCTGTGATATATCCATCCATTCCGGCCAGTGATGTCTCTTTCTGGAATGCTGCTTCGCAAAGCGCAATATTGAAGCTCATCTTAGCAATTCGCCTTGGGAGGTATGGTGTCCAGAAGCGCTCATCACCAGGACTTGCAAATGCTGCTAATGTGGCGTGCAAAGTCATGTCTAAGAATGCTGGGTGAACCAACAACCCAGTATCGGATAAACATCTCCGACCTTCCAGCGAAGAGATGTGCATCCTTCGTTGACCTTTCTCAATGCCTCGGAAGATGCCGGTGAACTCAAGTCCAACGTTAGCCAAGCTGTCATAGAATCTATCGACATTCAATGGGCCAAGTACTGGCCTCACGGATGAACGGATAGACATCGCGTCAGGAGACGGGGTTCCAAGAGTCATTTCTATGCGTCCAGAGAAAATCTTGGACATTGGTTTTCCATTTGGTGCTGCGGTGCACCAGAAATCTGCAAAGACTCTTTCATCATTGCCACTGATGGCGGACGATGTAGGCTTAAGGGAGAACATAACTTCAACTGCTGCGTTATTCTCTTCAAGATTGATCGCTTTTTCAATATCAACCTCAAGAAGCTCGACCAGACGGATTGGCTTTCCATTTGCAAGTGCCTTCGAAGATTCTAGAGCCATGGAACAATAAAATGCTGCAGGAACCAATGTTTGACGTTGGAATTTGTGTCCCGAAACCCACGGTAGCTCATCAAGTTTGAATATGTTTCTCCAGCGATACTCGATATCCGTGTCATCTGCGCACCTAACACCAAGAAGTTCGTGAGGTGGCTCAATTCTATTGCGGTAGTTGCGAGAAATTCGAGACTCGGACCAGAAAGTACGGCTGTGATCCCACGAGTAGGTTGGTAGACCCTTCAAAGGCCTAGGAGTTGTCACCTCGCCACCTGAGATAACACTAAGATACTGCTTGAAACTTGCTTTCCTCCCATCAATATGGTTCCATAGAAATCCTACGCCTTTGGCAAATGCGATGGAATCATTTTCTCCGCGAGATAGTGCTCCGGAATATGGTACAACCGCATTGGCAGCATGTTTGAATGTTTGTGCCACCGGTCCTTTTAACGCTGGATGTGGTCCTACTTCAAATCCAGCATCGAATGGGCCAGACTCTTTGGCTGCTATGCTAACAGCTTCGAAAAATCTGACTGGAGAAACCAAGTTGTCTAGCCAGTATTGGGACTCAAGCTCGGAAGTTTCGTTGGCCATGTTTTTCAGATGTACACTCGAAATCCATGTGCAATCTGGTGAGCTGGGCTTGGGAGATATCTTACACGCAGCAAGAGATGTTGTGTATGGTTCCGAGCATGGTAGCATGTGGTCAGAGTGATACGCAGTATCAACCTTCAGAACCCGAGCGAAGACGCTCTTGTTTTCAAGAACGCCTCTGGCCTTTTCGATCGCGTCTTTGTTGCCACTGAGAGTGACTGTCTTAGGAGCGTTACTTGCTGCTATAGAAATCTTGCCTTGGTAGTCTTCCTCGGCGCAGAATTCAAGAGCGTCGTCAAAACTTAATCCTGCCGCCATCATTGATCCCTCCTCTCCTTTCTTGCCCTTTGCAAGATGTGCATGTAAGCCACGATAGTAAGCGATACGAATTGCGTCACCAGCCGTCAGTCTACCGGCCGCATAAGCTGCGCCAATTTCTCCCGATGAGTGTCCAACCACGGCGTGAAATTTCACTCCAATTGCACTCAACAAATCTACGAGAGCAACCTGCAGGGCCGTGCAAAGAGGTTGAGAGAACTCGGCCTTCTCAATCGAAGATTTTCCCGCTGGGGCAAGGATCTCCTCTTTCAATGACCATTTTGGAGCATCAAAGAGTCCACTCAGAGATTCCTCAAGGGTATCGATTGTCTGAGAGAATGACGGTACATTGGCAATCAACTCCTTTCCCATTGCCGGCCATTGTGCACCTTGACCTGTGAAGACACCCAAGATCTTTCTTGATGATCTGCTGTTCACATTCGAAGATCTAGTTCCGACAGCTACGTTGGGATTCTCCTCTTTGGCGACTATCACTTTCTCGAGTTGATCTAATAGATCATCGGTATTTGAAGCTACGAACGAAGCTTTTGTTGGCAAGTTACTTCGACCTAGTAAAGAATATCCTAAGTCTATTAGGTCAACTTCTTCATGATCTTCTATATAATCACTAAAGTTCGTGATATTTTGCACCAAGGAATCTTCGGATATGGCAGATATAGTGAAGGGGATGAGTGCAGCTGACTTAACTCCCGGTGATGCTGGAGTTGGTTCGTAACTTTCGAGAATGGCGTGTGCGTTAGTACCACCGAAACCGAATGAGTTGACACTGGCGCGAAGCGGACCTTCAACAATGGGCCATGGCAATGGAGCGGTGGGGATTTTCAAATTTTCATAAAAAGGCTCGATAGCTGGATTTAAAGTTTGGAAATGCAGATTAGGTGGTATAGTTCTCTCCTTTATTGCTAATCCAGCTTTTATTATACCTGCCAGTCCTGCAGCACCCTCTAAGTGGCCAATTACTGTTTTAACAGAGCCAACATGAAGGGGCTGTGCATCGGGGCTTTCTGATTTATCAGGGAAGAAAGCGCTGCTAATAGCTTCTGCTTCGACTGGATCTCCGGCTGGGGTTCCAGTACCATGGGCTTCCTTTGGGAATGTCAGAAGAGTTCTTGGATCGAAGTTTTGAATACACCACTTACAAAATATTGACACCTTTCTGTAGGCTTAGTACAGTCGAGGCCAGCTCGAGCATACGTTTGACGAATCAGATCGGCTTGAGACGAAGCTAGTGGCATAGTAATACCTTTCGATCTACCGTCTGAGTTCACGCCGGTCTAATCACAACTAATTAGCTTTCAAAAATTACTGACTAGGTAAAAACAGTATGTACCTCACGAATAATATACTCAATCTCGTCACCATCCTCCAAAGCATTCTTCAAGGTCTTCAAGATAATTGCAGCAGTTCCCCTCACCACGTGCATACCCATCAGCTTTTGAATCCCACATTTGTGACTTTCCCGTAGGGGAAAGCATATGAAGATTTGACTCCCCAATATACATTTCCGGACCGAAGATCAAATTTGCACCAGCGGCGATGGCTGTTCGACTTTGTCCGCTTCTGAGCGTTGCAATGGCGTTATGAAGTGCTACTAAACTTGAAGAACACGCAGTATCAATAGTCATTGAAGGCCCTTTCCAATCAAAGAAATAAGAGATCCTGTTTGACATAATGCTGCGTGCTGTTCCTGTAGCTAGATATTGTGGTATATCTTCAATATCTCTCATTAAAACGTCGAAATAATCAGCGCACATCAGTCCAACATATACTGCGGTGGAAGTGCCTTGCAGTTCTTCAATCGACAATCCAGCAGCCTCTAGAGCTTCATACACAGTTTCTAGAAGCAAGCGTTTGTTGCGGATCAAGTGCTTCTGCTTCACGTGGATTTATATTAAAGAATGAAGCATCGAATGTTGTGGGATCTTCATTAAGAAAGTAGGATTTTGTTGCGTTGGTGGTGGTTCCATGATGCTCGCCGTTTGGGTGATAGAAGGCTTTGATGTTGAATCGTGAGGAGGGAACCTTTTGGGTGAGGTCGTAAGGATGGTGAAGAAGGTTCCATAATTTCGAGGGAGAAGAGGCACCACCGGGGAAACGACAGCCTGTGCCAATGACGGCTATAGGTTCATTTGCTGTGATCATAATTCAGTGGTTTGAAGGTACTGCCCAAAGAGAAGAAAGACAAAGGTGAAATGATTTCAAGAGATAAGATTATTTGCTACGGATGTAGTTGATACGTTCGCAAGTGAAAAGGGTAATATCTTGGAGCTGTACAGAGTAGCGTCTTGGTTTCCAAGTTTTGATATGATATTCCATATCAAGAAAAGTAAACGGTGGATAGCACGTGGAGTCCGGGGAACCTAATCATGTGTTTACGAATTGAATACTCCACTCACGGGATCCGAGTGTATAGCATTGCGGCCCCCTCGTGTCATTGCCGATTTACAGTAGAGGCAGGCTTTTGAGCCTGCTTCTGTACCAAAAATTCATTTTGAATAAAAGTTAAATACACTGACAACTAGGGTTTTATAAATTATATATTTTGACTGACGAATATATATTTTTATATGATAACGCTTAAAAAGCGTTATCAAAATATTATGCCAAGCACCTGCACATTATATGCTTAACGTCATGTGCAAGCACACGTGGTTACGTCCTGTTTTTCACTTTTTTCATCCAATACGATCGTTAGAATGAAAGAGAAGGGGAATAGAAATTTGAGGAATTTTTCAGATGGGAATGAGAATTTCGTTTCTATGAGAGATTTTTGACAAGTTAGAGACATTTAGGAAACTATTGAAAGTTTCGAATAAGGATATCCATAGTAGCGCTCAATCCACTCCAACACATTAGGGCTATCGTAATAAGTCCCAAAAAGGCAATTATAAGATCCTCGCCTTATTTCATATTCTTCGATTTCTATGAGAGATTTTTTGACAAATTGAAGACATTTAGGAAACTATTGAAAGTTTCGAATAAGGATATCCATAGTAGCGCTCAATCCACTCTAACACATTAGGGCTATTGTAATAAGTCCCAAAAAGGCAACTATCAGATCCTCGCCTTATTTCATATTCGTCGGTTTCGAAGAATATAGAATGGAGCTTTGTTTTCATCAAATTAAACTAATATAGCCAAAACGGGCGTTAATCTTAAATATATATACCTATATTAGAATTACTAATCGATCTAGCTTATCCGCTTGTATAGAATGCTATACTATTTATAATCTCGCTAATTTTGAAAAGTATAAAATGTAGCTAAATGCCTTTTAATAGAAATACTATATTTATAAACTATATCTATTATATAAACTATAAAAATGAAAACAAAAACTAGTTAAATGTCTCTATTATATTAATAGTAAATTATATCAATTTAAACAATTAGATTTAGTTATCTTACTTTATATATCAAAAACGAATATTTAATCAATTAAAAGATAGGAAACGAATAATCTTATTAGCTAGCTTGAATGAGTGATATGATAGGCTGGAATATATAAATACTTAAATTTTGAAGATATGCTTAATAAGCATCGAAGACTTTCCCTAATTATCCAATCAAAGTCATTCTTTTCCTTTCAAAATACCTTCAATATTTCCTTAAAATATAGTATCTACCATTTCCACCTACAATATCTCCAGCCCTTACCTAAAACAGACTAAATATCCACTTCAAAGCACGCTAGTATATGTACGTATATACCCAGGTATTTGTCTTAAGCAATATTACGTGTTATAACGAAGTTGACGAATATACGGAGTGCGTTAAGGTTACTTTATGAAAAAGCGTTATAAATAACAATCCTACTGACAACATTGAAGCTTCTCTTTTTTTTGTTCGCTTACTACAGCAAATCATTCACGAACTTTCGCAGACCAAATTCCAGACATGCAAGCAATAATCCAAAACGGGCCTGGGCAACTCCAGCTGGCAGAAAATGTATCAAAGCCATCGATAGAGCCAGGATCAAGGAAAGCTTTGATAAAAGTCCACGCTGTCGCTCTGAATCATAGTGACTGGAAAATGGTTGATTTTTCGGCCAAACCTGGAGCTATCAGCGGATATGATATGGCTGGTGTTGTGGAGGCTATTGATGAGTCCTCAGATACGGGTTTGGCTGTTGGGGATCGAGTTCTAGGTGTCACGAGTATTCACGGGGGAGCATTTGCGGAGTACGTCCTTACAGATGGAGACTTGTTGATTAAAATCCCTGGACATATGGACTTTCAGACAGCAGCAAGTTATGGTGTGGGGATAGTTACGACAGGTTTGGCATTATACGGTCACGAATGCTTGGCATTGACATGGCCAGATCCAGAAGGGAATGTCCATGCTGGTCCACAGAAAATTCGCGTCGGTCCCCGAGGGTGGAGCGGCGGGAACGCACTTACGGATGACGATAACGAAACCCCACGGATTCCGGTACTCGTCTATGGAGCTTCAACTGCCACTGGCACCCTGGCAATCCAATTGCTGCAGTTGTCCGGCTACGAGCCCATAGCTGTATGTTCACCTCATAATTTCGGACTGGTGCAATCTAGAGGAGCGTCCAAATGCTTTGATTATCATTCTCAGGGGTGTGGAGCTATGATTAAACAGTACACACACAACAGACTTGAGTACGCTCTTGATTGTATCACCACAGCATCTTCAATGCGTCTCTGTTATGAGGCTCTGGGTGCTGCAGGCGGGAAATATGTCTCGTTGGATCCATTCAACGCAAGGGTGCAACGGTCACGTGCTGATGTCAAGGCTTTCTTTTGCTATGCACTCACCATATTTGGTATACCGATTGAATTAGACGGAGAATTTGCACGGGATGCAAAGCCTGAGGATCGAAAGCTGGCAGAGAGGTTTGTGAAGATTGCTGAGAAGTTTATCGAGCAAGGAAAGTTGAAGGCACATCCTACAACCCTTAAACCAGGGGGATTAAGTGGAATTATTGGTACCATCGATCTTTTGAGGAAAGGAAAGGTATCCGGGAGCAAATTGGTGTTCAATGTTGTTGATGCTTAGGATATTCCCAACTTGGACTTTGTTCTTCAAACATACCGCCAATTAAGTTTTTGTTCCGGAAACATACCATTGAGCATTGCCTCACCCACCAGTTGGTTACCAAACATTGTATGGAAACCCTCAAATACCATCAGGTTTTCGTCTGTGTGCAATCGTAGCAAAAGGGTGTGAATTCCGATAAATTAAAATCAAACATATAGCCTGGAATTGAAGAGGCCTGAAAGAAGGCCAATCAAAGTTTCAAAAACACAAAGCTAATCGATTCGCTTGATGTGATAGCTAAGTAGTGTATTTCCAAATCTGGAATTGAATTATTTTTCTTCTATCTGGGACACTATTTAGAACGTTCTCTTATCTGTATCTTTGCAGTTGGATCTACTACGAGACTCATATCACTCTTTAAGTTCTTTGGCCTTTCCATTCCAGGAAGGAGCTGAAAATCATACTTCCGTAGAAGTTCGATCAACATAGTCTTGATCTCATTACTGGCAAAGAAGCGGCCAGGACAAGCGTGAGTTCCATGACCGAAAGCCAAACTGTCTTTTCCGGTAGTTACCAGTTGAAACTTGTTTTCGGAGCCCTCTCGCTGTCTTAGCTTCTCGAATCGAAAACCGTCGAACTCTTCGGGGTTTTCAAAGATTTTACCATCAAACCCGATGGAGCCGGCTGCCATGCCAACGAAAGATCCCTTTGGCAAGATTGTTCCATCGGAGAGCTGTACAGTGTCCATCATCTTTCTGTTCATGGTAACTGATGGCGAAGGGTATTAGGAGATGAATTTACAAGAAAAGAATGGGACTGTCAATCATACCGAGGTTTAGTGGGTTCATTCTTTGACTCTCTTTCAGAAAAGAATCCATCTTCCGAAGCTTTGTAAGTATTTGCTTTGTGATTTGTGCACCTTCTGGAAGATTTGCATCGAGCTCTTCGCGGAGAGCTTCGATATACTTAGGACGTGCTGCAAGGTCCAGAATCACGTTACCAAGCTATTGAAGAATTTAGCTTGCAGTCGCAAAATGAATGAACAATCTGTAAGATTGTACTTACCAGACCGGATGTAGTATGCAGGGCTGCAAATGCTGTTTCCTAATTGTAAGTTTTATGTCACAGGGTGAGATCAGGAGAAAACCAACCTATTAACTACAGAGTAGTTAGTTAGTATACATTGTTTTTCAAGAATTGGTAACATTTGGCTTACTAGTTGGCATCGACCTTGAAATGTCGCATCTTTAGCATTTTTTCCCGAGTTGTCGATCATCCATTGAATCATGTCTTGAGGTTTCTCGAAACCTTCCTGCTCCATTTCCTTGAATCGCTGATTGAAAATAGGTCGCAGAAACTCTGCTGCATCCGTATAATGCTGGCGAACTTTCTTTAACTCTGGTGAATATAGAGCATATATTGGTCTGAACAGAGGATGACGTGCCCAAACTGCTCGCCCCCCCAAAAACGTATCGCGAGTGTAAGTGGTTGATATTTCAATCCATTTTTCGTTCCTACATAACGGCTCACCTACCATCACTCTTCCGCTTACTTTTGCCACTATTCGCAAAATGATGGGATAAAGTGTGATGTCTCTCCATTCCGTGGTCTTCGGCATTTCAGTGGCAAATGCAAGCTCTGTTTCCGGTTGCATATTTTCCAATGCCCGCGCAATGCTCTGCGTGAGGTCAACCTTGACACTTGCTGTAACTGCATCACCTTCTACATTGTTGGCAAATGCTGTGTAGTGCCCATAGTATCTGTCTCTGAATTCCTCAAGAAACGAGATCTTGTTTGGAGGTAGAGACTTGATTTCATTAATGTATTTGATCGGTAAGATGATTGTAGGGTGAGCAGCAGTAGGAAGCAGAAAAGGTGTATCTGGACACTATTCGTTTCTGTCAATGTTATATCTCGAAAACCAACATGCGAAAATCGTACCTGGTTGTATCCTGTGATCAAGGCAGAGCGAAGATCGCTAACGTCGCCTATAGTTGGAGCATCGAAATTCAATTTTTTGGAATTGAAATATTTGAAGAAATATTGAAATGCAAAGATGATGCATAGCGCAATTACAGTATTCACATTCGTCAATGATATTATACCAAGATCTGTAAATTGAAGCATCTTGATCAGAGAGAGGCTCCTATTACGGGAAATTACAGCGGCTGACACTCGTGAGAGCAGAACTATCAACCATTTCAAGTGCAACTTACTGGTTTATGCATTCGGTTCACGAAATAGTCTTGAGCTTCGAAAAGAAAAATGACTGGGGTATGATTTTTGTCATTTTTCACGGTAACCTACTCCGAAATCTGGGCAATCAAGGGGTTTCGGCACCCGGTAGCGCAGGTGCGTGGCAGACTCGCCCCACATTCTCCAACAACCAATAATATGTACTCTATTTCTCCTCGGAGGCCGTCGAAATGGCGCCAGCACTGTTCTATTGCTTCAATTTTACCACCTCATCAATGAGCAAAGGTGCAGCTCAGAATTGTGGTCAATCGTACCAGATCATTCAAGATGCCCTCACTTGAATGGCTTGATCGACTTGGTGTACCATCCATCTATCTTTGGATTGGATTCGTTCTAGTAACTGTAAAGAAACCAAAGGGATCTCTTTCCATGAACTAAACTAATCTTATTGTGTAGCTCTTAGCATATCCTACCTATTTTGCAATTTACAACCTATATTTCCACCCATTGAGGAAATTTCCAGGACCAATATTAGCTAGATCGTCTTACATTTGGTACGCTAAACATTGGTAAGCGATGACACCCCAAAAGAAGAATGAAATCCCATGACCTCGTCTAATCTTGCGATTTAAGGATTGGCGGAAGATGGCCTCACGCGTTGTCGGATCTCCATGAGCGATACGGTAAGTTTCTACGTCTAATCTCGTCCACATAAGATTTGCAGCTCACAAGTTTCCAGGCCAAGTCGTTCGGATTGCTCCTGACGAGCTTGCATTCAGCTCAGCTCAATCATGGAGAGATATCTATGGCCATTCAGTAAAGGGGAAGAAGTACTTCCGGAAAACCGACTGGTATGCTGGTGTTGGTGATCTACCAAATTCCATCTCGACAGAGCCAGATCCACAAAAGCACAGTGCTATGCGTAGAGTTCTGGCAAATGCTTTCAGTAACTCTGTTTTGAAGGGACAGGCAGATGTCATCAATAAGTATTTGGATATGTTCGTGAGTCAAATTAAAAAGCACGACAATCCAAATGGTATTCCAGTGGAAGAATGGTTTAATTGGTTGACTTTCGATATTGTAAGTATCCCCGTTTATCGAGGGTAGTTAATTTTCTAGTGTAAATGCTGATGAGGATCATTTAATAGATTGGCGACCTAACATTTCATGAGTCTTTCGGTGCAGTGGAAAACGGTAAGCTAATATCTTTATCCAAAAATGCGTTTCCTCTTTCACGAATGAGTAACTAATATTTCTAGCCCGAACGCATTTCTGGATTCACTTGATCATCAATGGAAACTTCATTCGCAGTCTTTATCCAATTTTCCAGAAGATCCCCATTAGTAGACTCTTCATGAAATGGATCATCCCAAACATGGATGAAATTCGCGAGCAGCGACGAGAACATATCGCACACACCAACTCTAAAGCCATGAAACGTGCTAAGCGTGATGATGTTGTTCAAAAGGACTTTTTCAGTTTCTTGCTTGGTAAAGAGGGAGCAGACAAATCAGAAATGTTTTTGACTGCACAGGCTCATACTCTCATTATTGCTGGATCCGAGACCACAGCTGTTACTTTGACAGCAATGGTATCATTCTTACTTAGATACCCCGACAAAATGAAGATTCTCATTGATGAAGTGCGGGGTGCATTCACAGATGCATCGCAAATCAATGTCGAAGGTACTTTACCACTGGAATATCTCTTCGCCGTCATCGAGGAAACATTACGTATTCTGCCTCCGGTACCATTCGGTCTCCCACGTACATGTCCTGGAGCAGTTATCGACGGTCACGTCGTTCCAGAAGGCACTATCGTCTCTGTATCACCATATACCGCATCCCACGACGTAAGATACTGGCACGATCCTGAAGGATGGCACCCCGAGCGATGGCTCCCTGCCGACCACCCTCTTTATAGTCCTTTATTCGATCAAGATAACAAAGAAGCAAGCAGACCATTCAGTACTGGGCCTCGGGTTTGCTTGGGTGTTAATCTTGCCTACATTGAACTGAGAATGACACTCGCGAGATTGTTGTTTGAATTTGATATGGAGTTGATCAGCAAACCTGTAGATTGGAATACAGAATTGGAGTTCTTCCAATTTTGGAAGAAGGTGGAGACGAGAGTTAAGTTCACGAGTCTTCATTAACTGGGATGCTTGGGTAGGAATTTAGAAATAGGTTGAGGAATTTTAAAAAAGGAAGCTAGTTCTGTCATTATGAAACTCTTGATAACAATGTTGTTGGTAACTTGATCTATTGTGGTGATGTTTGAAAATTTGGTATGTTCTATGGTCAAATTTTTTCGGTCCATACCTGCAACACAGCAACGAACAATTCAGTCCTGGGATACGCAGCATCAAAAAATCTCTTATTTTACAATGCAACACTGTCAGAATTCTTGGCTACTTTCGATTTTAGGAATGCAAATATTGACTAGTGCTACCGGCCACTGTAACGCGACTCTTAAAACTCCAAAAATAAAAGTGCAGGTGTGTCGCAACAAGCTGTCTCATGCAGGTTTTTTTTCCTAACGTTTCTAGTCATAACGTCTCCTCGCGGCATTTGTGGCTCCTTCCTCCTGAATGACTAAAATGGATCTTTGCACATCGCCATCGCCATTATGGGCCTGCTTAGCCAGCCCGGAACAATCTGGTTGAGACATCTTGTTCTACCGCACGTTTGTGTTTTAGCTTTACAGGTGTCTCAAACTTCAAACCATAAGAATGGACAATAATAACCTTCGGTATTTCCTTCCGGATTCGATATGCGTCTCTCAAGCTAGACCGAGGCCATAGGAAATGACCAATTTAAGTTCTTCGGCGGATGATTATTGCACAAACGTGGAAGGAAAGAAGCCCATATTGAACAATCGTTACCGAGAGGAAGGTAGGTGCTCAGTGCCTCAAGAGACGATGGGTTGACGAGATTGCTGTTATGTCAGATCTAGGTTGGGCAGAAAGATTCATGATACCCTACTGAATTTGAGGGAACAGTTCAATGCTACTATCAATGATGTCAACATGAGCCCATTATATGTGACATCTACTACCTATCATCCCTTTTTGTTTACCCGAATGGTAGCATCCGAGGGATGATGGAGTATTTTGCCAGAAGGGTTGGAAAAAATCGAAACATCAAGTTTACAAATATGGAATCACTGACTTTGCCAGCGAAACTACCAAAATGAGTGACGTAGTATTCATGACTTCTGGATCAATATTGGAATATTGAGCAAGTATGCTACTATTTGCTTTGAAATGACAGAACTTGTAACTAATTCTCAAATTAGTTGAATTAGTTCCCCAAGATAGAGTTTTGGAGAACTACCATGATCATAGACAGACAGTTATCAGTGTGATTCAAATAATGTGAGGGTGAGAATGTGAATAAACCGGAGATTACCTGATAACACTGTATATCTCAGTCCATTATGCACATCGTTTCTTCATCAGGTTGCCATATCTGTCTATGAATCAGGTGTTTTCATGAAGTGAAGTTGTAGCAGAAGCACACTTGGTATTATCAAGGTGCTCTGATATAGCCTTGAGACTTGTAAGACGTCATGCTGTGTTCTGGACAAGGAACTTCACTCTCCATTTTAGTACAAGGTAAGACTTCAGCTCGTGTTCCTCCGAAAAGACATTGATTCTACTAGGTAGGTGTGAATGGTGTCGACGGCAGTGTTCCATCATTCGGTAGTACGTACATATACGAATGTTCCCATCCAAGGTTACTCGAGTACCCGACATGACTAAGGAGTGCGGGGTAAAAGGGTTAATCAATCTAGTAACCGGGGCCGGGCTTATCCGCCTTTACCCTCCCCTGTACGCGAATACTCTAAGTCTGTATAAGGTTCCAAGGTTACCCGAGCTCCCCATCTAATATCCAATGTTGCCATGGATACAGATGTCAAAATTGTGCCAACACGACATCATCCTTCGGGCTTTCAGTATCTAAATCTCATTTTGTGATACTCTATCATATCTCGTATGATCCTGATATATGATCAACATGAAAATGAAATAAAAATGAAATGAGGTGCTTTTTTGACATTAACCCTAGTGCTCACTCTGTCTTGATGCTAATCATGTAGATCTCCCGAACAACGGTGAATACGAGGTCCCTCTTTCCTTGGCGTCATCATCCCACTAATACACCTTCCCAATTGTTTTTGCCTCCATCGAAGCATATTGGAGGACATGCTACGTAAAGAGGATCTTTCCCTTAATACACTCACTCATCATTAATATCTTCAACTTCCACATTCAAGATAATTACGACTCATTCCTACGAACAACTAAGTTGCTAATTCATCAATTCATACGATCATTTGGGATTGTCGAATGTCAAACTTCACGATGCGTACCTCATTCATTATGGCAAGTCTTCTCGCGGCTGCAACAACTCAAGTTACAGCACAATACACCAATCAGTCTGATCCCTTCACTCTCGTACTCCTTTCCTCAAATGACACCCTGAATGGCACCACTCTCGCACCATGTCATGAAGGCGCTGCCATCGAAGGATTATGTCTTGGTTCTTCAATCACTGAGCCAGAAACCGACTTCTCCACCTACAATTTCAATACTTCCTCGTTTGACACTGGCTTCAATACCACCATCGGCCAGACCGGCATCCTCACATGGCTTCTTGAAGGCTCAAGTTTCAACCTCTCGTCGCCTTTCGGCCTTAGCTATAGCCCTACCAGCAATATTGCCATGCCATTGTTTACTCCTAGCACCACGTCAACAACGACGGTAGCGTTTGATGAGGATGACTTGTTGAATATTCAGAGTTATTTGGATGATACAACGTCACCAATCACCTTTGGAACTCAAGCTTATTACAGATGGTATATCTGTGATACCTACTGGGGATATGCCTATACTACTTTGGCTTGGGTTGTTGATAAGGCTGATCCACAGAATCCAAGTTGCGTGAAGGTTGATGTGAAGAGGGTTTTTTTCCCTCAACAAGTTGAAGAGTATCATTGAACGGCCAATAATGAGGCAGAAGTGGCTTCTAATCGGTTCCGTTGCGCTTGCGTTTGCATTGATCAGAAAATTGAGGGAAAGAGGACAAGAGAATTTGGATCAATTATGGGGGAGTAATGAATAATCAAGGCATCGAGTATATTAGATGAGAAAGATGTCTTTATGCTTGAGGAGTTGTTGGTATGGATATGATGCTCTCGCTTTTGCTATTATTGCTTTTGGTCTCTGCTAGCCTTTTTTGTTAAACACCATAATCCTAATGAAAATGCTCTCGTCTGTCTGGGGAACAAACTCTCAATATTGCCCTGATCCTAATCAGACTGTCAATTTCATTCATGTTCACAAACTTCTCATCATGATCTGTCGTAATGGCATGTTTCGAAGTTGCCTCACTTCTGTGACCAAGAACAGATAAAATAGTGAGAAATATAATTCTGTCTATAAGGTCTTTCCTCTATATTAATTTAGTTGAATTACGTTCAAAGAATGTCTCCGCTGTAGCTTTATTGGTTATTCTCCTGCAAAGACAAAGAAAAGATCCGGAAACAAAAGGTTGAGAAAATTAGTCCTTTCACAATTCTGCGAGTCTGAACCTTTGTTAGAAAATGCCAAAAATGAATATTTCGAATATGAAAAAAAAAACTCCAGAATGTGCATTTTCTACCTTGTGGAAGTTCCAGATAGAAATCTATCCTCCAGTATGTCAGCTTCAACGCCCCATAATTATCGACCCGCTCCTCGACCTCATCTTCATCATCGGCAACCACGTCCTCGTGCCCCTCTTAACCTCCCCATCTCCCTTTATGCCGACAGATTTGGAATCAAGTCTCCTGGTCGTTCCAAAAGTTGGTTAACACCTTTAGATCCTCTATTCCCGAGGAATTGGGAAAATGATCAGCATGGTGATTCGTCAAAGCTGTTGGGGGACTACCAGAAGTCCCAGTTGTTTTGTTTCACGACAAGAGAATTGAAAGATTTAGATGCGATTTGTGATAGACCCGTAAAGGAGAGTACGTTGACTGGAGGGATTATGCCGCTGTTGAGGAGAGATAGGTGGGAGGATAAGCCGAGTACGGCGTGGCTGAGGAGGGAGAGTATACCGATTGTGAGCTGAAATGGTTCTTTTTTCATCTTGCATGTCGAGAAGGGCTGTCTAGTATCAGAGGAAGTTTCTGGGTATTCATCATCACTGACTTTCGGCGATTTAGAAAAATGACCCATTAGGCGGAAGATGGCAATCGAGTAATGATAGAGTTTGGAATGTCGTAAAACCGATAGCCATACTCGCTTCGCAATACTTAACGTCTTCTCAATGTTTACCATGGGTATGATCCGATCTTTGGTCCTCCCAAATACCTATAGCTAATACAAGCTACCCCCCCACAGTTCGATGCACTTCTCCTGGGACCTCGGCGTCGTGTAGTCGAGAGTAGATACCCTCCTGGCTCAAAAATACAGAAAGAATTCCATACTTTTCACCCTCGAGATGAGCCATGGACATTTCAACGCGAATTGGAAATTGCTGCTGAGAGAGATCGAATTTTTCATGGGTTGATGTATGAGATGGATTATATGTTCACATTTTCTTATAGTTATGAAAATGCGAGGGATAATGATCCGCCTGATAACGATCCAACGTTTCCCGTTAAGAGTTTTGGGTCCTCTTTGGGGGTTACAGCAATCAATGCTTGGGAAATGATTGTCAGGAAGGTCCCAGATGCTAAAGTATTAATTCTGTCCCCGTGTTTGGAGGCTCTTCAGGTGCGCGTTGAGAGATGAGCGAAAACTAATTCTGCTAGTGGCGACTCCAAACCTTTATCAATGTAGGAGCTCTAGAGCCTATACTTTTTCACTCTGACGACTTGTCGGATTCCGAGAGAGCGGCAATGATCTTTCGTACTGCTACTACGGTTCGTTCATGTTGTGGTGGGATCGCATCTCCTCTTCGCAAACTAATGCCTCGATAGGTTGCGCATGAAGTCATGCATGCCATAAGCTTTTACCAAGCACTTCAACGCCTTGGTCCTCAATTATTTACCAATGTCCGCGAAGGGTATTTTGAAGATGAACAATTGGCAGAGCTGGGCTGGAGTTGGCAATGGGCAGTAAGTTTCCTTTTAAATGCAATATCGTACTCGCTTTTATTTTCCGAATCAACGTCAGAAATGATAATTCTTACTCACATTTCAACTAAACAGATACATGGAGGAATAGACGGGAAAAAACCAAGCAACTCTCGAACCCGTCGTCTTCTAGCCAATTTCACCGAGAGAACATTCCCTTCTTTCACCAGCAAAAGTTTCGCCGACTCAAGCCATCCCGTTCTCATTGATCCTCCGATCTCCAACTACAGTGATTTCTACCCTATTGGCGTTCAATTTTACGAAGACGTACAGAACCAGGATTTCTGGGATTTGATGGTCCGGGGCTTTGGGGGGCGCATCTTTCAATACCGAACTTCGAAGCATGGGACAAGGGTGACGTATGACGAAAGACGTGCTCAAGGCGGTCCCTTCTTGGTTTTGAAGAGGGATCGCTTGGATCCGAACTTGCACGCGCCGTACGTGGCCGAGGATGAATTGCTTTCGAGTAGCATCGTGGGTATTAAAGCGCAGACGACGCATACGCCGACAGAAAAAAGACTTCTGGGTTTCGTGATGAAGCTTGTGGAAAGTGCCAGAACGGGAAGAGACTTTTGGACAACAGTGGATAGACAGCTGCAGAGCGTGAGGGACATTATTGAGATATTGGTTCGAAGTTACAATAATGAGCAGAAGGGGTTGGATAAAGATTTGGGGTTATTAACTACATCTATCAGAGAAGTGGTGGAGTTATTGGTCGCCGCCGCGGCAAACCATGAGAAGATGGTGGGGCTTTTGTTGGAAAGACAGAGAAAACATGAAGATGTGGAGGGGGGGGGCGTTGAAGGATCGGGTGAGGATATTTTTGCTAAGCAGGCGTTGTTAGCTTGGAATAGGGGAACGAGAGGATTTAACCGCGAGATCTTGGACAAGTTTGGTGCTCAGTTTAAGTTCGGAGAATTGGGGAGGAAATTGAATGTTTCGTACAATATACTGGAGAAGTGCCAGGCCGTGCTCTTTTCTCCACAGCCGAGGGGGCAAGGTGTCTCGAAATATCCGTTGGATCAAAAGGAGTTTGATGATTTGAATGAAGCTGCAACAGCAATACATGCAGAGAGGGACCACGTGAAAGGTCAATACATATGTCATATCTTGGGTTCGGATCGATTTGTAGGATCGTTTGTCAAGAGCGGGGCAAATTTATTGACGGCAAGTAGCGAAGTTGAAAAGGCTGGGGGCGTGGAAAAAATGCGGCTTGCGGCGAGGCGTAAAAGTTTTTTATTGGCTGAGAGGGGCTTGCAAAGGTTACTCTGGTTATCTGAGGAAATCAACCATGTTTCTAGTGGGTGGGAGAGCTTGTTCGAGGAGTATATTACATGGGGAAAGGAGATGGTTGCGAAGTTAAATATCAGGGCACGGGAAGTGCTTCCAGATGGAAATGCACAGTTTGCAGAAAGTATGGATGTGGATAGGGTGCTTCGGAGAGGTGCTACAGGAGGTGTCAGTTTGAAAAGGCCGAGGGAACAGGTTGAACAGATGGTCGAAGATGAGATGGAAGACGTGGTATTTTCGGATCCTAAGGGGACAGAGGAGTCGGAGATTTTGCGACAATATAAAAGGCAGAAGATGAATATGACGCCCCCGGGTGATATGGCACCATATTGATGAAGGAATTGCGCGGTAGAGATTGAGGATAAGGGGGATGGATATAAGCCAATCTCGATCCCACCCGATGTTTTGCAATTGGAAAGGGTGTGGAAGCTAAGCGTGCTAATTGCACCTAGGCTGCCAAGTCTGTACATAACATTACTTTGTGCATAGTTCTCTAGAGGGGGTCAGTCGTAAATACAGCAGTTTCATGACAGGAGTATTCAACAGCTAGACATATAACTTCCACTCAAGTAAGAGGAGAGTTGACGCCAAAACAGGAGTAGAAGTGGAAACTTCGACCTTTAGTTCTCAAACCTGTAGTAGATTACTGTCATCTTACACATTTGAACTTACCCAACAAAAAGAAAGATCATGCTGGTGACTTTCAAGATTATCTATGGGCTCCTATAACCATTGATCATTGCTCTTACCCCCGACTATCCAACATCATCTACCATCTTTCACTTCCTAAAGAGGAAAGTATAGACTTTAGCCACGAGACATAAGATATCGCCATTTCCTCGCCATGTTCCAATAATGGAACATCTCATCCAAATGAAAACAAAAATATCATCCCGTTTCATTACTACTGTGTTTTGATTTGAACATCCAATACTCATTATCAAAAGTTGCTCCAAATATCGATTTCAACGACACTAGACGTATTTACTTTTATGATTAGCTAGTACTACAGAGAAAGACCTTGCAAGTAACTCTCAGGAACAACCACAATCCAAATCCTCAAAACAAATTCTCAACAATGGCGCTCGATAAATCTCCAGCTAGTCCAGATTCATGTTATGATTCAGGAATCGATATGCTCGAATTCCCTACGCAGAAACTTTCAACAAAACAACTCCCTATTCCTCAAAAGCCCTGTACATCCGAAGGTCAAGCACCGCTGAGTGGTTGTCAAGGGGAAGTGGATTCTCCCTTGATCTCCCCATTGTCCGATACCGGTATTATCAATCTTGAATGTCCTTTCGATGAATCTCGCGATTTACCTTCGCCCCCGAAGAGACGGAGGTTGAAAGAATCGGGGCGGGTGAATAAATGTCTGGAACACTTTGGTACGTGTTCCAGAAAACTTAGTTTTGGAGATGATGGAAGGACCCACGAGGGGGAAAAGCAGAGTCATATCAAAAGTGGAAAAGAGGTAGAAAGAAAAGATCCTCGTGCGGACTATCTTAAATACAGTGAAGGCAGAGATGCGAGATTGAAGCGAAAGATTGAACAAAGGGAAATGGGCAAACTGTCTGTCGCTTTGTCGAATGATCATGCGGGGGACATTGGCTCTGGAACTAAGCATGTAGATGAAATGCTTGACCTTGCTATCAGGAGCATCGATCTAGATAGGAAGATTTCAATGGTGCAACGAAGGAAAAAGAGTATAGAGATGAGTCTCATGTCTTTGGAGAGCTTTGATGTGAAGGAAGGAGCCCAATCTATCAAGGCTGCGCAAGAAGCGCTCAAGGTATCCGAGACATCTGGAAATTATGTCGAGAGTGAAAATTTCAAAAGGCATTTGCAAAGTGCAAAGGAGTTGAAGGAGGAAGCCGAGATGAGTTTGAAATTCTTGGAGAAATTGAGCGGTGAAGTGGAAGGGGCATGCCATGACAATTTCAGTGAAGGGGGGCCTAGTGCTGTTGATACATCGAGCATATCTGCTTCTTGGGATTCTGAAAGTAACGTGGATCTGGAGAAGGAACCCGAACTTATGCCTCTGGAAAAAAAAAGAGAAGCAGTTGGAGACAAGTGTATTGAAGCATCTCCTACATTGACGGGAGAAACACTGCCCCCTAGAGACAAAATGGCCACGCATGTTGCCGCTTCCTCTTCTCATGGAAATGATGCCAAGAAGAAATCAAAGCATGTCTCTTTCAAGGATTCAGAAGATGAGATATTCGATCTCCCATCATCTAAGCTTAATCATGTCAGTAAAGATATACCAGAGCTCCAAAAAACCGCCGAGGAAGAGAATCCGACTCAGAGTATGTCTGAGGCGTCCAAATTATGTAGAAGCATAAAAAAGCACCTTGTCGTTGCCACCGGACAAAACTTAATGAGAGACTTCATAGAAATTTTCCATTTAGACAACGAATCCTCCGAGGACGGAGAAACCTGCGACGATTGTATAGACGAAGATCTCGTCAAGGAAACTGCCGAGATCGTCAGAAGGGCGATGATACACCTGGATACAGAGGCCTTTAACGATGCATTACAACAAGCATCGGAAGCGGCGTTGGGGCTGACATCAGAGAATACAAAGGTAGAAGACATACTATCCCATTATTCTCCTTATACTAACCACAAATCCCACTGAGCCAGAATACCAAGTCCCTCCCGTTTAAATCCCCCATCAAAAATAAAATATTGGCAAACTGGGCGTACGCCTACCCGCACACCCAAATACAAGCCTCCGACCTCATCCGCGCCATTGAAATGCTCGTTTCTCTCACCAAGTCCACCCCAACCTCCGATGCTATACTCAAGGATACCCCCGAGTCCGAGTACGATGCCTTGGTTGTGCATATCAACTATTATTTGGAAATGTGCACGAATGCAAAGTGCTTGGAGATTATCGAGGGTAGGAAATTCTGTGGGAGGGAAGTCAGGAGAGTGGAAGTGCCGTCTTTTGGTATTTGGTGGAAGCAAGTCCAGGAGGAGATGGGGGGTCGAGTTGGAGAGGCTTGGCACAACGGCGTTTTGAACAAGAGGGTTTTGCAAAGTGTGAATGTGGATGAGGGGCGATGGAATTGAGGGGTAGGAAAGTTGTGAATGTGGTGGTTTTGTGAGTTGTCGTCACACTTGTGAAGGTGCTGATTATAGTATCATTATTACCTAGAACTAGATAGTTTTTTTCTTGAGGGTTCTAGAATGTTTCGCTAGAAATGATAGGAGTATATCGATTAGTAAATCGTATATTTTTTCGAAATTCTCCTCGTTATTAAGTTAAGCAAATTAGCTGATAGCTCAAAGAGCATCCATGGTAAGAATGGTGATAACCAAAACTACCTCTGCCCACCTACCACACAGTATTCGAAGCACTAGGCGGCAAATCCTCATCCCTAGTTCCCCAACTACTTTCATTCTTTCCCAACACCAACTCCAAGATTCCCCCCTCAGCCCAAAAAGTATGCCTCACCCAACTCTTCGTCCACACCTCCCCATTCAACTTCGCACTTTGTATATAGATATTCTCATGGGCAGCATCGAAATTGATATTCTTCACCGTGGCCGTCTTCCCCGTCTGTCCATTCCTCACGCTCACTTCGGGGAAGTAGGGCGGCGTGATGAGATAGACGTCTTGGCCTGAGACGGGCCAGAGCCCCATCATCGATAGCGTGGTGAAGGAGCCCATGGCGCCGGAATCATCGTTCCCGGCGATTCCCGCCACCGTCGTGTTGAACTGGGACGGGATGTAGAAGTGCGAGAAGGAGGCTGAGAGGGCCGGGCGGCCCGCGTAGTGGAATTGGAAGACGGGGAGAAAGGCCTGTTCGTCGCCGATGTAAAGGAGGCCGGAGGTGTGGAGGTAGCTGAGGCGGGAGGTGAAGGATTGGGGGCCCCCGAGCGTGGTGATGAGGGTGGCCATGTCTTGGGGTACGAAGAAGGTGTACATCCAGGAGCTGCCTTCGTAGGTTTCGTGGCCGTTGGGGTTGAGGTAGCAGGAGGTGAAGTTGTAGAGGGGGGAGCAGAGCGTTGGGTCTTGGTAGCCGAATGTGCCGTTTAGGTAGCGGGGCTGCAGGAAGCCGGTGAATCCGCTGTCGACGATGGAGTTTGGGGCGTTGGTGGAGCCGTTGACGTAGGATTTTTGGGACGGGCTGTACATGTTTTTCCAGTTTTCGGAGCGCGAGATGTATTTTTCGGCGTCGGCGGTTTGGTTGAGGCCATGCGCTATGGAGGCAATGCAGAAATCGTTGTAGGCATATTCCACGGTTCGAGAGATGGAGCGAGTGAAGGGTCCTACGCCATATGGGTCGAAGTCGTCGGTGGGGATGTATCCTAGCGTTTTCCAGCTGTGTAGGCCACCTCGTCCTTCTATGGACCAATCTGCTGGTTCGTCTGAATGTTGTTAGTGATATGGTACGAAAATGAATATCTTGCTAACGTACCTTCGGCATCGGATACAACTGCTTCATAACCCGTTTGCCAATTCACATTTTCTGTGATATTCTTCAGATAAGAATCGGCAAGAACAATGTCTGCATTCGATCCTCCTTGAGTAAAGCCTTTACATAGCGACATTCGACAATCCGGAAGCTTCCCTGTTCGAAGGTTAATCAATCATTCCACTTCGATTAACATTCAAAGCTATACCTTCATGGCGGTATATATCGATCAAACTCCGCACCATCTGTGTCTGACTGTGGGGATCCAACAATGTCAATAACGGATGTATACTTCTAAACGAATCCCAGATGCAATAATACGAATCATAATAAGGTTCATCACTTTCCCACAACGGATTTTCTCCAGTGTAGTCCTGGGGCGAAATCATCGCTCTATATGTACCCGACCAAAATACCGTTTGAAGTTCATCACTAACGCCAGTTGCATCAATACTGATAACCGAAAGTTTCTCTCTCCACGCATCTTCCGCAGCCGTCAAAACTTTCTCGAAATCGAAGTCTGGGATTTCAGTTTCTGCGTTTTTGCAAGCCTTTTCAATGCTGATGAATGATACGCCCACTCGAGCCAGAATCTGATTATTTGCAGGTGCATTGAATTGTGTCCAGGCTCCGGCGAGGAGAGGAGGAGAATTGATACCATCGGGTGTGACGCTCAAATTCTTAGGTTGGCTTCCAGCACGGTTATTCATGAAAACACCAGTATCTCTAATATCTGCGCCTTTGAAATCTGCACAGAAATGCAAATCGTAGCTTCCTATTCCGAAAGAAGGATTGAAAGTTCCCGTTCCTGAAAGTCTACCGGTATCCGGATCGACTTGAACTGAGCCATTTGAACGAGACTCTGGTAGATCAGTGAGATCTACTAAAATAAGAGGACTGTACGGTAGTGATGATTGATGGGTGGAAGCTGAATAGTTAGCTGTTGAGTTTGAAGGGAATGTAAATCGATATAGCGCAGTATGGTTTGTAACAGTAGCTTCCGTATGAATGGAAGTATTCAATGACACTGCAAAGTAGCCCGGATGTGCTTCTGCAGTCCCATTGATTCTCCTTGATGCTCGATCTGTTTTTGTGAAAAAGCAATTATTCAATATATCCCCTGGGCAACCCGTCTGTGGAAACAACGGAAAATTTCCAAGCGATGGTGACTTGAATCTGGATTAGAAAATCAACCATCGCATATAGACAGGTGCTACTTACACCACCGGTACCAGAGTCATGCATATGAGAAAATCCGGTAATATCGGAATTATCTGAAGCAAAACCTCCTTGTTTCTCGTCGGGGTTATTTATATCTGCAACTGCCTTTGCCATACCTAGAAACCCATAAGCCAAAATCACGGTCTCAAAGATAAAAGAGCTTACCGAACGGTAGAGTTGCACCGGGAAATACATGACCTACAGTAAATCAGTCATGGTATTTGTCAGTTTGCAGCAAAATCTTACCCCCTTTTGCAGTCCCAATGAATGGGTCAATATATTTGAATACATCAAAGTCTGTCTTTTGTGCTTGACTTCCCAACCCTTGATTTAACATCACTACGAGGCCAACAAGAAGTGACCGCCATTGAGGTAATGCCTCCATATCTAACATCAAAATATCGAAAACCTAGGGAACGAGCGT
Source organism: Monilinia fructicola (assembly GCA_008692225.1). NCBI lineage: Eukaryota > Fungi > Ascomycota > Leotiomycetes > Helotiales > Sclerotiniaceae > Monilinia > Monilinia fructicola. The sequence continues at coordinate 99,027 of VICG01000007.1, read as the reverse complement.
GGAGTTTCGAAATGGATATTAAGCATCTACAAAATTTTGTAGTAGAGCCCATCTTTCATATACTTCTCCTATGATCGATCCATGACAAGTATGTCCACTTATTTTCTCCACGATACCATGCGATGCTACAATACCCCTCACTCGTACATCTCTTCTTATTCTTTTTAACGTTTTTGTTGGGCGATCTATACCTGTCGTAGGACTTGCTAATGCAGAATGCGGGGTAGATGGACAGGGGAGAGACCCCATTACCAGCAATGGACCTGGCATGAGATTATCGTTGGAGTAATACAACTTGAAATTCTGCATGGTATATGTATACATGACTGATCTCGGTGACTTGAGAGTTATGATGTGTAGTTTATATGCAGTTGAGGTTAATGTTTCCTGAGTTATGAAATCGGGATAAAGGCACCCGAACTCTGATTTGGAAATGTGATTTTTGGGATACACAATAAATATAGAAATAGATTTGAATTGTCGCGTGCCGGATTCTCCTTTCCATTCGGGAACTCATAGTAGAAGCTCTCGCCAGCGTCATTGATAGTTACTTGTGCACGTGACACTTGACTACTTCTCATATTTTGGGACTACAGATATACGAATGAAAACGAATGATATCTGAATAATACACGTGTTGATACGATTCCAGAGCATTCTAATTGCCAAAAATAAGATTACTACCTTTCATCTTGGTGGATGAGACGTAGGGTCTGGAGCAGTGTTGAAAAGCGATCAATTAATTGTCAACCAAACATGCTGGAGGATTTTCAGAAAGTTGCACTAACAATATCGAAAATCAATCTGGAAAGTCATCACATAAGGGGTGGCAAATGGAGAGTAAAATAGTTCAAATGGGAAAAACTGTATTAAATAGTAGGAAAAGCTCCTCAGCAGCAAGACAGCACTGCTCAGCAACTCAGTACTCACGATTCATCCACGTCTGCGTCTCTGGATTTCTAACGCAGGTGGCGTCATGTCTGGGCAGTTGGAGTCTGTGGTTCGAGTCCCTGTTGGCAAAGTTGTTTGCACGAACACACCACCTGGTAACGTGATCATGGTTGTTGGCGTCAACTTATAGGTCGAGATTCTAGTATGATTGCGGTGATGTGGGTGGGTGAGATTAAGCATGTGTGGCTTTGTGTTCGGCTCAAGCTGGATTGCAGTGGTGACTGCAATGAATGCCGAGATGAGGGCTGTGGTCTTCATCTTGATGAAGGTTATCTTTTATTGATGGTAACTTCTTTCTGTGTGTTTTTGTTTCAAGAAGGTAATTTTGCGGTTACGATAGACTCGAAATATAGAACAATGTAGGGGGAGATTGGTGAGGATTATATATATAATTTGCATGCATTGTTCCACAACTTGAGATTCGAACACAACTGCTCTCGATATCTTTGCTTTCTTTGACATGATTGCCATAGTAATTACCAATCCTTTCTACAGGAAAGTTGTTGGTTAACAAAGAAATGATGAAAGGCTTTTTGGTTTGAAGAGAAGTGATTGTTCTCGAGACTTCTCCAACAATCACTTGATCTGAGAATTGTACGTCCAATTCTTCAATTTGGTGGCAGACTTCCACTCAAAACATATAAACTCCAGTATTCCATACATTGCCACACTGCCAATACACTGGGAAGATTTGGTAGAGTGGTGATCTCACTGTCTGCCCTGAGAGCTCGGCAGACCCACAGACCGCAGACGTTATGATTCTCCAAGGCATACTAGGTAGATAATAGTCGGAAAACTCGTAGCACATAATCTTACAAAACTTACACAAAATATAAACACCTCTTTTCTCTGAGGAACAAAGGCTGCACTGGAACATTCTTCTTCAACAAAGATAGAGAAGAGAGATAAAAATTAAGAGGATACGAATGCGAGTTGTCAGACACTTTGAGAGACACGTGACTAAATACCAGAATCAAACTCGAATCAACACACACCAGAGCAAAACCAAAGTTTCAGCCACTAGAGTCAACCTTTGAACCTCGATTTGAGTTATGAAGAAAGATAAGAGCTCGAAGGGCAAATCAAACGGAAAAACCTGGTAGTCTCCCTCCGTAGGACTTCCCAGCCGCCCTGGTTCCTTGCTTTAGATGAACTTTGACTCCAATAGATGCCGGCGCTAGGCTAAAATCATGGTAAATTTGGTAAAAATTGAGATTGTAGGCGACGGAATGGGTATAGAATTAGAATTAATACATAGCGCTACTGAAAGCTTCCCGTGTCATGTTTTGTAAACATAAAGGCATTATTGTGATCAAGATGTGACGTTTACAGTCGATGCATGCTCAAGATTGATTTTACCTCTTCGTAGCAGGATTTCTGATGAACTACTTACTAGGTTAACCTATTGACCTGAGTTGATTTTGATGTAATCTAATCTACTCGAGTAATGTAATGTAATGTGATCTGGTGCATCACGAATGAATAAACTCGAAAAGACTGACACGATTTCTTTTGGTAGATATTTGTCAACATCATTGAATGACCTCGGAATTCCTAATAGTTCTACTAGTAGTTAGAAGTTAGTAGTTAGTTGTTAATAGTTATTAGTTAGTAGTTAGTAGTTCGTAAGCACCGGGTATTCCTGGATCCCACGTGACCCCACGTTATCCCACGTTATATATATGGGCTGGTGAACCTAACGCTGAAGATCAAATATAAATCCATGATGAAGATCAAGCTTCTCAAATCCATAAGAGAAATCAAAGTATGCCCGCCATGATGGAAGATATGGAACTGGCATTGGAATTGAGATTGGAAACATGCTTTTACCTTGTATACTTTCCGTACTCCAACTGTGATAATCCTGCCCAGATGCTAAGCAATTAGATGTTTCCGGTTAAAATATCAAATGAAGGGGTTCAATTGGTTGATTTCTCTTTTCCCATGTTTCCAAGGTCATTCTTGCTTACAGACTCATCCATCCACAATCCAGATTCCAGATTCAAATACAAATATGGGTAACCACGTTTAACTTACCGAATCCAAACACATCGACGTCATTTCCTTGTTCGATGTTCGATGTTCTTGACTACTCCAGCTCCAGCTGTGCTTAGGTAAGGTTATACTACTCCGTACGGACTACTTGCACAGGACAGGACAGGACAGGACAGCAGCTACTTATATTAGGTGGGTTAGATACGATCCAGGATTCATATGATCGTCATAAACTAAAGCACTTGCATTTGTCCCACTTCCTTCTCCAGATCAGCAAGAAGGCAACCTTGGAATATCAAAGCATCTACCTCCAGCCCTCTCCTGAAGCTTTCCTCCTCTATTCACACAATCACACAATCACACAGTCACTCAATCAATCAATCAATCAATTCATCCATCCGTCCATCCATCTATCCATCCATCCATCTCATCAATAACAGATATACCCTCTGGCGCCTTGACAATACATCCCGTCAACCTCAAATTAACAAAGACCTTTTACTTACATTACAACAAAAACTGCCTTTGATTTATCAATCCATCAACAACTGCTACCTTCAAGATGCATCGCACATATTCTATGAGACAATCGCGGGCTCCAACTGTAAGTTCTACAGCAACGCGATGGATAACCGTCGCAATCTATCGCAGTATTGTAAAGACTGTAACTAACGACTCTTCCCTTTTCTTTCTCATAGGCCTCGCAACTTCAAAATCCCCCTCCGCCACCATCGAGCACAAAATCAGGAAGGTTCTTCGGCAGAAGCGGTATCGGTCAGTACATTTCTACTATGACGTCTTCAATACCTTCATTATACATGATAGAGGTGGGGTACATGGAAGTTCCTGTCCATGGACGATGGGTGCGCAGAATAAGAGCAGCAGTGTAACAAGTCGCCCTGTATACTCGCTGCGGATGTGTACGTTCATGAACATGTTCTTTCAAATATACAGCGGATGGCTTGCTTGTGTCTGGAAGCTCATAATTTCTATCGCCGTCGTGAACTGTTACCTGATTCCTGGTTCCAATGGCTGTTAGAGTCATCTTCTGTGGCCAACACTGCAAGGGATGAATGGATGGCTAACCAAAATTGATTCAGGCCATGCTATGCGACTTAAGACACACTCTGCGCTCAACACCAGGGGCCCAGAGCTTTCTAAAAAGCTTGGTCAACTCGTGAAGATGGAGAAGAATGTTATGCGCAGTATGGAACTTGTCGGAAGAGAGAGGATGGAGGTAGCAGTAAGTGACCATTCTTATAACATACCATCAAAGTCACCAATCTGACATTATGCAGCAACAACTTTCTATCTGGGGTGAAGGATGCGATGAAGATGTGTCAGATGTTACTGATAAGCTTGGTGTTTTGCTCTACGAGATTGGTGAACTCGAGGATCAATATGTTGACCGTTATGACCAATACCGTGTTACCATCAAGAGTATCAGAAACATCGAAGCCTCCGTTCAGCCAAGTAGAGATCGCAAGCAAAAGATTACTGACCAAATTGCTCAACTCAAGTACAAGGAGCCAGAATCTCCAAGAATTGTCGTTCTTGAGCAGGAACTTGTTCGTGCCGAGGCCGAGTCTCTTGTCGCCGAAGCTCAACTTTCCAACATCACTCGTGAGAAGCTCAAGGCTGCTTATACCTACCAATTTGATGCTCTTCGTGAACATTGCGAGAAGGTTGCTATTATCGCTGGGTATGGAAAGCATCTCTTGGAGCTTGTTGATGACACTCCTGTCACTCCGGGTGAGACTCGTCAAGCATATGATGGATATGAGGCCAGCAAAGCCATCATCCAAGATTGCGAGGATTCTCTCACCAACTGGGTTAACTCCAATGCTGCCGTCTCTTCCAATCTCTCCACCCGTGCTCGCACTTTGTCTCAACGCAGACGAAACAACATCCAACGTAATGCTCAAGGTCACGACCTTACCGGTCAAGATCAACCTTTGGGTGACAACGAGTCTGGTCTCTGGGTACCAGCTGCTGTCCACAAGGGTGAGGAATACGAAGACGAGGAAGAGGAAGAAGAGATCGTACACTCCCATCACGGCAGCGTCACTAATGGTGAACAAAGAGGTCGTCAAGAAGAAGTCGCAATCTAATGTGAAGAAAATATGAGGAGACTACAAACAACTAGTGACGGTGTTAAAGGATGGCACAGGTCTCAAATGTCAACTAGGAAACAGCGGACTGGCGGCGGATATTCTCAAGTATCTCTTTAACTTTGCTTCCTATGCTTATTACTGCTCGGAATGGATCGATGTTGTTTTAATGATGATAATGTGGCGGTAACTGATCATATACGATATATGAGGATATGAAATGACAGGGTGCGGTTTTAGGGGTCTAAAGGATTTCGAGGGGTAGGGGGAACACTTTTATGGGTTCTTCTCTTTTGTATTTGTAGTTTCTAATGACAGCTTTGCTATTTGAATTCGAACTTTTGGTTTAATGGTTTCCGCCTGTATCTGTATCTTGTGTCTTCCCTGGGGTATCCTAATAATCCTTCCACAATTTCTTTGATAATCTTATATATCTCAGCTCAGTCTTCCTCCCCTGTGAGGCAAGTAACCTAAAACATAACACCCGGCAATAACATAATTTGAGCAATTGACTTTCTATTCCCATATTCAGAATCTTTATCCCTTCAATGGTGCTCAACACCCAAAAGCCAGTAATACTCTCACTACCCTTCAGAGCATTCGCGACATTCGTACAACCTCCGCCTCATAAAGATCCGGGGACTAACTTCTTATCCACACACCCAACATTCCAACCGAATATGCGTCCAATCTCATATAGAAATTTCCTTTCCCTTGACCAGCGGATCCGTCATAGAAGTACCCGCGGTTTTGCGCTCTCGAACCTGGCTCTCGAACTCCTCAAGCTCGATCCGGACTATATGTTCGCCGGGCACGACGACGAGACCTAGCCACCGGGGAGCGATATCGATGAGGGGTTTTGTGGGGGTCGGGGAGGGTGGAAGGTCTGCTGCTGTATCTAGGGTGGATGGTGGGCTTGTGGGGGTTGTGCTGGTATTTGTGCTGGAGGGAGGGGGAGGAAATTGCGGAGCGAATGGCGGGATGCGGTATTCGTAGGTTTCGGAGAGGATGATGTTTAAGTCCTGTTTGGGTGGCTTGTTAGTTTTTCCAAGGGGCTAGATAGTTTGTGTAGCTGCGGTTCGTCTACGTTCTTCTGCGTCTTGGAATGCACCAGGGGGAATTGTGCGTGCACAAGAGAGGTATAGAGGGAAGTAGTGAAAGGGTCTACCAACGGAATCGGTGCACTTGAAATTGCCCCGGAACATACGATTGTCTGTGGTGTGCACGAGGAGCGTTTTACTGATTAGATTGTGCAGGTAGATGCGTGCTTGTTTTCTGGCTGGCGGTTCTTGGACTTCGGGGTCGGGATTGAGGCCGGGGGATGTCATGGTTGTGTGTGAGGGGTTGGAGGGGTTGGAGGGGAAGAAGTTTGGATGAGATTGGAATTAGGAAATTGATAATGATTGAGGGTCTTCGGCGATAAGATAAGAGGTCACGTGTATTCGTGGTTTAAGTGCGTCATTACGCGGTTAGTGACCGGATGTGGAGGATGAAGTGAGTGATGTGGGATTTGAGATGTTAGATGTTGGATATTGGATGCAAGAGATCTCTGGCTTCAATCTGGATAGAAGAGACGAGAGCAACTCAATGTTGATGGCGCTATCAAGATGGGATGTTTATGCTAAGATCAACAAATGAGTTGCTGAGATTCAAAGCCTTTCCATTCATTCGCAGATTTCACGTCAGCTTGCTAGTTCTCGCCGTCATCTATCGATAGGAAATTCTCTGATATGCAAATGGCAACAGCAATATACAATTAATTAACGGAAACAACTACATAATACCTATACCATGGGTGTTACCGGTCTCTGGACCATTGTCCAACCCTGCGCTCGACCAACTCCTCTCCCGGCCTTAAACCGCAAACGCCTTGCCGTCGATGCCTCAATCTGGATTTACCAATTTCTCAAAGCCGTTCGTGATAAAGAGGGGAATGCCCTTCGAAACTCACACGTTGTAGGATTCTTCCGAAGGATTTGCAAATTGCTGTTCCATGGAATCAAACCTGTCTTTGTATTTGATGGTGGCGCACCGATATTAAAACGCCAAACCGTATTGGGTAGAAAGAGAAGGAGAGAAGGGAGGAGGGAGGATGCGGCTAGGACTGCGGGGAGGCTTTTGGGTGTGCAGATGAAGAGGAGGGCTGAGGAGGAAGATGATGAGAGGAAAAAGAGGGAGAGGGAAGGGAGAACGAAATCTGCGGTTGAGGAAGAGGCGGTTGTTCCGGAAGAACAATTAGCATATGTGGATGAGATAGGGATGTCAGCCCAGCAACGACAAACTACTCGAAAATTTCACAAGAAAGACGCATATCATCTGCCTGAACTTACAAATGGGATAGAAGGCATGGGACGACCTGAAGACCCGCGAATCATGAGTGCAGAGGAATTGGAAGAATATGCGAGACAGTTTCATGATGGAGAAGATGTGAATTTGTATGATTTCAGCAAGATCGATTTTAATGGAGAGTTTTTCATGAGTTTGCCGGCGGGGGATCGGTATAATATTTTGAATGCGGCGAGGTTGAGGAGTAGACTGAGGATGGGATTAAGTAAGGAACAATTGGAAGAGATGTTTCCGGATAGGATGGCTTTTTCAAGGTTTCAGATTGAGAGGGTTAGAGAGAGAAATGAATTGACGCAGAGATTGATGAATCTGAATGGCATGAATTCGGATGAGAATATGTTTGGGGTTAGTGGATCTGGAAGGATTGCGGGGGAAAGAGGGAGAGAGTACGTGTTGGTTAAAAATGACGGGGTTGAGGGGGGATGGGCTCTAGGTGTAGTATCTATGGAGAAGGGAGTCGGGGATAGAAATAAGCCGATTGATGTGGATGACTATGATCAGAAAAAGAATAAGGTCAACTTGGTATCTGAATCTGAAGAGGAAGATGACTTTGAGGATGTTCCTGTTGAAGGCTTGAATCGATTACCGAAAATTAGAGATGATAAGAGGAATATGACATATAGCGATTTTCAGGCAAGAGAAGTCGCCGAGAGAAGAAAGGAGTACTCTGACTCGAGGAGAAAATCAAGTGCGAGGCCTGTAAGGATGCCATCGGAAGATCCAGATTCCCTCTTTGTGGGTGATACAAGGGGGCAACCGGGTCCGAGCACGATGAATGACACTTACGATGATGAGGATGATGATCTAAATCGTGCAATTGCACTATCATTGCAACAAGATCAGGTTCAAGACGGAGAACTGGATGACGAAGACCATCTGAACCGAGCGATTGAATTGTCACTTCAGAAGGGCTATGGCCCGGATGAAGACGATGAAGATGATCCTTTTGAAGATGTGCCCATGCCAGAATATGAGCAAAAAGCGGTAGCAGATGCTAGACCCCTTACAAAATCCAGTGGGAAGATGATCGCTCATATGGTTAACAATAGAGCGACTGCTGCTGTGCCGAAACGGAAAGAGAAAAGCGACAAGGTGGATAGTGACAGTGATAGCGATATGGATTTCCAAGCTGCATTGAAACAAGCGAGGAAACAGAAAGCGCCAGAAAAGATTCGCCAGGCAGCACCAGTTGTCGTGAACAAGAAAAATCCATTTGACGGTCCTTTGCCATTTGAGAGGCTTCATTTTAAATCGTCTCTATTCAGTAAAAGGAAAGAGCCAGAAAATTCCACTGACACAACTCAAAACAAGGATGAAGAGAAGCTTGCGGGTGGATTCGAAGTGGAAGATGAAGAGAAGAAAGCAAGACCATTACCTCCATGGTTAGTTGGCAATGATGATATCAGATCACAAGTTCAGCAGCAACGCAAAAACGATCAAGAATTAAATGCCAAAGATCGTGAAAGAGCGGAGGAAGATGAGAGGATTTTTCAACGTGATCATGGGATTATTCATGTAGATTCTGATGACGATAACGATGGTAATGAAGGTCATGATAGTGATTTAGAAGTTCTGGATAAGCCTCCTACGCCTAAAACTACTGAAAAGAGTATGGATGACTTGCCAGAAGTTGTTAGAGCTGAAACATCGCAGTCTGATATCCCTCAGGATAGACAGCCACTGGCAATACCGCAGGCAGAGGATACAGTCGACTTGCTACAGGATTCTGATGAAGCGGTTGAGTGGTCGGAGAGTGATTATGGGGATGCTGTTCCTAAATCTAAGAGGACTGTAGATGTTAGCAATGCTGCGGAGGAGAATGTGGGAAGGAGTTCCCGACACTCAAAATCACCATCTCCTGTCTTTGAAGATGTGGATCTTCCTGGTATCCAAGCAATTGAGACTACCCAAGCATCTACAACTACGAGGAAGAGTCCATCTCCAGTATTTGAAGATGTTGAAATGGCAGACCCTACACCTGCATTTTCGTCTAGGCCGGCCGAACCTCTGCAACAACCCCTTGATGATGCATACGATCGTCAAGAAGCTGAGGCTATTCCTGATGAATTCGATTTTAGCGATCCAGAAGATGAAGAACTCATGATGCAGCTCGCCATCGAAGCAGAAGAACATGCTCGGTTTGCCAGTACCCTGAACAACAAATCTGAGAAAGAAAACCAAGATTCATACGAAAAAGAGCTAAAAGCTTTACGAAGCCAACAAAAGAAAGATCGCAGAGATGCTGATGAGGTATCGCATATCATGATTACTGAATGTCAAGCTCTGCTTCGTCTATTTGGAATTCCTTATATCACTGCACCAATGGAAGCAGAAGCCCAATGTGCCGAACTGGTACATCTTGGCCTTGTAGATGGCATAGTGACAGATGATTCCGATATTTTCCTGTTCGGTGGGACACGAGTGTATAAGAATTTATTCAACAGCAATAAACTCGTCGAGTGTTATCTAGCATCCGATCTCGAAAAAGAACTTTCGCTCTCTAGGGATCAACTCATCTCAATTGCTCATTTACTGGGCTCAGATTATACAGAAGGTATACCGGGCATTGGGCCTGTCACTGCTGTAGAAATTCTCTCCGAGTTTCCCTCAAATACCGGTCTTGAAGAATTCAAGGAATGGTGGTCTACCGTTCAAAACCCTCTCCTTGCTACCAATCCTCCAAGCGAACCTACACTTTTTCGTAAGAAATTCCGGCGTTCACAAGCTACGAAGTTATTTCTGCCTCCAGGATTTCCCAGCCCAGCAGTTACAGAAGCATATCTAAAGCCGGATGTAGATAGTACAGCTGAGGCATTCCAATGGGGAGTTCCGGATTTAGGACAACTTCGGGAGTTCCTGATGACGACGGTGGGATGGGGCCAGGAAAGGGTTGATGAGATTTTGGTGCCGGTTATTAGGGATATGAATCGACGGGAAACGGAGGGCACTCAGAGTAACATTACGAGATATTTTGAGGGGGGAGTGGGTGTTGGTGCTCATGGTGCTGGAGGGGAGAAAGAGAGGGGTGGGAGTAAGAGGATGAGGGAGGCTGTTGGGAAACTGAAGGCTAAGAAAAAGGTCGGAAACTTGTTGCAGGATAGGGGGACCTTTGCCGATGATGCGAGGGAGTGGGCGAGGAAAAATGAACTGAGTATTGAGGCGCAGGAGAAGAAAAAGGCTGCTAATGGGAAGGGGAAGGGGAGGAAGAGGGGCGTGGAGGAGCTTGAAGACGAGGTGGATGGAGATCATAGTGAGAATGAGAATGAGGCGGATGGTGAGGATAATGAGGAGTCAATGTCTATTAGGTCGAGAACAACGGGTTCGGGTAAGGGAAGAGGGAAAAGTGCCGGAAAGGCTCAGATTACCAAACGGAAGAAGAGTTCAGAATAGCATAGGTGGATGGATTTGTATAATATTGAATGAAACGATGCAGATGTATGTAAAAGTAAAATATGGATACATTCCATGAATTATTTATCAATTGCAACCTTAACGTTCGAGACTACTCGCACATACTGGATACTTAGACGCCTGTAGAATTGTAGATGGTTTCTCGCCATGGCGATAGAGAAGTTTTCAGCGTTGGGTATATATTAATAAAGATCTCGATTCACATCATCCCGTATCACACATCACAATACAACAAGACATCAGATAGCATTTCGATATCTAAACCGAGACTGGATAAATATATGATTTTTGCATCAAACTCCAGTGCTCTAATCGACTAATTACGGTACGGTAGAACCATCGAACTTTGTGGAGAGCGTAGGGACGCAGGGACGTTGGGACCCGGGCATCTCTACTGTACAGTAATCTCCGCACTGTTGTTGTGCGCTAGACTGTGCGGCTGCACGCATAGATGAGTATGGTACAGGTGCGGAGGATATCCAGTATCTGTGCCGTTAGATAGTGCTGTGCTTGCTACTAAGTCTGCTTGGAGTGATACCATGCGCTAAGATCTGGGGTAAGGCCTATCGTAGTATTCCTGTTGAAGGGTTCATGATTGGAGATTGGAAATTGCAGATTGCAGATTGGACATTCCAATACTGTTCATCGTGAGGTCTGTTGTAGAGGATTGTTCGTTTTGGTGTATTGATTGGAGTGAGTACGGAGTAATTAGAACTACTTACTTCCTGGTGATATGAGTACGGTGAGATTGATACTGGGGAGCTAGCTCATGGATTATTAGTTATGTACGAGTATTACTCCGTAGAAATGATAAGGTGAGTGATTTAGTTGGGTTCATTCATATTCGTAGATATAATAGCACGTATTAAGATGCAATTAGACGTTATTAGATGTGAGTAGATGTGATTAGATGTGATTAGATGTAATTTGATGTAATTAGATAATGAATATAGTTGCTGTATGGTTATTGCTGAAGATACAGTATCGTTGTAGATGACAGTAGTAAAGCTTAGGGGAGTAGAACTAGCTACAGTACAGTAAGGTTATCGTATTGTTGCCTAACAACAACCTGCATCATCCTACAGTATGTACCAGTATCCCATGCTGCGTATCTCGTCATCCTCATCCTATTAGATCCAATGGACACATCTAATTCGTCAATTTGAGTAATCCACCCAGCAAACTCGACTCAATACAACTAATTAACTTCTCAAACCAGCAATACAAACTGAAAATCCATGATAGATAAGGACTAGCTCCACATATTAATAATTAGCTACACCAGTTCAGTACGCATTTGAAAGGTGCTTGTGCGGCTAGATGCCGAAATTTAAGCTTCTAGTGGATTCTTGGCAATGCACCTGCCGCATATGATCTAAACTGTCGAAGCTAGTCGAAGCTAGTTGAAATATCTTCGAGCGATTTAGTTGATGGCTCGGATCATACTTTTTCAACCACCTCGTACCTTGAGTTTTGGGTCTTTGAGCTTGATTGTGTCGGTGAAGTGAAAGGACATCAATACAAGGAATGAAGATTATTCGCTCAGATGTGATCTTCAAGTGGACATGTGGATGAGAGATGAGGCCCTCGATTGCTGTCAGGCACCAGGGAAAAGATGTTGTGTGATTCAAGGGCATGATGGCTTAATTGAATTGATTTATGAAATTGCAAAAGATTCATAAAGAGCTGTGTCCCTCATGATCATCTTGTGCTACTTCTCACCTACTTTTTGAGTCACCTTTCCTTCCCCTTCATTCCCTCATCCCTCTACCTTTCTCTCCCTCTTCATCATTGAAGACTCAATTGATTGATTGATAATTGATACCATTGAGCTTCTTCAATCATGATGTATCCTAGAACCATCCTCTGTGCGGGATTGCTTTCCCAAGCTCTCCCAGCATATGCTGCTGTTATGGAGAAATTGGCAGCAGCCCCTAGCGGTTGGACTGCTTCGGAAACCGATTCGAGTTCGGCTATCGTCCTCACCGTCGGTCTTGCGATGGAAAATATCGACAAATTGGAGTCCAAACTTCTCGCCGTTTCAACACCTGGAAACGCAGAGTATGGAAAGCATCTTGATGCTGATGAGGCCAATGCTTTGTTTGGTCCCTCTGCGGGTGCAAATGATGCTGTGACTTCTTGGTTGACAGGTGCTGGTGCGCAGAACATTGTGAGCGACGGACATACTATCACGTTCGCGACCACAATTGAGAAGGCCAACTCAATCCTCAATGCGAGCTTCCAGACCTATACAAACAATGGCGTGTCGAAAGTCCGAACTACTCATTATTCGGTTCCGGATGATGTCGCAAAGCACATCGACCTTATCTTTCCCACCACTTATTTCGGAAAGACTGTCGCAAATGCCCCAACCAAGCTTTCAAAGAGAGCCACACTAGCTACCAATGCATCAACCGATGCTTGCTCAAAATACGTCACTCCACAATGTATCAAACAATTATACAGCATTGGAAACTATACCCCTTCAGTTTCTTCTGGAAGCAGAATTGGATTCGGCAGTTTCCTCAATGAGTCAGCCTCGTATAGTGATCTTTTCCAATTTGAAGAACTCTTCAATATCCCGGGACAAAACTTCTCAGTCACTCTTATCAATGGAGGCGTCGATGATCAGGACCCAAAGACTTCCCAAAATGGAGAAGCTAATCTCGATGTTCAAAACATTATTGGTGTCGCTCACCCTCTCCCAGTTGAGGAATTCATCACTGGTGGCTCACCACCGTTTATTCCCAACGTGGATCTGCCAACCGCTGCCGATAACTCAAACGAGCCATATCTGCCATACTACGAATACTTGCTATCCAAGCCAAATTCCGCTTTACCACAAGTTATTTCAAACTCTTATGGTGATATCGAAGATGTATGTTTCTCCCATCCTGTTGCATCCTCTATCTTGATTGTGCAATACTAACTCATTGTTTAGACAGTTCCATATGCCTATGCCTCCCGAGTCTGCAACCTTATCGGTATCCTGGGTATTCGAGGTATCTCTGTTCTAGAATCATCGGGAGATACTGGTGTCGGAGCAGGATGCGTAGCAAATGATGGATCCAACGCCCCATATTTCCAACCTCAATTCCCTGGTACATGTCCATATATCACATCAGTTGGAGGTACCCAAGCCGTTTCTCCTGAAGTTGCTTGGAAGGATGGTTCGGGAGGATTCTCAAACTATTTCCGAACTGCTTGGTACCAGGAAGATGCTGTGAATGAATATTTGAGCAAACATATCAGCCCATCTACCAAGGAATATTATAAGAGCTATACCAACTTCTCAGGTCGTGGATTCCCTGATATTTCGGCTCATAGTTTGACTCCTGAGTAAGTTATCTCACAGTTCTTCCCTTCAAACTTTTCTAACATAAACCCAATAGTTACGAAGTGGTCACCTTTGGCAAGAAGTCCCTCTCAGGTGGTACATCAGCGGCTGCTCCGGTTGTCGCAGGTATCATTGGACTCCTCAATGATGCGCGTTTGAAAGCCGGTAAACCAGTTCTTGGTTTCGTCAACCCTCTCCTCTACAAAATCGGCACATCAGCTCTAAATGATATCACAGGAGGAGGCAGTGTGGGATGCAATGGAGTCAATGGACAAACCGGACAGACTGTTCCAGGGGGTGCAGTTATTCCTTATGCAAGCTGGAATTCCACTGTCGGATGGGATCCTGTTACTGGGTTGGGAACCCCAAATTTTGATAAGTTGAAGGAGTTGGTTTTGAGTCTTTAGATGAGGGATTTAGAGATTTCGATTGTAGAGACTCATGACAAAGGGCAATGAATGAATGAATGGTTATGTATATAGATGTACAGATAAATGATAATGTTTTCGAATCTTTAGTTTACTGGTAACCTTACAACATTCCTTAGGAACCTACCTAGGTATCCATTTCATCGGGTAATTCGGATTTATTTCCGATCCGTGACAAAATTTCACCGCCTCAATCCCCGCACTAATCGACAATCTCGTCCAAACTCTCTTATCTAAATACCAAAAGTCATCGGCTATCAATCAACAATACACCTCCCTTTCTTGTATATCGTCCTCGGACACAGCAAGGTGAGTAGCCTTGTCATTGTGAGAGCAGAGTAAGCACTACGCTTGAAATGGGTAGCCAGGGATCCATTCTTCGTGAACTTTCCAAGGGTGTAGCGAATAGAGACGTGGGGATTTCAGTTGATCCGGTAGTATGGACCTGCATATCAGCTTGCGCAGTGCAACGTTGTCGATCGAGTTATCATGATAACAGTTCAGAAATGCAATGATAAGTATATTCACATCTAAGCTCTACCACTCATAAGCTCTAGTTCGCGCCCACCACCCTCGTACTGAGTTGCCTGCCTTTAACGTACGTGGTGTTGATATCGGCCTGCAGCTGGATATAACCGTAGTATTGCAGTACGTTTCCTTGGGGCTGAGGGAGGGGAAGTGATGATGACGATGCGATGCATATTGGATATTTTTCACTGGCGCTGTATTCACTTGGTAGGCGTCGAGTATATATCTAGCGGGGTAGTCTCGGGTAGATTAGTTGGAGTGTCTTTTGATTGAGTGAATGAAGGAGCTGATTCACTCGTTCTTTCCTCCTTGATCTCCTCTCTGTTGCGATTAGTTTCTGCAATCTATCTCTCTTTTGTTGATTTTTTCCAAATAACAAGTGACGGATCCTATCATACCCTGAACAATTGAACATTTCCCAAGGAACTTCAATTCCCCATCACAGTATCCAAATAAAGATGTCGTGGAACATCAAGCAAGGTTTCGTTTTTCTCTTCTTCTTTGCGACCACAATCCTCGCGGGTCGCTTCTCAGATTTCTCGCATGCGAAAGGATATAATCCGAATGTGAAGGAGAGAGCTACTCAAAATGCGAAGAGAAATCATCCGGGTTATGGTTCTGGGAATGGGACTGGGATAGAGGGGTTTAGGTTTTTGAATGAGAGGACTGAAAGTAAGTTCTTTCGTTGTGAATTGGTGGGAGAATGAAGAGAGATGGATGAATTCAAAGAGAGATTGAGAAGTACTAAAATCGGACACAAAATAGAATACCGAGTGCAATCTCTCCCCGATATTCCTTTTGATATTGGCGAAATGTATGCAGGTCTGATGCCAATTGACATGAAGAACAAATCGAGGGGACTTTATTTTGTTTTTGAACCGACGGTGGGAGAACCGGTAGATGAGGTTACTATTTGGTTGAATGGAGGTCCTGGTAAGCTTGATAAAAACAGTTGTGAAAGGAGAGCTAGAAAATGGAACTAATGCAGAAAAGGCTGCAGTTCACTGGAGGCTTTCTTCCAAGAGAATGGTCGATTCATTTGGAGTTGGGGAATGTATACACCTCAGATAAATCCCTATTCTTGGGTCAATCTCACGAATGTTCTTTGGTATGATGAACTCACAATCTCAGTAATTAGATTCTTGGCTAATAATAAATCATAGGGTTGAACAGCCTGTTGGAACAGGTTTCTCAATTGGCGAAGTTACTGCTACTAGTGAGGAAGATATTGCCGAGGATTTCGTCAACTTCTTCTTGAACTTTCAGAAGACCTTTGGAATAAAGAACTTCAAGATATTTGTTACCGGAGAAAGCTATGCAGGGAGATATGTACCATACATTTCTCTTGCTATGTTGGAGAGGAATAATACAACCCACTTTGATTTGTCAGGTGAGAAATTCCCATAACTTGAGTCTGAAAGAATTCCTTTCCTGACATCACATAGGAGCCTTGGCTTATGACCCAGTCATTGGATCTTATGTATATGCTCAACAAGAAGCCCCGGCTGTTCCATTTCTTCTTCAAAACAACAACGTTCTTGGTTTGAATGCTAGTTTTGTGGCAAAGCTAGAAGCTCTGCATAAATCATGCGGCTATGCAAATTTCATAGATCAATATCTAACCTTCCCACCTTCCGGCATTCAACCTCCCAAGTACTTTGACTATAACAACGCTACTGATCTAGCATGTGACCTATGGGGCTCTATTTACTATGCAGCATACGGTCCAAATCCCTGTTTCAACGTCTACGAAATCGGTACTCAATGTCCACTTCCATCCGATCCTCTGGGATATCCAACAGATCTCCAGTATCTATACCCAGGCTTCGACCAAATATATTTCAATCGCACAGACGTTAAGAAAGCTATGCATGCACCCATGGAAATCGATTGGAACGAATGCTCCGGCCCAGTATTCACTGGTGGCGACGGCGGCCCAGAACAAGAAGGTGACCTCTCAGCCGACCCCATTCAATCAGTCCTACCCCGCGTAATAGAAGCCACCAACCGAGTCCTCATCGCCAACGGTGCTCTTGATTTTGAAATACTCACAAATGGGACATTACTTGCCATTCAAAACATGACATGGGGAGGCAAGCTCGGATTTCAGGAACAGCCTACCACACCGATTGTGATTACGCTACCGGACCTACAATATGGGAGTTTGTTTCTTGACGAGGGGTTTGGTCCGATAGATGAGCCACAGGGAACGATGGGTGTGCAGCATTATGAACGCGGGTTGATGTGGGCGGAGACGTATTTAAGTGGTCACATGCAGCCACAGTTTCAGCCCAGAAGTAGTTATAGACATCTACAGTGGGTTTTGGGGAGGATTGATGAGTTGTAGATGGATCGGAAATGAAGAAACTGGGTGCGGAGTGGTGGAGTTCGGTACTAGGATGGGGATTGAGTGAGTTATCTAAAAATGATCATCGAATAAAGATCAGAATACGGATAGGTAACTGGGATACTATGCACATTAGCTTAAAGATGTTCAATAAAGTTTACCATATTTTGATCTTCTAATGATCATTCCGCCGTTATTGACATGAGAGAAAGCTTCAGATTTGTTCTTTCGGCAACTTTCTGAAACCGTTTACGATTCTGACAATCCTGTTTGGTCCTCAACTGCGATTGTTCAAGACCCCCCAGTTCATGGTTGTGTCTAGCTAGCTCCTAACAACACCATCTATCACGGGTTCTCCAACTTTGAGATTCGCCCTAGGATTGATTTCGGAGCAGACGTACTCGCAGAGCGACTGCGCAAACAAACATGGACCTATCCTGTTATTGTATATCTAGCATCAACTAAATCATCTACCTAGGTATCAAACTATTTTCGTTGTGGCAAGATGCAGATAGATGTATGTATGTATATATATAAGAATATGGTGAATCTGGTTGCTTTTTCTAGGCGATCGATGTTAATGTTGTATTGGGGAGGTTTGGGGTTGGTTAAAGTCACCAGGTGGTTGTTCCGACTAGAGATTCGGGATAATGTGTATGAATAAGTGCATGTGTCTTAAGTCAGCATGTGTTGTTGGGATATTTTGTATCTTTAACGTCTTTTCGTCTTGATTGTTTAAAAGAGCTATTGTAAAGAGGTCCACGGGTCCCTCTCGATTTCCCTTTCTTACATACTAGACTTGTTATACTATATGGATGGCTTGGGAAATGAAAAACTACATGGTGAGAATGTTTTGTATGATGAGCAGCTGAATATGTAATTTATGTATCCTTAGATATTTAACAAATTCAAGACTACCGCCTTGGAAATCCTAACTGCGTGTAATTGGACCAGAGCTATATACACACACATACACGCTCCGCCGGCAAGTCAGATCAGTATTTCTTGTAAATGGCTGACGCACTTATTGATTTTTATCAAATCCACCACCCGTGAACTCCAAATCCTCCGTCAAATTCCCATACCGTTCTACCCAATAATCGACCAGATAGTTTCGTCTCGGTTTCCAAGGACCTCTATCACCCGCCATTGGTAGATACCCCTTTGCCTCTTCAACATATGTTGACTTGAGATTTAATAACGGCGTTGATTTCATCTTGTTCCCATGAACTCTGGGTACTGTTGATGAGAAATTGTTCTCGCGCATGTGTTTCAGAAGTCGCACTAATATACCTGTAGTGATGTCGGCGCCTAACGTCCATGATGCATTGGTATACCCGATAACTGCTACGGTGTTGGGCAGATCTTGGAGCATGACTCCTTTCCACATATATTTGGTGGCATAATTGTATGAGTTTCCGTCGATGCTGATTTTGGCACCACCGGCCAGTTGCAACTTGAGTCCGGTGGCCGTGATAATGATATCAGCATCGAGAGTCTTTCCTGATACAAGGTCTATGCCCGATGACGTGATGGTTTTGATAGTATCCGTCACTACATCGGTTTTTCCTGAATGAAGACATTTGAAGAAGTCGCTATCTGGGCAGACACACAGTCGTTGTTCCCAGGGGTTATAGCGGGGGTTGAAATTAGGATCAACGGGAATTGATGACGGAAGTTCCCTCTTGACGCGTTCTCGGAGGATACTTCGAGCGGCATTGGGGAATCTACGACAGAAGTGGAAGAATAACGAGGGGAGGACAATGAATTTCCATCGTATCAATGGGCTAGCTATCCAGCTAGGAAGACATTTGCGCATGAGACCTCCGATGGAATCCACTGCCGGAATGCCTATCACCCAAGAAGGGCTCCGTTGTAACATTGTTACTTTTGTTGCTTTATCCGCCAGATTTGGGATCAAAGTGATTGCAGTAGCACCACTTCCAATAACAACTATTTTCTTATCCTCATAATCCAAATCTTCGGGCCAGAATTGGGGATGTATCGTTCTGCCTTTGAAGTCATCAATACCAGGGATTTCGACCTTCAATGGCTCAGCATAGTCGTAATATCCTGTACTCCAAACGATCCACCGTCCTTTTATAGTTCTCTTTTTCCCATCAGCATCGACCGATAATGACCATTGTTCTTGTTCCGTTGACCAATCTGCCGAAGTCACATTGTGATAAAATTGTATTTTCTTGTCGATGCCAAATTCTTCAGCGGATTCTTTAAAGTATGTGCGAATTGATTCACCATCTGCAATCGACGTTGCACTCATCCATGGCCGCCACGGGAATCCAAATGTATGTAGATCTGAGTCAGATCTGATACCAGGATATCGAAATAGATCCCAGGTTCCGCCAATTGCCCCTCGATTCTCGAGTATAGTATATGTTAAATCTGGAAGTTCTGTCTGGATGTGACTACAAACAATTAGCTGTGTACCTTTGAGGAAGTTGGAGATCCAAGGTGTCCGGCTGGGCCAAGTAAGGCAATTCCAGTCAATGGTTGAGGAGCTTACTATGCAGCATTGATCCCCGACAAGCCCGCGCCGACGATAACGATATCGTAATCGCAATCCTCAGATCTTTCTATAGAACCCATTACGTTGGTTCTTGTTGTTGCCCAGGTGTATTAAGGTTGGTCCACAAAGTAAGAGCGTGTGCGTGTTTTGATGCTAGAATAGACGCACAAGCAGAGAAGCTTAGGTAGTGATAGATATGATATCAGGATGGATAAGAAATTAATACTGGGGGAGAACAGAAGATACAAGAAGAATGAGAGAGGAAGTAAGAAGTAGCAAGTAGGAACTAATCCAAGAGAATGACGGGTGTCATAGATCAATGTCTTGGAAATTTCTAGCATTTGAGAGAGAAAAGCAATAATAAATATACGACAGTTGTATCTACTGCATGCGTAAAGTACAGTTCAACTCATGCCGAGGCCATTTGGATCATAACCTTACATACATAAGCAATTGCCTCTAGCAAGATCAAACAGAATCCAACCAAACCAAACTTGATTGGTGGTAAGGTTAAGGTTAATTGGTCGTGCATTGCATTGCTTGGAGTTATTGAATATGGCGAGGGGATCAACAGAGCGATGGCCCATGAATTGCCTATGAATGACCGCAATCCATGGATAGATACCATTGATCTTCATCTTTTGAGGGAGCGAGGTTTCAGTTGTGTTGATTGGGAACTATGGATTTCCATTGCAGAAGACGAGATGAGGTTAAAGAAAGGGTGTTGACGTTGCATGCCCGTGGGTACGATTAGGTAGGTGTGTACTCGAGTATGTATGGTGATGGATTGGGAGAAGTAGAGGAGGTGAGGTTGTTGAGGTGCCATGGCTGGTGGGTACTACTAGGTAGTAGATATGTATGGTGATCATGATGGGTTGAGACTCGAGAGGAGTAGGGTGGTAGTATACGTGGGTGAGGTTGAGACGGAATCAATCAGCTCACAAACCGAAATATCCGTGATTTCATCAGGTTGTCACTTTGTAGATCTAATTATCAAACCCATTTCCATCGATCTCGTAGATTTTGATATCAAGCACGTGATTCATGAATTGATCACAAGGTTACAGTACACCAGCGGTAGTTCGGCTAGAGGTAGCACCAGATAGATTGATTACTCGAGTAACCTCGGAAGCATTCTCGCTTCATTCTCCTGGTCCCTGACTCCCTGGTAGCTTCTATGCAATCTTATGTCATGGTCACAGTCATCGTCCTCAACTTGAACTCCAAGGTTGTGATCATTTCAAACCCTGGTGTGCTCAAGGTACCGGTATACATCTTGAATTCAATGGGTGATGGTTGTTGGATCAATCGCGGTACGTAGGAGAATTTGAGAGTCCCTATCTTGATATCGATATATTTCTACCACTACTATGGTCTCAAAGAGACACGAAAGAAACCGCCGAAGGATCAATGAAAGTTAGTGGAAGAGCTCACAGTTATGGATGATCAATATACACGCCAATATATGGTGGTATTCACAAATACCACACGGATGCTTCAAGGATGAATAAATCATGGCGGGAGGCTACACAAGCTTTATCGGGCATTCAACCTTGGATACGAAAAGAGAAGAAACCGCCAAACACAGCATAACCCAAGGTAGGTGGGTTGAGGTGAGTTGAGGGTACTTGACCATCAGTGATCACATCAGTAGCCTATTTCCAAGGAGAGAAGGGCTTTTCGTATCATCAATGGTTGCAACTTCAAAAGATGGAACCATTGGGTATACCTCAATTCAACATCTCCAACGTTAAATTATCACTTTGATTATTTCTCATCCCTTTTGTAATAGTTTCGATTGGCACGCTATAAGGTCTTCCATTCGGAAAGAGGTATCATTTGCAGACATTCACCATGTCGTCTTTTCATAAATTTCAAACAATCTCATATGGAAAACACCTGTTTATCTTCCACCAGACCTGCTCTCACCGATTACCCAGGAACGTCGAGTATGATGATTGAATAGCACCCCGATTGCAATCGCTACTACTATCATTCAAACATATAACACGCCGCGGGCCATGTTGTTCTTTCACTTCTAGCTAACTTCTTCCTTGTTTCCATGTCTAATTACCGCGGAGCTCGAAAGCAAGGTAAGAGGACCTTTTCCTGGCTCAGAACTGGTGTTTGGTTTCAATATGATCGGGATAGTCTAATCGTGGAAGGCACTTTGATCCGGTGCCATTTCCCCCTGAAGCTATCGATTTTCTATACTTTGGGTTCAAAGGCCCCTAGGAGAGCAGAGGAGTTTGATGTTGAAAAGGTACAATACCTAATTGTAGATAAAGCGTTTATTATGATGCAAATTATCCCTAAAGGTCGTTGCCATAGAATACTTTGTGAAGCTTATGAAGGCCGTGGGGGATTCAAAATCATACGGGGTAAGATTATCGAAGCAATAGCTGAAGTTCAAAGAAAGAAGTTGGGAACAGAAGTCTACCAATATGAGTGGCATTTCGCACCCTAGGCGGAGATAACATAAGTGAACTAGGAAATGTTGGTGAGGGTTCGGGCACAGATTCGCAAGGGCTATTGGGCAAAGGGTATGAAGGAACTCGGGGTGCTGTTCAAGCCGACACTGGGCGACGAGAGTATAGAAATTGAGGGATCTCGAAACTCAAATGTCTAATCCCGACTATCACCATGTAGATCAATCCATAGAACTAACCTCCCTCACCTTATAATCATTTCTTTAACATCCCACTTTATGTTATCCAAAATAATTTTCTTCTGGATTTCCCCATAATCCGGTATATCCGCTGTCGCTACCAATTGATACATAGGCACCTCGGTCTTTTCCTTCCTGCTACCACCTCCTGGTCCATCGCTATCCTCCAACCTTCGCAATATCAACGGGTCTCTTCCTTTACCAACCACAACTACTAAGTCTCCCTTCCTCATTCTCGTCCCACCAAATACGTACCGCCCCTCGCTATCTATAGAAGCTGCCCCCGGTAAGAACCCACACTCATTCCTATACTGGCTCAACCTCAAATTCTCCTTGCTCTCCTCACTCTGCCTATCGTTCGGCTTGTCAGAGTGCTCTCCATTCTTTTGTATTATGCATACTGGTCCTTCAATCTCACCAAGAACATGTCCATACACTACCAATCTATCTCCATCAACCCGAAATCTATCCATTTTCTGAGGAAATGTTGAACGCTCCAAATTCCATTGCATACTTTTTGGCTCTCCTGGTCCCGGCAATGGGGATGAGAAGTCCGGAACCCAAGACGGCCAATCTTTGTCTTTTTTGGGCTCGGCATGCGTATTGATCATTCTGAGAGCTCCTAAGTCACCATCTTCTTCTAGGACATATCGCATAGTGTCGGTATACAATTTCTTCAAAGATTGCTTATGGTTGATCTGCGGAGGCCGTTGTCTCTGCCGTATCCTGTTCCAGGATATTACATAAGGTAGTTTATACATAATACTGGCGTCTATTGTCATTCCCAAAACACTATACACCTGATCCATCGGCAACGTAGACTTTTTCCCTCGAAACCTAGCGAGAAGCTCTCCCAACTTGAAGCCATTCTGCCCTGTAAGTTTGAACTCATGATCAGTGCCAGGAACGACATACATTGCTTTCAAAGCAGTCCGGTATTCCTCCATAGCCAAACCCAACTGGTAGATACGCGGTATGACGTCCGGTTCATTGAGATACTGGGCAGGAATCCGATTCTCGATGTGGGGAAACTCATGAAGGAAGAAAATAAGGTCGAGAATATTCGTCACGTCCTGATGGCCTACAAGAATGGCTCGCTTGGGCGATAGCACCATTTCTTGAATTATCTAGGATCGCGTAAAGTACGGTCGAGCAAGTATATTCTGCACTGCTTTCCAGCCAGGAGTGTACTCCGGCCCGGTACGCCAGTCGCTGTCAACCCACTCCTTCAGCCATACTCCAGAATCGGCGGAAGATTCCCCTTTAGCTATTGACCGGATTTCTTTCTCTAGTTTTCTCTTTTTCGTCCTAAAGTGAGAGACGATCTCTGCTGCAGCATGTAGATCGACGGATTTGTCGTCTTCGCCAAGCCAGATGATCACACGAGTAGCATTCATGTAGATTAGATGCATGATGCGTAGTTGTTTATCTTTTTCAAAGGGATCATTCTGGTCGAGGCAGATGGCATCGATCCACAATGAGGGGGGATTGGGATTATCACGAAGGACGAGAAGTGCGGAGTGGAGGTTAGGTGTGATAGCGAAAGGTTGGCCATTCAATTTTATTAGTCTGTGGTATTGATTAGTTGAACCTTTTTACTATAATCCCACCTCTTATCATATTCCCAAAAGCATAAATGAATGATATATATAGTATTTCTTTTTCAACAAACAAAACGATGAGAAATGACATACACATTATCGCTCTCATTATTTTCGCCCCATGCATATGATAGAGCCTCATACTTAGGGACCTTTGGGTAGAGCGGGGAATAATCTCCATAAATTGACACGGGGTGAAATTTGATATTGTTCATTTCCAATTCAATCGGGTCGTCTGCATTCCCGGCCTTGATGCTAACTAATCGAATATACCCTTTGCGCAAAATCCCATACTGATACGATGTCGATGGATCTTTCGACTTGTTGATAACAATCTTGTGGTACACGGATCCGAGGGGATCAACTAGAATCCAATCTACCACTTCAGACGCAAGTGGAAGGCATATTATAAAGTAAAGCAGATAACTACGGTAACTATACTCGGGTATCTTAAATCGTGCCCGGGATACAAATGCAGAAGGGAATTTCGTGTGAGTTTGTCGAGTGATTATCTGGAAATCGGTTTGGATTTGTCGAGGGGCAATGACGATAGGCGAAGGGGTAGCTTGGGATTTGAAGGGCACCCTTCTGTACCTCATTAGGGCAGAGATGGAGAGGATCCCTTTCATTCTGAGATTTTCGGAACGAGGTGTGGTTAACTTGTCTGAATAAGCTTTGGGTGCCAGCAACGAAGCATCGGATATCATACGGTAAGGATGCTGATGAGCTCGCGAATGACTGAGGTGGAAGTGGGGCTCCCACAATTATGAATGATATGAACCAACCCATCTAGTATTGTCTTGGAGAAACGGATATACTGAATGAGAGGGTCTATTCTGTCGAGCTGATGATTTCGCTGTCGGGGTATTTAGTTGGGATGTAGATTTGCTCGCAGAGAGAGTTACAACTCGGTTCACGGGACTAAAGGTAGTTTCTTGATGGTGCTAGGTGCAATTTTGTTAAGGGAGGATTATAGAATTATTGTATGCGATATTGTGTATTGCGCGGGATTGGGATTCTTCGCGTTGACAAGTTTCTTCGATAGTTGTATTTGATTATATTACTTTGAGACCGATATTAGACTTCCAGACCAAGCTTTTTTTACTTGTTGGGCAGATTCACCAGTATCGCATCTTTGAGATAGTTTTAAACACAGGAGTGACTTGATAATCCATCTATAATTGAAAGCTTCTCTAACTGAAGCTTTCTACTACTGTAGCAGCCGTAATCCAGCAACTGGATGACTGACATGGCACAAGGGCTTGAAAAGTCAATTTATGTAATCTTACCTTTATATATAGCAGCATACCAGAATCTCTGACTGGGTAGACTGGTGTCTAATCACGAGTACGAAACCCCTACAATAGCTGCAATTCTCTTAAATTTCATCTTGAGGAATTTCTAATGGGGAAGTGAAATTTCGACGGGTGTTTCGTGCATACTTATCTGATCGGTCCTTTGTCTATGATATTGAGCATAGCGTATAGTTACTAACCATATCACTCCCCAGTGCCCACCCCCACATGAATGGCAAGTAAAGGAGTGGGATCACTGTAGAATGAAGGGTATGATTTCAGTGGATAGGGCTTTTCATCGACTAAGTGCCCAGACAACTTCAATTGTGATCAAGAGACGGCACAGTTGATGGCTGGGGTAGTGGATGAAAAAGTAGATTGCTGAAGAATGAGTAGATACAATTTTTCGACTTTATCTCGGGACCTTTCGTGCGGCAAGAAACTTTGAGACGATGTGATGTGGTTGGAGAGCGTTGCATGCGTATGTGGATGCAGAAAACTCTCTCAACACGGTATTTGGCCAAATCAGCATGTTGTGCTGGAACCCCAACTCTATTTCTCGCTAGAGGATGAAGGAGTGGATGGGCTTGAAAACTTCAAAACTGTACAATATATCTGGTGGGGTAATGCCAAGGTTGAATGGCAACGTCATGAACCAATCATGAGCATGATGATGATAAGGTTATCAATGGAGCCGCAGGTTGCTCTACTGTAGAGGGCTTGGTGATATGAAAAACGGGATTTGCTCCTTCACAGTGAGATTGCCGGTACAGTAGTGATACGCCACAAAACCCAATTATAGCAAAAGAGACACAGGGAAAAAGGCACAGGGCAGAGGGCTGACTGTGAGCTAAAGCCGAGAGAACTGGGCCCTGACCTTAGTTGCGAAAGCTTTTGGGCGAGAGAAAGTCAGAAAGTCTTCCGAGACTAGGGGTGGAGATCCTCAATACCTTATGATACTGTACAGCTTTAGTTTGTTTTATCAGAAGCTCGATTCTCTTTTTGGATCTCCGACTCGCTAGGTTACTTTGTTTGAAGCGGTATTGCTACACTTGGAATAACAGCGAACTCAGGGCCTGAAACTCCGCCTTACTACTTCATTCACTTGGGCATTCTGATGAGTCTAAGAGGATATCGTGGGTATCCTATGCACGAGAAGATTTCACCGCTTCTAACCCTTGGGTAGGACTAACGGTACAGTATTTCTACCCTATCGGCAAAGTTTCCTACTCCATAATATTTTGGGGCTAAAACACTTTTTTTTTGGTCCCTTATAGTTCTGACTCGCTGTTCATGTGAATTGTCCAACATTTATACTGTGGTCTAGAAACGTGTGAAGGCTCCGAAGATTAATCTTCTATCAAAATGAAAAAAAGCTCTGCTCTTGTCAAGATATACCCACAATGGTACCTTATTGTTTAAAACATTTCAAGCAGGCAGGTTCTGCAAATTGTCAATACTGGTGTCTAGATTTTCAATATTCTGTGGAAACAGTGACTGATGGTTTGACTGGCAGCTGGATATAAGTATATCTTTACTGTTGCTTTTCCTCTCCTCCTTCTCTATCTCTCCGTCTCTCTTTCTAGGTATCTTCCTCATTGCTTTATTGCTTTTAAGAATCGGGATTATCTTCGCCAGTGTGTTTTTTCTACATCCCCCAAAAATGTCCACATCTTCTGCTGGGCCATCATGGCTTTCAAAGTGCATGAAAGTGCCCCCAAAATACATACAAGCATCCATCATCATCTCGATAGGTGGTATTCTATTTGGTCTTGATACAGGTACTATCGGCCCCCTAACGGTCATGCCTCAATTTGACGAATCCTTCGGTACCCTCTCATCCACTGTTGTATGTACATCCTTTCCTCTTCATCTCCTCATTGCCGCAAAGAACTTGAACTAATCACATTCTCCTGCTACAGCATGGCCTTTTGGTCTCTACGATCCTTATCCCTGCAGCCCTTGCTTCCATGTTCACCGGCCATTTAGCCAATGCCCTCGGCCGCCTAGCAGCCACTGCAATTGGCTCCTTCATCTTTGGTATCGGTGCGGCCATTGAATGCTCCTCCTTTGCCCTCCCTCAGCTCTTTGTCGGCCGTGCTATCAAAGGAATTGGCGAGGGCTTCTTCCTCAGCACCATAGTCGTGTATATCACTGAGATATCCCCTCCTTCCCAAAGAGGCACTTTAGCTAGTCTTCCGCAGTTCATTGTGACTTCAGGAATTTTGGTAGGATACTTCATGTGTTATGGCTCCGTGAGCATAGAATCAAGCTTGAGTTGGAGATTGCCTTTTGCCGTACAAGCAATCATCGCATTCGTCTTCACGGCCAGCACAATGCTATTCCTACCACACAGTCCGAGATGGTTAGCAGCCAGAGGGCGGTTTGAGGAGGCGGAACGTGTGTGGGTGAGCCTTGGAGTTTCAGATGACGAGAGAGAAAAGGTAGATGAGGAAGTGGATGATACTGAGAAGGCAGACCAGGAAGTCAAGACGAAAGATTTGTTTGCAATCTTTGCACCGGATGCATGGAAGAGGACGGTTTTGGGTCTCTTCTTGATGGGAATACAACAAGCAAGTGGAATTGATGGGGTTTTATATGTACGTGTTCTCCGAGAGTCTTCCTTCTCTTCCCCCTTCATCTCCGGGTCAACTTATATCCGAGGCGAGCATTGAAATAACCAAAAACTAACAAATTCAGTACGCACCTGTCCTCTTCCAAACGGCTGGGCTGACTTCCTCAACCGCATCATTTCTCGCCTCTGGTATTTCAGCGCTCCTAATTTTCCTCGCCACTTTTGTAGGCTTTATCTTTGCCGACAAATGGGGTCGCAGAACCAATACCATTGTCGGTGGAATAGGCCAAGTTATTACCATGTTCATCATCGGTTCCTTATACGCCTCAGGCTCTGTACACGGCTCATATGGCGCTGGGCGCTGGGTCGTTATAATCTGCATCTATCTCTTTGCTATGATATTCTGCGGAACGTGGGCTCTATCTTTCAGAGTCTACGTATCTGAGATTCAAAGTGCGAAAACGAGGGCTGGGGCAACGAGTTTAAGTTTGAGTGCTAATTGGCTGGTGAATTGGGTAATAGCTTTTACCACGCCAATTCTCCTCAGTAAGAGTGCTAGTGGGTGTTATTGGCTGTGGGGAGGGTCAGCTTTGGTGACTGTAATTGTGGCATTCTTTTGGATGCCCGAGACCATGGGGAAGAGTTTGGAGGAGATCGATGCTAGCTTTAGAAAATGGGATAGCAAGAGCAAGAACGCCGGTGGGAATGATGGGGTCGTGGAATTGGGAATGGTGGAGGATTCGCGTGCTCAGAGTGAGGATACCTCTGAAAAGGATGTCAAGAGTGAGGTGAAGGTCACTTCGAGAGTTGTGGTAAATGACACGGCTTTGAGCTCAACTGTGTCTTTGTCTTAATACAGTTTGAGAGGATTGGGTTTGATAGATTTGGAGGGAAAGGTTCCACGGTCACTCTTGGTATATCGTTGAGTGCGATACATGGTTAATGAATAATGACGGTATACTGCAGATGGTTAAATGGTTATAAAGGGTAGATTGGTACTGGGATATAAAGGAATGGGTATAGAAAGGAACGGGTATAGAGAGGAATGGTTACAGATGATAGAAGTTCTCTGGTTCTCTGATAGAGAAATGGTTAAATTTAAGCCGCACTGATAAACCAACCTTTCGAATCGAAATACAATTATCAAGCTTCAACATTCCTCAATGCATCCGATACATGTTGCTCTGTTACGATCATAGTACGAGGTATGCTTGAAGTTAGGTTTGTTATAAAAAGGCAGACCGGTAGATGTGACTGCATACACGTTTGCGATCGACATGTGATGAGATGCGAGAGGTTTTGATCACATGATTCAACTTAACTTTAGAACTAACGCCTCAACGCAATGCAACGCGCCACGTCAAACATTTAGAACTCTCACTCGAAAGCAAGGTCAGATATATACATCTGAGAAGGCAAACAACCAACCAACCAACCAACCGTACGTGATGTTATACAACCAGATACATCTACCGAGCCTCTCTATGATGCTGTTGCTTTTGCTTCAGCACTGGTATTTGCTGTTCCATTGGTCTAATGTTCTCGACGATCGTTTGGTGATCAGTATTTCCCCAAAAGGGATGTCTCATCTACCTCTGGAAGTCTGAGATCATCTACCCCTGACAGATTGATTTGCGTAGATACAAACGTGGATATAAAGCAAATCCCAATTTCGAAATTTGGTCTTTCAGCTCGAAGAAGAACTGATATTGTCAATACTGGAAATATTCATGTCGTGGATTGATAATGGCATGCACCATGATAAAATGGCCATCGACGAGAATAGGTGGAGATAAGTATCACCAACCATATTTGTATTACTTCTATGAATATTGGAAAAAGGATATGTAGGGGATACAGATTTCCTCTTAGGGAGTGACGATTGTATCGCATTGACTTTGCTCATTTCGTTCTTGCTTTATATCAACACTCTTCTTATTTCGTACTTGCTTTTATATCAGCATTTTTCTTGCACTCCTTTCCTTCTCTCTTCTCTCATATTGTTCGACCTTTTCTCTCTCTTTCCATTGACCATAGACGACGTCGGCATATTTTTGCCTGTCAAGACATTCTTTTATCTTCACCTATTTCTTGTTTTCGAAATGCACTTTCATTGAATCCAATAATATCTAAAAATACAGCAGAAACCATTATCAATATGGGTTTCAATAATCTCTTTCTATTTCTCTCTCTGAACGTCATACTCGCGAGCGTGACTTCAACTTTTGTGTCTACCACTATCATCCATATTGGACCGGTCAAAATCCCAGTGCCACCAGTCGCACCCTTTGGGAATTTTATTAATGTCACTACAATAAATAATTCTGCATCTTCATATTGGCTTGAAGAAATCGGTCATCGAGGGGTTGCACCGTTCGTTTCGAATGTTACCTCATATCAAGTATTTCGAAATGTGAAGGACTTTGGAGCTAAAGGTGGGTGCTATCATTATTCTCATTAATCCTTCGTGAAATTGAGCTAATATCGCCAAGGGGATGGAATTACCGATGATACTGCTGCTATCAACAACGCCATCAGTTCTGGCGGAAGGTGCAAGCCTGGTGTGTGTCAATCTACAACGACAACACCTGCAGTGGTTTACTTTCCGTCTGGAACGTATCTCATCTCTTCCTCGATCATTGATTACTACATCACTCAGATTGTAGGCAATCCAAAAAATCTTCCTGTTCTAAAGGGTACCTCCAATTTCACAGGACTTGGCTTGATTGATGGAGATCCCTATGGGGACAATGGACTAGGTTTTGGGCCCACAAATGTCTTCTATCGCCAAATCCGCAACCTCATTTTGGATTTGACTGGAATACCATCCAATTCTTCGGCCTATGGAGTTCACTGGCCTACGGCGCAAGCGACCAGCCTGCAGAATTGCGTGTTTAAAATGAGCGATGCAGTTGGAACTCAGCATCAAGGATTGCTCATCGAAGCAGGTACGTAGTTGACTCGGTGATAGTTTTCCTTCATTTCCTTCAGTTACACTCACATAATGGCTCTGCATTGGATAGCACTTCATTTTACATATGTACTGTGGCTTATACAAAACAGGTTCTGGAGGCTTCATGAATGATTTGATCTTCAATGGAGGAAAGACAGGAGCTGTATTCGGGAATCAACAATTCACTGTTCGAAATCTGACTTTCAACAATGCTGTTACAGCCATTGAGCATATTTGGGATTGGGGATGGACATACCTGGGAATCTCGATCAACAACTGTACCACTGGGTTAAACATGTCCTCTGGCGGTTCATCGGGTCAAGCCGTAGTGTCCGCTACATTGATAGACAGCAGCTTTACGGATACGGATGTTGCTATTATCACGGCTTATAGTTCTTCGTCCAAGCCAGAAGCTGCTGGAAGTCTAATTCTTGACAATATCTCTTTAACGAATGTTCCAGTCGCTGTGCAGGAACTGCAAAATACAGTTTTGGCTGGAACTAAGAATGGATCAATGACTATCAACGGATGGGGAGAAGGTAATGAATATATCCCAAATGGAAACGCCCGCTTTGAGGGACCAATTGTCACTTTTCCTCGTTCGGAATCTCTATCTCCCGGTGGAAAATTTTACTCTCGCTCAAAACCTCAATATGAGGACTGCCCAGTTTCTGAGTTCATTTCAGTTCGTATAGGCGGTGCTACTGGAGATGGAGTCTCCGATGACACACTGGCATTGAATACGATTTTTAAATTTGCGGCTCTTTCCAAAAAGATTGTCTATATCGACAGCGGAGTTTACAAAGTGACTTCGACTCTTCATATTCCATCCGGTTCGAGAATTCTTGGGGAGTCATATCCAATCATCATGGGATCAGGGTCATTTTTCACTGATATCGCTCATCCTCGACCTGTTGTCCAGGTCGGATTCCCCCAAGAAACCGGAATTGTTGAGTGGTCAGATACGATTGTTTCAACACAAGGACCTACAGGCGGGGCTATACTAATTCAGTGGAATATGGCCAGTCGAGCGAGCTCTCCTTCTGGACTTTGGGACGTTCACACTCGTATTGGTGGATTTGCTGGTTCTGACCTTCAAGTAGATAAGTGTCCTACGACTCCTAATAGCACAGACATCGTTCTTGAATGTAGAGCAGCGTTCATGTCGATTCACATTTCTAAGCATGCCTCCGGTATCTATTTAGAAAACAACTGGTTTTGGGTTGCTGATCATGATATTGAGGATACCACCTTATCCCAAGTTTCAATCTATGCAGGCCGTGGACTTTACTGCGAATCGAAAATAGGGGCTATATGGCTTATTGGGACTGCGGTTGAGCATCATACTTTCTACCAGTACCAGTTCGACAGCACGAGAGATATCTTTGCAGGACAAATTCAAACAGAGACAGCATATTACCAACCGAATCCTAATGCTATTCACCCTTTCCCAGCACTGTCCAAATGGAATGATCCGGATTTCGTAACCACGTGCGGAAATTCGACTGAGGGAAATTGTGCTGAAGGTTGGGGTCTTCGAATAATCGACAGCGAATGTGTCTTTGTATATGGTGCTGGCATGTACAGCTTCTTCAGCAATTACAACACGTGTAAGTTTTCTATACTCTGTATCAGTTAAAGGTTATGTGGCTAACGTATCCAGCATGTTCTGCTCAAGGGAATGGCGAAGCTTGTCAGGCCAGAATTTTCAGCCTCGAGGGGAATAATAACAATATTGGTGTTTACAATCTGAATACAGTGGGTGTCACGAGCTTGATCACCATTGATGGGAGAGATATTGCAAATTATACTGATAATATTGCTGGATTTGTGGATCATATTGCTTTATTTAAGAGCGACTCATGATACTGGATTCTACCAGCACTTTGATGACATTCAAGAGTGGCGTTGCTATTAGACCCTTTATCAAGAGGCTTGAGCCTTTCAAAATAGAAGCGAATTATAATATTCCATAAATGAACTGCTTTCTAGCTTGGCTTTGGTGCAAATTTCATCGATCTTATGGATTCCCAAAAATCTTGATCAGTCTCCTCAGTATTCCATGAAAATGGAGCTTCCCGGAGGGAAAGGTAATCCTTCTATGTTGTGTCTTAGTTCTTTTTTTTCAAACAATGAATAAGATTCCCAAGGACTTTTATTGCACATCTGATTGCCGCATTATTTCTCATCTCTCAACTGCCAACTCGATGAACTACGACACCCAACCCAAGCAAAGCGAGGTCTTTCTCTTTCCCATGCACAGGATGCAAAACCCAAAATCCCATCTCGATCTCTTACTTCTACTTCCTAGCATCTTTGCCGAATCCCCTAGCACCGATCCCTACAAAGCCCAGCTGCTCACCAATCTAGCCTTCCAACAACATATCAACAAAGAAGCGCCTTCCAACCATACACACACAACACAAGCCAACACATCTCTTTATCCACCCCATCGACCCCCCAGTGCCCCATCTCAAGCGCTCCCATTCCTCACAACAAAGAAACACGATGCAATTCGGTTATCGACCCCGCGGTTCCGGACCGAATTGCAGACGTGCAACAATTCAGGTACGGGGTCGGGGTTTGCCGATTAAGATGCATTGTGCCTAGTTGTGCAGGGAACGAAAAAGAGATGTAGAATTTTAGAGTTTGGAGTTTGTGCTGACGAAGAGGGGTGGAAGGAATAAGAAACTTCGGATTTTTTTTGGTTGCAAAAATATGTATATGGAAACTCCCCGCCCCCATCCCCGATAAACAGTGAACAAAATGTAATCGATGAATCGAACGCCGCTGATGTACACTATCCTACGTTGCGCTGTGCTCAATATACATACAATCTACTCTATCTGTCCCGTCACCCCCAGAACGTATGCGGTTCCCCGTGAATACAACGTGGGGAGAGTGGAATTTCCATCTCAAGGCGTCTGCACGTACTCATGCGCCTCCGCGGCCCTGAAAGCCGCCGGCCCAGTTTCCTTCCCGCTACTGCCTGCCACGACTCCCACCTTATCTCTCGTATCAATCTCACCGCCCCAGCTGGAAAACCGGACATGTTTTCCCTTCCAGACTCTCTTGGCCTTGGTCCCTTCCCTTGCCTTCCCCTTCGCTGTTTCGAGAGTTTCTTTTTCGCTTCCGGGGTTGATGAGTGTATCGTTCATCGCCATTGGCGTGGACGAGATCCCTCCCTCTGCTTCCTGTAAACCCAGTTCAAGACCCCCCAATCTAACGCCCTCTCCGATCCCCTCCCCATCCTCCTCCTCCTCCCGAATCGGATCATAGCTCCACGCCCTCGCTCTCCCACCCCTTCCAACCCCTGCCCCTCGACTACTCCTCGCGCTCTTCATTCTCCTCCCAAACCCATCTTTCGCACCGACGTACCCCGGGTCGCCTTGCAGTAACTTTCTCTTCTTATATTCTTTCCTCAATATCCAGACGAGCATTCCCAGTATCGAGGCCGTGATT
Source organism: Monilinia fructicola (assembly GCA_008692225.1). Lineage (NCBI taxonomy): Eukaryota > Fungi > Ascomycota > Leotiomycetes > Helotiales > Sclerotiniaceae > Monilinia > Monilinia fructicola. The sequence goes on along the minus strand of VICG01000007.1, from coordinate 64,492 downwards.
AAAAGCACAAAGGCATTCACGCCAATGGCTACTTTCCACGAGGTGGGGATGTGAGGACCGGAAGGAGGCTCATGATCATCGTATTTGGCATGGTGAAAGGAGTGCGGGTTGTATTCACGAAATCCGCGGAGTTCGAGGGATTGAGGGGCAGATGAGGAGGGTGCGTGGCAGTTTGGTGTGCAGGTTGACGCGGAGGATATGGGGATTAATTGTTGGATTCTGCGAGAGGGACGATTAGCATGGCAGGATTGTAGTTGGGCTCGATGCTGGAAGGGGAGAGATAGGCACATACTCATTAGGTTCATCACTTCGATCGGTAGCAAGTGGTGTTGGAATTACAGCGGCCCAGCTCAGCGCTGGCAACAAAAGAAAGGAGATACGATATTTCATGATTATATTGCACTTTTCGTGCACACGCAAAAACTATCCACAGAAACAAACAAACAAAAGCTCACTCCATAAACAAGCCAAAGCAAGAATTGAGAGTGAAGAATGGAGAACGGAGAAATAAAGAGAACAAAAAAGATACTATACTGTTATTAGGAAAAGGTTCGTATTAATGAGAGTGAATACCGAGGGTTCGGCGCGGTGGTGGTTGTAAATGAATTACAGACAGGGAGGGACAGACAGATGATGATGGCGGTGAATTGCTTGCTGATCAACCAATATATCAGACAGTACGAGTGAGTAGCTAGATGAGCACCCAAAAGACAAGAAATAATTAGAAAAAGAAGTTTATTGGAACCAAGAGAAAAGCTCACAATCATAAGAAGGGGTAAGACATAATTATATTTGGACCCCAAATTTACCCTACCTTCCTTGACCTACCTACCTTACCTTTACATTTCTCAACGGCTGATTAACTTACCTCTCGGATCTGAGTTAGATTGATGGAAAATATGGAAACAAGAAATGGAAAATGAGGTGTAGTATACTGCAGTAATGCTAATAGTAAATGAGTAAATGATGTTAAATTGAGCATCTATGCAGCGATATTCTTCATTTTTGTGAATGGTCGATCTCCATGTCGAAATTATGAAAATCTATTGGTTCACTAGACGCAAATAGCTTGGAAATAGATAAGAATTGTGGCTATGAGGCGAGTGAAAGACTAAAAGTAAAAGAGATTTGATTAGATTCGTTCGGTTATTCGGTTCCTGGCTTGGTGGAGCTAGACCGGTTCCTGAATGGAAGCTTGGTATTAGAAAAAGGGGTATAGTCACGGAGTAAAGTTCTGTGGATATTGATATATTGCATCGGTGCTTTAACTCTTGCTTTATCGTATGGCATGATTAAATCCTTCTGGAAATCCTCTGTTCATGCTCTATTTTGAAATAGACATAGACAGGTGCTGGTGAATGAATACTAACTTGGGACTCTTAGTAGTAATGCTACTCTCCTTTTCATTCCGCATCCATTTACATTATCAATCGATCGATGTTCATTTTGAGTATCGTGATAACCACGGACCAGGGGGCGTCGTGTTGATCGATTGGCCCACCCACTCACTCACTCACTCACTCGTTAATTCATTCAGTCATGGTGGAACATCAAGTTGGAGAATGGAAATTGGATGACTAAATATTCCGTACTTCAGGGGTTGATATAAATTGGAAATTCTCCAGACGAGGCTGAGAACGAGTATTCGTATAGCGAGCGTATAATAAAGATAGTAAAAGTACCGGTTACCTCAAAGCGCTTCAAAAATACCTTTTTCCCTGGGAGTAGTACGCTTTTTTTGGCGGCATAAATTTCTAGAAACAAATTGTGGAGCAGAGAACCATAAGTATATTGTCCCAGACATTTGCCATATATGGTACAATTCATACAGTTAGAAAAAGAAAAACATTCATATATCATCCTCGGTGATCGGCTTCTTCGGTTTGTAAAATCGCCCACCCTTGGTTCTCTTTTCGGGCTTGAATATCCTCTTTGAATCTCTGCTTTCCTCGAGACCTTCCATACCTTCACGACCCATTATGATGTTAAACTTATTCTTCTTCTTCTTGGCCGCAGATTTGCTGAGAACCTTTCCTGGCTTGGATCCCTTGCTACTAACTGCACCCTCTCCTCCCCTTCCTAATCTAGGTTGTCTAAGAACTCGAGTTTTAGCACCAAGTGCCCAAAGATCTCCCCATTTCGATTTCCTGGCATCACGGTATGCAACTTTACTAAAACTCTTGGGAACAGTCCATCGTTCTAGTTTGCCTGATGGCGTACAAACATCCAAGGTGACATGCCCACGTCGTTTAAGAGGTGGGAGAATGGATCGTGGAAGCGACAATGGATGGAACCGTACATCGCCCTCTTCAGGTACCTCTGGGCCATCAGGTAAATCATGCTCTTCATAGCCGGCAAAAGATTGATCAGCAGCAGCATCGCCTTGAAGAATGTCTTCTTCTTTTCTACCATCAATACCTCTTCGTACTGCAAGATAACTGTATCTCACATCTTCATGATTGCGAGAAGAAGCACCCAAAATCTTCTGTAGATAGGGTGGACGGATATATCGCTGCTCAAAATGACAGAAATCCTTCCTACCAGGTGTCAAACCCGGAACTGGATACATTGGGCATTTTGTATGATTGGTGCATGGTGCAATAATCATTCCCTCCTCTTTCGCCGTAAGGCGTGGTTCATTATCGGAAATCGATTGAAGTTCTTTTTCGACAGTCTCATCACCAGGGGAAGAGATATGTGAGTCGAGTAAAAGAGAACGAGCTCCTGCTATAGCCTCAAATCCTCGTGGTAAACCCTTTTCTATCAAGATAAGTACGCCACCTTTAGGATCGAGCATTGACCAAAGATTTTGTACCATGTGCTTTCGGCGATAATCCTCCTTCAATGGGAACAGCATATGTGGGGCAATAATCAGATCAAACATCTTCCTAGGTTGAGCAGCTCCGCCGTCAAGTTGGGCTTCACCGCTGGATGAATGGACGTAATCAGGAAGTCTGGGAAGAAACGTAGTATTGTCGAGAAATCTGGAAACTCGGTGTCGTAATGCATCTGCACCGGTAAGAACTGTGTGCTTCCCAGAAGGCGGTTCATCTCCTTCGACAATGCCATCATCTTTTAACACATCCCATTCTGCACGTAAAATCTCTTTCCATGCTACGATACCAGCTCCGCCAGCTCCAGCGTCAAGAATCCGTGGTCCTTGACCGCCCTCCCTAAATAACATTTCGCGAACCCACTCTGATCCTAGTCGTTTTCGTACCTCGACCAATGTACTCATAACTGAGGTATATGTACCGGACATTACCCCAGCCAAGTATGCATCTGCTTCAATCTCGCTCATCCTATGCTGCGCAGCATCAAGTCCCACATGCTTTTGCGGCAAAAGCTTCAACTTTCCTACATTTGGAGTAGAAGAGGAATATGGTAACCATTTTCCACCAAATGCCTTTTCTGCAGCCGCAGTGACGTGTTTCATGTTTGTTCTTTCTAGCAGTTCAGTGATTGGCGTAACAAATTGTTCTTTTGGAAGCGATATAGTACTTGGAGATGTGCCAAATCGAGCAGTTCTGGTATGTGGATGTGTTCGAACTTCGTCCGAGCCGATATGAGAATCATAATCATCTTCCTCGAATTCTTCGTCCTCGAATAATTCTTCCTCGGATTCCTCCGACGTCTCTTCCTCATAGTCCTCGTCAAAAACAGTATCTTCTTGCTCTGCCGCTCGTGCCATCGCTTCATCCATATCAAGTTGAAGTCGTGCCATAGCATCTGCCTCTCTCTGGTTCTGAGCCTGGAATGTGATGATAGGAGCATCTGATTCTACAGGAGCCTCCGTACCCACTGATAATTTCTCTGCTTCCAATTCTAAGTCAGGTTCGCCTTCCTCCTCATATTCTAATTCCTCTCCCTCGCTAGCAGAAGCAAATCCATCACTACCATCTTCCACAACTTTGAATCCCAACTCTGGATCAAATTCAATCTCTTCAAATTCGCCATCTGCATTCTCTCTCAAAAGAACATTCCTAGACGGCCCATCTTCTCCAATATCCTCTTCCTCAACTTGCAGATATTCTAAATCCTCTGGTCTGGTCTCTCGTAACGGTGGGCCATATAATCGCTCATATACCTGGTACTCCTGGGGAGATAGGTAATCTTTGGGGAGGGTTTCTCCAAACGTTTGCCTAGCCTGTCTAACAAAAGATTCGATTTTCGCTGCTGTCTTTGCTGCTGCAACTTCTGCTTCGACTTCTGCCGTTGATTTGGCTGTTTGAGATTCGTCTGATCGAGTCAGGGTAGTGGAAAATAATCGCGAAGTGTTGGGTCGAGGCAGTATCGATCGATAGCGAAGCTCGCGATATCGTGAATGTGAGGAAGCGGTTGAAGCAGTGGGTCTTGTAAATCCATATTCGAAGAGTGAAAGGAGTTGAGATCTACATGACTGACATGCTCTAGGAACCTTCCGTGCGGTAAGCATTATGACTTGGGACTTCAACGTTGAATTGACCGGTACACTTTTCAAAAATGTCGTTAGCTGACACTGGCATAAATATATAATTCACCTTTGAGCTTTTACATGATATATAGACACGGAAAATCACTAGATCTGCGCCACTTCTGTTGGTGGGGGAAATTCAGAGCCAATCGATTACAAATTATTTGATACCTTGACCTAGCAAAGCTATAATAAGACGTCTGCCTATCACTCGCCTATCCCATCGGCTAATAAGGTGCGTTCGGATCGATTTTTAAGATACAGTAGTAATTACTAGTAGGAATGTTAGAGCAAATATAAAAAGTTTATTAAAGCTCATATATAATAATCGAATGAAGTTACCATATTCGAGATATATACTTTTTTAAAAAAAAATTAGTAAAAATAGTCGACATGAAGATATATCAAAATATACTTTGTTAATGCTAATAAGTTGTCAAGTGCTTAAATACATAAGGTTCTAAGGTTCCAACTTCCAAGGTTATCTAAGTACGTACTCAAGTATCCATGTTTGGAAATCTAATCTAATTATCCATTCATATTGAATTTAATATTGCATTTAATTCAATCATACTTATAAGAGTATATTGATATTAATAAGCTTAATACAAAGCTAATATATCACGGTAGGCAAATATCCATGGCTGATCTAATATTCTTCAGAATATCGATCCGAACGCACCGAATACTATACAGAGTACTAATCTTATGTAGAAGGTTCCACGGGCCAACTGAACACACTGGCCAACTGAACGCGCTAAACCCTTTTAGTCGATAGGCTGGCAATACCTTATCTCTAAAGGTATAATTAACTCTTATACTATATTATTATAATATATACTTTAATAATAATAATAATCACATAATAGACTTTCTTTTTATTAATAAAAATATTAAAAATTATTAAAAAATGATTTATAATTTTTTTTATAAAATTTATAATAGTAAACTTTTTATAAATATATTTTATTAATTGATTTATATTTATTAAAGTATTAAGGAAATAAAATATTAAGTCTTTTTATATTTCTATTATTTATAAAGTTTATAAATTATTATATATAAAACGTTTTATTCTTTAAAAGTAAAATTATTAATTAATAATAAATCTAATTTAAAAGATAAATTTAAAAGATAGATTCTTAGAAAATTATATAACATTTTATAATATATTATTAATAAATATTATAACTATTTTTTAATATATTATTAATAGAATATTATAAGATAAACGATATTTATAATTTTAAAAATATAATTAATAATATAGTTTTTAAAATAGTTTTTTAAAATTATTTCTATAATTCTTTTAATATATAATATAAATAATAATTAAGTTTATTATTAAAATTATTAATTATAAAAATTATTATATTATTAGAAGATATATAATATTAAAAAAAGATTGTTTATAAGATTTTATATTTATTAAGAATTTTATATAATTTAAAGCTTTTCAATCTTTATATATTTATATATAAAGAAATATTTTTTATTTTTATTTTTAATTAAAGGATCTTAATATAATCTTATAGAATTTATGTATTATAAATAAATATATAATAAATTCTTAAAAGAGTTTTTATTATTATTAAGAAATTAAATAAGTATATATATTTATATATAATTCTTTTAAAAAGAAAGAATTATTCATTTTAAATTAAAATTATTAATACAATTTGTATAATATACTTATAAAAATTAATAGAATTTATCAATTAGTATATAAAGATTAATATAAAATTATTTAAAAAATAAATTTACTATATTTAAATTTAATATTAAATATAATAATGAAAATAGAGGATTACGATCGAAAAGCGGTGACCCAATTAGGTTAGACTGTTCAGTTGGCCAGTGTGTTCAGTTGGCCCGTGGAACCTTCTATGTTCCCGCGCAGTCTAGAACACTAGCAAATGCTTTCCGAAGACAGAAAAAAACATCTCGTATTCATCAGAACGTCTCACTCAAAGCAAAATATAAAGCACATTCATTCACTTTGGCATCTTGGGCGTTAAGGGTATCTCTAGTGAGCCGTTGAAAGTATTTGAACGATGCCAATAAGGTTGCGTTACGTGCTCGAAAAGTGTCATGCGTATTCAATTATCAATTTTGTGGGAAGGACACACCAAAAGTTTGGCTGAATCTATCAATTTCCTTACATTCTCTATCTTGTTAAATCAGTTCGATCGATCCAATCCACTCCCGACTTGTTGAAAGCACGATCATGCAAACTTGCCCGCATACTCTGTATGATACACGGGCCGGAGCCAACTACTACTTCTGCTGGATTAGGCGCCTCAATATCCGAATTTTTGGCAGCATCCCCTGTCTTCCATTGTTGCATAAGAGGCGGTACAACAACCAAGCCGTTGAGCTCTCGTCTATGATGCGCTTCCAAGAAATCTAGGTCGACAGCAGCAGTCTGCTGGTTCAAGCCTAGTTGGTACAAAATACGTCTCGCTCCTTCCAATGTTACCATATAACCTGTGGTCGCATAAGGCGCTTTAAAGAAAGAATTTATCTTAGTTTATGTACTAGTAATTGGAAAAGAAGAACTAGTTGGGCTTACAATATGCGCGGTGAATGATTCTTTGGTTTTTTTGGGTCTGATAAGCCTGTAGATCACTAGCAACCCAGCCGCCATCCATCTTATCACACCTCGAGTCATCTAAAGACTCAACAGTCTTATCATAATAGCGAATCACAGGTCCAAGATTTTCCCCGTCAGCATAGTGTAGAAATGTTCCTGTATAGATCATGTCCCATTCCAGGCCTACACGATAGACGCAAACATTAGCCACCATCAGAATATACGAGCATGAAGCCTACCATAGGGCCGCGTCTTGCTAGCACCAGGCATATGTTTCCCGAGTTCTTCCAGTTGATCTTTGATTCTAATATCCCAATCGACATCAGCTTCTAGAATCAGGGCTGTTTCAAGTCGATGATCCACGATATAGCGCATCATGTTCATGTGCGCCCGCCAACATCCGATTTGACCTTTCTTCAATTTAGCTCCCCCTGGTGGTCTCGTCTTCTCCAAAACGGTTGTTACACCATCAATGATGGTAATTTCAATATCCAGATAAGACGACATGAGAGATGCAGTGTCTATCTGATCCGTTCGACTTTCAGTGCACTAGAGTTAGTATTTGTCCAAGATATTCCACTAATAGTACTTTGACTACTTACTCAGGCAATATTGCCATTAGAATCGCACCCAGCCCCATTGTTCTATTTTGAGCCGCAGATATTGTGGGCTTTGCCTTCAGACTCTGAAAATATGAAAACCTTGTGGGACTAGATAAAGAGTACTGATGATTTTGGGTATGAAGCCAGATCCAAATAAAACACAGCCCTCCAATAGCGAACATCGACCGAGCCTGGGGGACCCTCATATTTGAATACATTATAACAAACAAACGAAGTAAAGTTTAACACCAAAATTTCAATACTTAGAAAATGGGCTTTTGAACATTTATGTATGTATATATATATATATGTTGTCAATCGCGAACACCTTTCAGCACATGTTAATACAACATAACTGTGAGTACTATATGCATAGACGGATTCCATGTACTTTCGAGATATCAACACAAACTTCCGGTTGCAATACCATCAGGGTAGGATACTTGAATGATGAATCAGACGAAGTCGGATATCACAGCCTGTACTACTCGAGAATTATGTTGATGCTACCGCGGGCGGTATTAAATGAAGCATTCCGAAGATAGATATACCGCATTAAGCTGCCAATGTTTGTGCGCCAATGCGTAAGCCACATAAATTTATTCCTATTGACCCTGAAATATGTGCCGAGCGTGCGGGGAGGTGGATTGTGGGGTGTGGCTTACGCACTGGTGCACAGATTTTAGCCACTTCTTATAATCTGACAGGTCACCCACCACCAGGTTTCCATCCCTACAACAAGAGTCACCGTTAATGTTTGATTGATGCAATGTATGATGCAAAGAAATTCGGGAAATTACTATGAGAGGCTCTGTATAATTGTTAAGGAAAAGTAAGAGATAGACAATGGTCAAGGCAACACAATGGCATTTTGTTGGATGTATTGACGGTAGTTTACCCCCTCTTAAGTGTCACTGGATTATGACATATCGAATGTTCAAATTCAAAACGAATATTTTACTGTAAGAGGTCATCTGAAGCTCTCCAGGGCTGTAAATGCTAATGTCCTCCGTAGATTCGCAGCTAAAGAGAATTTTACGCAGGTAAGCGAGAAATGAAGGGGTAATGGAGGTTAATGGGGGTATTGAAAGTACAGTATTGGGTTAAAGAGATCTCAGGATATGATATTAATTACCTAACGTTGTACAATGCTAAATAATAAGCTTCGATACTCACAGCTTTGGATTGAATACAGGATATATGAGGAATTAGTAATTGATGAGATGAATTACCTATCTTGGCAGTACAGTGCCGAAAAAGTGCACTGTGAAGGATTTATCCACGCCGGTTGCAATGTTCTTGAGGTTCGCGCCAGAGGCTGAAGCGGGGTCCCGGAGTATTTGTCAGCACTTTGCGACCACAATACAGCGAAAGTCGACAAGTACAGAGTATAGAATGATGACCCTGAGTCTTTAAAACATGGCAACAACTTGATATATATAATGGTTCTTCTCATGATAACCAGATACAAGCTGGAATTCAAAGAAGGGATTCATGAAGCTTTCAGAGGGCAATTCTTTATCCATTCCGCAATAGAATTCTACTATTCGCTATAAGATTGAATGCCCCTCGAGGTCTCCAGTAAGCACAGTGAATATACACGATACACGTACTCGAGTTGTAACGCCTGGAAGGAATTCCAGAAGTGCAATGGGAACTCTTGATGGTAGCGCTATCTACTGCGGTGCAAGTTGTGAGTATTTCATTGGTGGGTGAACTCACTCATATTTACGATTGAGTCACAGACTACCAGGTATCCATAAAGTTCATTCATTGATATCAGTCATACAAATACCATCTTTTCGTACCCAAACCTTCGCAGAGTGCACATTACTCAATCTATCTCTCTTCCTTCGAATCCTGCTAGCTATGGGCATTCTCGAGAAGTCTCTCGGTCAATTGACGACAAATCCGTTCATGGTCTTGATCACCACTTCGACCTTAATCATCCTCCTCCGCTGCATATATCGATGCACCTTTCACCCTCTCCAACATATTCCCGGACCCCTGCTCCCGAAAATCACCTCTCTGTGGTTACACTATACATGCATACATTGGGGATGAAGCAACTACCATCCACAAACTTCACAAACAATATGGCCAATTAGTTCGCGTATCACCTTCCGAAGTCGATATCGCCGATGCAGATGCCATAACACCTATATACGTATCCAAAGGTGGGTTTCCCAAAGCGCCATGCTATGCAATTTCGACGTAGATGGTCACAAAACGTTGTTCTCGACCACAGATAGTGAGTTCAGAGCTCCGAGAGCGAAAGCTGTTGTGCCGTTGTTTTCGACCAAAAGTATAAGAGACAATGAGGCCTTACTATATGGCTGTGTGAAGAATATGGTGGGGAGGATGGAAAAAGAAGCTAAAGGGTTCAAACCAGTGAATTGTTTGAATCTTGCTCGAAGTTTAGCTTTGGATACAATTTCCACGCATCTTTTCCAGGAGAACTATAATGGGACTTCGGAAAAGGGAGAAAGGCTTTCGGCTTCGGCGTTTGTTGATGCTTTTGTGGCTGTGGGAAGATTCTTTTACTTGCCCAATACGGTCTTTATCTGGATATCGTGGTTAATGGAAAAATTTGTGTTGGATTTAAACACTGAGAACTCCATAAAGCTGGTTGATCAATTTGTTGATAATCTTGTGGAATCCACTCCCAAGGAGAGTCAAAATTACCCTGGCCGATTATTAAACATGGGCTTTAGCAGGTCGGAGGTTAAGTCTGCATGCAAAGACCTTATGTTCGCGGGGACAGATTCTACTGGTATGAATCTCGCAACAATATTGCGATATCTGGTGTTGTGTCCAGACAAGTAAGTTGATCTTGAATATTCAGCGACACAGACAATTAACACAACTGCAGGTATGAGATTCTCCGGGCTGAAATCATGGACAATGTAAACTCTTCAGACAAGCACGAAAATCCAAGGTCTGCCATATCTCTCCGCCGTAGTCAAAGAAGGGCTTCGCATCAGCATGGCAAACCCCACTCGTCTACCTCACGTTGTCCCTCCCGCTGGATGGACTTTCAAATCGACGTACTTCCCAGCTGGTGCCATCGTAGGATGTTCCGCTTACGAGCTTCACTTCAATTCGGACGTTTTTCCAAACCCGCATGATTTCCAGCCGGAAAGATGGCTGGAAGGAAATGTCACGCCCGAAGCAAATAAATATTGGTTCGCTTTTGGGGCGGGAAGTAGAGCATGTATTGCGAGAAATCTAGCTACAGTGGAACTTTTTATGGCGGTGGAGAAATTGGTGGAAAGTGATGTGTTAAGGGGTGCAAAGGTTTGCCAGGAGAAAATTGAGATATATGAGTGGTTTAATTCGAGTGTGAAGGGAGAAAAAATAGAGTTGATTTGGGGAGCTGAGAGATTGAGGAGCGGAAGTTGAACTCCTTTTTCCCACTGATAATGTGCATTCCTAGGGTTGAAATCGCTATTACCATCAGGTCCTTATAGCTGATTATCAATTTCCGAATACCCCCCTCTCCCCGAACTAAAGTCTTCAATAACTTTAATCAAGTGCAGCCAGCACGGGTCATCTCTCTCTCTTGTCTCCTAACTGTCTCTGCTTAAATTCTTACGCTTATGAGAGGATGAGAGATTGTATGATGTGGATTCTGTGGGAATGGAGAGTGGGGGAGAAGTGACGGGTGGAGATGCTGCCTTTTGTGTTTCGGCGGATGGGGAGGGAAGGATGTGGATGATGGGCTGTAGGCTGTGGGCTGTGGGATGAATGTCTGGTAGCGCTTGAAGGGCAGAGAAATCTATTCAGTAGACTTTAAAAGACAGAATTAAAATGTATCTGTCTTTGCTATGTGGATGTTATTAAATTCGTATTTGAAGCTCTAGGTTCTAAGGAAAGGTTTGGAGTGATATCCAAGGGGTTTGAAGATTCACTCGATTATCAGCCGAATAGTTGTGATTCCAATTATGGTTGCCTGTCTGCTGGAGATTGATATTTTGGTTGCTTTCATTAGAAGGAAAAAGTAAGGATGCTATAGAGATAGAGGTAGGTGTTGTTCCTTCTTGATTCCTTAATAAGTTAATCTATCATCATCGTATCATCGCCATCAACAGTTGGTCCCTCAGCTTCAATGACTACTCCACGACCACGTCCTGCAAGCAATTCTCTTCTTACCTCAGGGCCAATTTGTGAATGACCCTTCACATTAATCAAATCTAACAGCGATTCTCTCTGATCTTCCGTAATATCATTTCTATATCTCTGCGCGAATGAAAGGAGGCATTGATGCCAGATGACTGGTAATTTCGTATCTTTCGAATTGGGTCAACCCCTCCATCCCGGATCCAGGTAGAACACTAGCTGGGTCGGCACTTCGGAATCGTAAGAAATGGAATACCAAAGCATCAATTACTTGGTATGGAAGGGCGTATTTCTTGTCGAGTAAAGCCTTGATGAAAATGTTTGTGGCTCCGCCACCTTCAGTTCCGGTTGATGATTCTTGAGCTGCAATATCGCAAAGTCCTTTGATCGCTGCAGCAGAATGTAGAACTGGAATGGAAACTCGCACAAGAACGCCTGATATAATTCTTGCTTCTCGTAGAGTGCAGGTACCACTACCGATCAATGGAAAGAGGAATCCCTTGAAGAATGCCGCTGGTTTGTAAAGCGCCTTCTTCAAAGCCTTGAAAAGATGGACATTCAGGTGATTTGTTTCGTGAATATCCTCCCTGACCTTTTCAAGCAGAACCATTTCCACGAATCTTTGTGCGATAATTGGAGTTCTTGAAACGAATATTCTTGTTGCTTCATAGCAAGCATTTGGTGTCCACTTGTCTGGTCTAGTGATTTCGAGGATTTGTTCCCAATTTGGTACTGTAGGCAAGATCTTGAATGGTTTGGGTAATTTTCCTGATTTATATCGGGATAATATCAGACCAATTCTATATTATTGTCAGCCATTTGCTAGCAGAAAGATGATGGCAATTCTCACTTTGTATAGACTTCTAATACTTTAGGATGAACGAAAAATCCGTCGTCTTGGGGTCCAGCAGGACCTGCTCCCGGTTGCCCAGATTGTTTCGCTTCAAATTGAGCGATCCTCTCTAGAATTAATGCCGTCAAATCCGTGCCTTGTTCCTCCTGCTCCCTTTCATCTGCTCCTCCCCAACTTTCCTTCAACATCTGCGACGGGTCATCTTCAGCTGGGAAGAATTTTCCAAACGTATCGCGATCTTCGGGAGCCAATTCGACTAATTCTGGAACCTCGTCATCATCTCCCCATTCTTCTCCATCCTCTTCTGCAAATTCTGGTTCATCTTCCTCATCCTCAAATCTTGAATCGAAATTAAATGCTGCATTTGGTTTCGCTGCTTTGCTTTCCGCTTCATCCTCATCGGCGAGCTCTTGTCCTATCTTTAAAATTCTCCGTGACGATTTCGAATCAACAAAATTTTCTCTCTCATCGTCATTTCTGGACTTTTTTTTTCCGGATTTCGTTTTCAGAGGTCCACTTGCTACTAAATCATCTTCGAGAGGATTATGTCTTCTTCCCGCTCTTGCGAGTTCTTTTGGACTCATTGCTTTAGGCATTATATGATTGATAATATGGTTGGTTGGTGTGTGTTGTAACGGGAATTTTGATGTTTAGTAAAGTTGATAAAATTGATAAAATCAAAAATGTTTGTCGGGGGTTAGCGGCGCTAAGATAAGGAATTTTGGAATTTTCCCCGCCAAAACTTTCATCTCTTTAAATGATAATCATTGCCTTAATTCATGCCTCATTTCACAAGGTTATTACATAATCAATATCAGTATCAGTATCAGTATCAGTATCTACCCAGGTATATATCATCAGCACACACACAAACATCTCTCTCTCTCTCTCTCTCTCTCTCTCTCTCTGATCAATGATGAGAACAAACCAAAAGACTTTCATATTGATGTCCCATATCAACGCAAAAGTCTTCATTTTATACCATCTACGAACATCTTACGCTCTACTTGATGGTCACATATTGTCTCCGTTGGCGATGAAACATTGCTAACCTCACTAACTGATACTACTACTACTACTGCTGCTGCTGCTGCTGCTGTTGACGTTGTTGATAACTTCTATCTTCGCACGACAACAATGACGTCTCATTCTCAGACCTTTATCAATACTTCTTATCTCATAGTAGGTTCGGGGGTTTTTTGGTACCTCAACCGCTTATCATCTCTCACTCAAACATCCGGATTCATCCATAATCCTTTTGGATCGTTCATTTCCCTTCCCATGTTCACTTGCTGCTTCTCATGATTACAACAAAATCGTTCGCGCTGATTATGAAGACATATTTTATTGCGAATTAGCCCTCGAAGCACGGCAACTTTGGAGAAATGATCCTTTATATAAGCAATATTACCATCAATCTGGGTTTGTAATTGTTGATGATACTGGTCTTGGACGAAGAATCATCGAGAACTATGAGAAATTGGGCATATTCGATCATCAAGCACGACTTGTTGGACCGGAAGACATAAAAACTATGTACAATGGTTGTTTTCGAAGGGACGGATTGGAAGGGTGTGAGTGAAGTCTTCATTAATGAAGGAAGTGGATGGGCCGAGGCCACGAAAGCTGTCCGAAGTGTTGTCGAAATCGCAAAGGCAAATGGCGTAAAGTTCATCGAGGGAGATGTGGATAATCTTGCGTTGAAAGTGGATGGTACTTGTATTGGTGTATTGACGAAGGATGGTAGGACTTTCCATGCAGATAAGGTCATATTATCGACCGGTGCAGGTACAGCAAAGTTGCTTGCAGATTCTGCACCACAGATGCATCATATTTTGGCAGAAGATCGAATTACGGCAGCTGCAGTCGTTTCTGGTCATGTCAAATTAAGTGAGACTGAATGCGCAAAGATGAAACATATTCCAGTATTTGATCATGGAGTTGGAAAAGTCATGGGTAAGTGGTTGACCAAGTTGAGGTAAAAACAATAACATTGACTCTCTGTAGGAGCGGTCCTTCCTCCTACCCCGATGGTATTCTTAAATTCTATGTGGATGTCAGCCTCAAGAATACAACCCGACATGAGCAATCAGGGCATATGATTTCGAATCCACCTAACGAAACTGACCAAGCGCAGCATACTGTTCCCAAAAGTCTTGAAGAAGAATGTCATCGGGTAATGAAAGGCATATATGGCAAAATTTCTGAGGGTTTTAAGTTCGACTCCTTTCGTTTGTGTTGGTAGGTTTAACTACTCTCCTCTATTGCCAAGTATAACATTATATCCAGGGATGGGATCACTCCCAACCAGGACTTCATTATCTCGGCACATCCACGCTGCCAGAATTTGTATATTGCTACTGGCGGATCTTTTCATGGCTGGAAATTCTTACCAATCATTGGAGATTATGTCGTGAAGATGCTTGATAATGAATTGGATGCTGATCATGCTAAACGATGGGCATGGGATCGTGATCAGAAGGGGAGTGCACACGAAAGGCTCATTCCTAAGCGAGAATTACAATATTTGACTTGACTTGAAAGTAGGCTTTGATTAATTACTCGGCAAAACTAGGAGATCTAATGATTTAAGGCAGATTTGAACCAGTTCATGTGCCTGAGGGCAACCTCCTTTGTGCGAACGAGAGAATTTACTTCAGGAGGATTTGGAAGTATGAATGATGGTGATGATTGAACTATGGATTTCGGATTTCTTTGAGGAATCACTTAAACAAGGATTTGGGCTTCTCCTGGTATAAGAGTACCATTTCCAATAGCATAACCATGAGCACGGGCAACCAAAGAATATGGCACCAAGTATCTGCATGCTTATTAGTTTCTACTGTGGTCTTTTTCAAGTTATGATATAGCAACTTACTTGTCAAGGTAGGGAAGAACTTCAGCAGAACCAGGTGTGGCTCGCCTATCTTTCAGTCAGCAATCACGATTCCATAGCCAGAAAATGGATCACTTACCAATCTCTCATCAAGTCCATGGTGATTCCAAACAATCCCATGAGATGAACACCGGCTTGTTCCATACGTCGGTTTGCATCTGAGGCCAGTTTATCGCTGAGAGTACCGCTTGCTTCGGTATTTGCCCAGACATCGTAGCCGGCCTCGACAAGTGAGAGGGCGAGGAAAGCAGTGCCTATGAGTTGCTATTGGTATGGGGATGCTGACTTAATTTGGGAACAAACTTACAAACTTCCGTGACGATACCACCGATGATCAATTGCTTCTTACCGGTTGCCTCAACAGCTGCACGGAATTCGGCATTATCCCATGCATTCACTTCTCCTTGGCGCTTGATATAAGGGGCAGTTGGGTGCATCTAATATGATGAGTAATAACCTGAAGTCATGGGGACTCATTACCTACGGCAATTATTTCCTCGGGAAGTGCGTTGTTTGGTCCTTGCTCCGCAGATGTGGTTAAGATTGTGGGGAGGTTGAAAAGGTTCCCAAGAGCAGCATGTCCGAGAAGTGATTGTCTGAAGACTGTTGGATCATAATCTCTCACGATCTGAGAAAGCCCAATTTGGTGATCAACGACAAGAAGTGCGGCATCACTCTTGTTGAGGCGGTCGAAGGTATACCCTGTTTTCTGATCAGCATTGAGTTGGATTTATTGGAATGCAATTGAAGACGTACCATGAACGGCGATGGCAGAGGCCAAGATCATTGAGCTAGAGAACTTCATTTTGCTTCTGCTTGTTTAAAAGAAATTTCGGATGCAAGTATTGAAGTACTGCCTTGATCTGATGATGGTGTCGGTGATGGTGGTGGTGGTGATTATAATTCTAGGAAACTTTTGAGGTCTTTATATAAATCTTTTAACCATGCAGAAGAATTGAAGCCGACAAACCCCCCATCAACATCTTGTCTCTCTCACCAACCAAAATCCACCTACCTCATCACACACAAGGAAGTAATCAGAATACCGGGTCCCTGGCATCGTATTCAATGACAATTGCAGCTTATAGTATCCACGATGCTCAACAGATGAACCGAGACTAGACGATACATGCGGTGTGTTTCTGGCCTGAAGTATCATTGCCACTTCAATTCAAAGTTCGGGAAATACATCTTACCTTACAGACTGGAGAATTCTATCGTGTAAGATGAATTGAGGCTATCCAGAAACGTTTTCATCAAACGAGATACTTCCCCTCCGGGCATCTAGTCCGTGGGATCAATGACGTGGGGAACATACATGCAGCCTCTTTACTCAGCGAGAAACAATCATGCTTAATGTAACAGCATCTCATCTATAACCGGGGGTGGAGTAAAATGCATCAAAACAAACTTTCAAATGCTTCGAATCAATGTTTTGTTTTCCATTTCGGTGGTCCTTGACATATTCCCACGTATATTCGGTTGTGATTGGTGCGGATGATCAGGGGGATACACACTTTCACTCCACAGTAAGTAATTGATGAGTAACACGCTAGTGAAAGCTGTCAGCAATGAGGAATCTTCCTTCAATATATGTCTTGGTTTGAACTTGGCGTTATTGGTAAGATGACTTGAATTACATGTAAGCAGATCTTGTAAGACATCCAGAATCATTACTAATCGGCATGCAGAACTTCGATACCACAGCCGTGCACAGGGAGGCGGAAATCTATCATGTAATGATTGAGGTATTATAGTGTAAGTTTTTATAAGCGGAATAGTCCATCACAATATTTTGCGGCTCGTAAATCAGGGTTTTGCCGTCTGATATTCATATTCTAGAAGATGGTCTTTTGGTAATGGGAACCTTAAGTTTCAATGATGTTCTCAATTTATGGCGATAATTTCTCTCGTCACATTCAAAGTTATTTGATTTGTGGATATAGTTGAAACCATCGTATTGAATATTGTCTTGTTGGGAGTGATGGTTCAGCAGTAATGTTCCTTTCGTTATGTATCCGATCTGCTGTCCTATATTTTTTTTTCGATTCATGAGGAGTCGCTTCGGCTAACTCAAGTGTTACCTCTTCAATGATCAAATTTTTTCTTATTCGTTTCCCCCCATTATACTATCAAGCCGTCTGTACTTACCTGGAGGATGTCTATCCTAGAATACTCATCTCGATTCTCGACTCGAGAGGGTTGACAAGGCCAGGAATTGGGAGGTTGGTCTCAAAAAAATTTCTAGCTTCGATAGTGATATCACAACCTTCAACCACCCACCTTCCAGTCTTTCAAATTGCAGTTCTCATCCAAGTCAGGACAGCCGTACCATCTTCTCATATGTTTGATGCCATGTGCATGCTCTTCGTTCAATAGAGCAACCGAGTATGTTCTATTCATTACTCATATTATCTGAAAATTTCACATCATCCATGTCTTCTCCTTCTCTCCGCTAAACATAACAAAAAGATAAAACACTTCCTATTCCACCACCTTTTCCCTCTTCAATCCCACTGCATAGTCAAGGGACTCGATTAAAAACCTATCGGATATAGTATAAAACAAACTTCACATCAAGTTTTCTACCGATGCTCACTTCAGCCACATCAATGAAGATCTAGAACTAGCGGCAATACTCGCAGCCAGGGTATGCATATAAAGTTCAGCCCAAGCTTCGAAGTAGAGTCAAAACAAGGTAGAATTTTCAATTTTGATCTCGTTTGAAGATTTCTGGGATCCTTGATGCTTCGTGGTGTGTATGTACAGGATATTTGAGGTAGTAGTCAAGAGTCTTATTCTGGTTTGTGATTTGTGACTTGTTACGGCTGGTAGGTCGGGTAGAAAACTATAGTGAGTGAGTGGGTTTTATATCAAAATCAAAGCAGAAGACAACAACATAGTTTTCGTTGATATCTAAAGCCCATCAATCAACACACAATACCAAAACCGAACTGCCGCATCGACAAACTCAGCGAGCTCTACTAACCTGTACGCATGAACCGAGTTTATTCCCAGAATTCTAAAAATCTCTTCAAATCGTCCACTTTAAGCGAATCTGGTGATGCGTACTGTATATCTGCATCTACCTACCAATAATCACCAACCCACCAATCCTTCATTCTTAATTTTGAATGTCGCACACACACAAACACCCAACATCAACAACCCAGTCAGACTCAATCCAACCCAACACAACACATCACGTCATGCACGATAATCACCAGGACCTTCTCCAATATATCACACATCACATAACCTTATCACATATCGCAACCTCCTAATCCCATCCCATCCCATTCCGCACCAAACTACAACCCCCATGCAAAATCTTGAAGAATATACATAGCCTACATCGTATATTATATTTCCAAGAATCGAAGAATCGAAGCCGGGATTTTGCATGCAGGTACAGCGTATCTTTTCCTCGACGTTAGGATAGGGGGGGGTGGTTTTAAGGATGAGGATGAGGATGAGGATGAGGATGGGGATGAGGAGGAGATAGATTGGAATGGGGTGGGATGGGATGGAGGGGCTATAGCACGGAGGACATCACAAGGGTTTTGGGACAGGAGTCTGAGAGTTTGTTCGTGGGGCTTTTGAAAAGGGGGGGGGGGGGGGTGAAGGTGATGTCGATATTGATTTTGAGGGTACAGGCTGCTCATGCTTTGGTTTTGATGGTGGACGTGTATAAGTGGTGTGAAAGATCTTGAATCTATGAGGTCTCGGCTTTGATGAATCATGGATTGAATTGTTACTATCACTGCTTAGAATTGTCGAATCTTGTGTCTGGTCTTGATTCTTGATGGGTGTTTTGTCGATTAGAAGATCATCTTGTATTCATATATTAGGCCTGTTGTTACTACTTTGAGCCATGTGAAATTGTAGAGTTAGTTATAGTCTCAGAGTCACGATAAATACTTTGCAATTTTGACAGTTTTTGTTCAACTTTACTTCGCTCTACTGAACTTTAAGATCAAGATTTTGACGCATATATCGTCTATATCCAATGGTAGAGTCTAGGTACAGTCAAGTCTGTGAACTGGCAACCACAACGAAATCCGTTACACCACACCCTCGGTAGCTTGTCCACCTTTCACCAGCACATATCGAGAAGGCATTATTGACGATTCAGAGTAACACTCAATGTTTCTATTCAGAATTTAACATCAACAAGCACCCTAGTCTGGATTTGACATATTATCAACCTGATGCCACAATCCTACTTCAATAAAACTGCCATAACAGCATTTGCCCTTGGAAACTCTCTACGCAATCATCTCATCGGCATCATCATCGTCTCCCGTAAGATCAACAACAAACGCGGTAGATGGGATGGGTTCTCTGACATGAGATCGGAGGACTGGACCGCTAAATGCTCTCCGGCCAAGACCAGGAATACCATTGAGACTAAGTCTAAGTCCAGCATCAGTATTAGATCTATTTCCACCGCCACCAATGTTGGTTCTGGCAGCGAAAATAGGCCTGGAGCCGATTGTTTTCAACTTGATAAGCTGACCCGAAAGACTTGCCTCGTCCCTGACATTAGGCGCATCTCTATCTAGATTCAAAGTGAAGCACTCTTCAAGCCATTTTAAAGTACTAAGTGACCTTGGAAATTGTTCGGCACTTTGTACTTCAGTTACGTTTCGTTTTCCATTGATGATTCCGTTTTCATTCGTACAATGAACTTGATACTCTTGCTGCAAACTGCTTATCCGTTGTCTCTTTACCTGAATCTCCATTTCAAGTGCCGTAATCTCTTGATTCAGCTTATCCTGACCCTTCATATTGTTTTGTTTCAAAGTGTTGATCGAGTCTAGTTCACGGGCTGTTTCCAAATTACCACGTGCTGCCAGCAAAACCCTCAAAAAGTATTCGAGCTTCTCCCTCCAAAGATTGAGCTGTGGAACGTAAGAATCATCACGAAACATCTTTGCGATATCGAGAGCATCTGTAATCATTTCTTGAATGCTGCTTATTGCAATATCCGGAAGCCTATGTACTGCAAAATGGCGAATATCTTTCACGCGACGGAAAAGGGTGTCAAGGGGGCGGTGAAGTCCAGGGCTGATGGCCTCAATAGGTATCTGACAGTTGTCAAGTGCTCTCCACCAACAACTTAACTCGATGGCATCAGGACAGTCCCACTCGTTTGCTTCGAGTACTTTAGGAAGCCACTTTTGAACAAATCGGTAGCACATAGATTCCAGAGACATTTGAAGAGATCGAAGGAGAGTGATCTGAAGAAAGAATGGTAAACAAGGAAGATTGCGCTGTCCCAGGATGTACGCATATTTATGATGTGATAAAGTATTGACTGCATTTCAATGTTCGAATTAGCGCGGTATGTTGAAACTTCGAATTAGAGATCGAATCAAGTCCTACCTTTCGAATCCAGACTCTTGGGTGAGTATAGGCGATCTATGAATTTAGTTGACTCGAATTGTCGGATTTGTCCTGGACCCGATCGAGTTGCTCTGTCTTGAGGGATCGGGACATGAACTGATTGTTGTCGACGATTAATTTGACCAGATACATTATTTGCATTGCAAGCTCTCGATTTAATAATCCTTCCGCGTTGGACTCGATCTTGATTGAATGATACTCCTTGATTGATTGTTACTCCTGGAAGCAATGGTATGTAATCTTCTGCGATCATCTGCTGTGATAATAACTATAGTTAGCAAGTAGTAAGCTCTGCCACCAATAGAACGAGCAGGTAAAATCATACAAACCTCTGTGGTATTGGCGGATGGTTGAGCAGGACTGGACTCATTATCATCACTCTCGCTGTCGTCGACTTCCTCACCAGAAGATATATGTATGATATCAGTACTGAAGATATTCTTCTCGTTGACAATAGTATTCAAAACATCTCTATCAACATTCAAGACGCTCTGGTGACCTTTGTCTCTGCCTCCGTTCTCCATGATGAGGTCCGCCATGGTTGCGCTTTTGTTGTGTAAAGTTGAGGTTCAAGGGACCAAGAAATTGTTGAGGAAATAAATAAACAAACAAATAGACGAAGGTGAGTGAATGAATATGGAGTTATGAAGAAGAATGAATAGTACGAGAGAAGAAATATAAGCTAGGACTAAAAGGGAATATGAAGAAATTTACTTCTTTCCGTTATAATTTATCAATTCTCTCTTTTCTCTTTCCTCTTTCATCTTCCCTCTCTCCTCTCTCCTTTCTCCTCTATCTTCTCTCCCCTCTCCCCTCTCCTATACCGCAATCCCGTGATCACCTTGTCAATATCAAAAGCCTCCAGCTACCCAGTAGTATTCAATTTTATGGATGAGGCTGAGAAAGACGATATACTTCACCAAAGAATGTCACAATAGAAATCTTGATAGTTCTATTCTCACCAAATGTGGTATTACTCTACTCAATCGCTACAAACTTCAAGTCTCATACTTCTTCCTTTTCCATTTCCCCCATCTTTACTCCTATAATTGGCTCTTTCAATACTTCCAAGCCAAAGATGTCCACGGGTGTCCATTTTGGTTAGCCTCGAACGATACTGAAAAAGGCGGGAAAGCTTTCTCGCTGATCTGCTTGGCTGGCTATCCTTTCGTTCTTCACGAAAAGAGCTGCTAGCTCAACCACCGTCTGTCCGTGTTTCCTTGGATCATAGCATTTGACTCATAAAATGACCGCCGTTTTGGCATGGTGTGTCGAGACTATGATATCGGTATCCCAAGTTTTTTATGAAATATAACCAGCCATACCGTGATCACAGGTGGTGACATATTCCCTACCCACTGTCATCTTCCAATGGCATAAACAAGGATCATAAAACTACCAATCAGAGCCCAACAATTCAAATGGGTTTGTTGATTTTTTATTTGCTGTGACAGGCGCCTTCGTCTGATCTCTTTTCCTCTTCTTCTTGTCTTTCGACGCTTCTGCAGGAGCGGCAACTGATGGTCCTTTCTCTTGACCTAGACCGCCAAGGATAGATCCCTTCATCGTTGTCAACATGGAGTCCATTTGCTCGAAACCGTCAAGGGCACTGAGGCATGGGAGGTCTTGAAGGATGTCATTTAGTTGCAAGAGTGGTTGAGCAATTGTACCACGACGGCCAATCAAGACTAAAAAATTTATCATCTGTTTCAAAATTCTGAAGGAGTAATAGGATCCTTGAATTTGAGCCATAAGATGTATCATATCCCAATCCCACTCACTCGCCTTACGAGAAATGTGATCAGGATCTAAATTCTGGTGTCCCTTCAATATCTGTTTACCCAGGCACCCTTTATCTATTGACTGCGACCACTCGGCTTCTTGCAGGAATGCAGTAAAGGTCCAGCTGTCAGTAATGGATTGCCCTTCAGAGTTGATCCGGCTTTCGTGAAGGAATCTCAAAACTTCCGCGCAAGCTCCTGGAATGCCTGAAGTGGCTGGAATCTCCCACTCTCTCCCGCGCGAGGCATTTGCTTGTCTCTTGTGTTCAAAAACAGATGTTCTCCTCTCTTCGACTGGGAGAATTAAATTGATGCAACCATATGCCAATTGACGTATGGACGTCGACATCTCCCAAGCATTGGTTCGTGAAGGAGAGTCGATGAGGAATGGGAGAAATATATTGATATCCTTCACACAATCCTGGGAGGTGCTTGAAGGCTGAGAGAGACCGAGGCATCTCGTGAGATAAGGAAATTGAAGAACATACTCACAAATACGAGGATCAAGGACTTGAAGAGCATTCTTCACTACAGACGCTTCTACCAGCCCTGAATCCAAGGTGCCTACGTCAATTTCCACTGGCAAGTACTCCTTAACGAAGTCCTCATACATCGCTTTGTGCTGGTTGATAGCGGTCAGTGCAATCGCTTGTTTCAACAATTTGGAAAAGCTACCATGGCAATCCATAATAATCTCAAAAGCAAGAGCACGGATGCCATGAGAAGGCGGAAGGCCTAATCGTTCAATGATGGATCCTGCATTGAATATTTGGGATTTCAACTCCCATGAATTGGCCTTGGACAAGACTTCAACATCTTGAAAGAAGCTCACCGAGCCATGGGTGCCAATTTCATGAACTAAGAGGTCAGAATCGCCAGTGAGAACGATTCCACCATATCGATTGAGATAGCTTGCACAATATGTATCCGCTTCTCCCGGGACAATCTCAACGAGATGTTTATATTTGTTGGATTTTTGCAATGCTTCAATGACGGAGGGTACGAGAAAGGATGACGCTGGAAGTTTTGTGAATTTATTACGTTGGTGAGCAAATGCGAAAGGGAAGGCTGCAGGAGTAGTTCGGGTTGTTGATGAAAGTCGATACCTCAAGCCAGATGAATAGTCCTTGTGATACTTTTCTAATAGCTGTGTATTTCGATTCAGTCTCTGCTGACGAACATCTGATTTGGCTGGGGGGAGGAATCCATCAAAGTATATACGTTTCCTGCAAACCGTCAACACCACGGATGCGATGGAACCTTTGATCACCTAGAACTTAACTTACACCACGCCACCGCTACCTTCTAAACCATCCAACCATTTCAATACCGTCTCTCCAAGTTCTTTGTAGGATGGATTTGCCTCGAAATAATTGCCCGCAGCATTTCTAGTACCTAAACATACATGATAAATATGATATGCCAACCCTGGACCATCAATCACAATATCTTTGCCCTTCAATGAACTGAGGGTCGCGTATGGCCGCAAGAAGGTTATTAGATGTGGAATTCCCATTGTGTTCAAGGGCGACAACAAGGTTTATGTTTTGAACTTCTTTTAACATTTTATTATGATAATTATATCGATACTAATTGAGTACGATGTTTTGACAATGGGTTTGTTGTTGTTGTTGTTGTTGTTGTTGTTGTTGTTGTTGTTGTTGTTGTCGTCGTCGTCGTCGTCGTGGTTGTCTGTAAAGTATATGTATGATTGTATATGTATGAATCGAGAGACGATGTTTGCTGAAAGAATAGAAGATATAAATAAAACCTTTGGTGAAGGGATCAACAGATGAAGGAGTGAACTTGAATTCTGAGGCTCAACCTTTACTTATTATTATTATTATTATTATTATTATTATTATTATTATTATTATTATTATTCAAGTCCTCTCTTATAATCAAGTAGTATTTACGAGGAGGCAGATCCTCGAGTAGTCTCTAGTCTCTAGTCTCTAGTCTCTCTCTCTAGTTTCTCTCTCTAGTCTCCTCTAGTCTCTCTTTCTACTCTCTCTCTCTAGTCTTTCTCTACTCTCTCTACTCTCTCTCCACTCCGTATTCTCTTGATTCCCTTCAGTCTTTTTTCCAAGCAAAATTCAGCCACAGCCTCTTTCACGTAATCAACCCACCACCATAAACTTATTCCACCCACACAACTTTTTCTTTTCTTTTCATTCTTGTCTCGTCCTTGAACTTGAACTTGCACTTGAACGTCTTTCAATAGTCTTTTCAACTTCCCCCTCCCCCTCCCCCTCCCCGCACCCAGAACGGCGGAAAAGAGAAAAGAGAAAAGAGAAAAGAGAAAAGAGAAAAGAGAAAAGAAAAAAGAAAAAAGAAAACATCTTCATCAAAGATGCGCAACACACTCATTTTCTCCGGCAGTTCATGCCCGAAACTCACTGATCAGATATGTTCAAACTTGGGAATGCCTTCTGCTCCAGTTGAGCTTACTCAATTCGCAAATGTACTTACTACTCTTATCACCACGATCCAATTGAAATCATCGGACTAACAAAACATCCATAGGGAGAGACAAGCGTTAAGATCATGACCAGTATTCGAGAGAAGGATGTATTCGTCGTTCAATCGGGTAGTTCTAAGATCAATGATAGTATCATGGAGCTTCTCATTATGATATCTGCTTGCAAAGGAGGATCGGCGAACAAAATTACAGGTTGGTGAACTCAATTTCTTTAAGCCTTTCAAAACTATTCGCATGCTAACCTCTCAACAGCGGTTTTGCCATACTTCCCATATAGTAGACAATCGAAGAAGAAATCCCATAGAGGTGCCATTACAGCTCGTATGCTTGCGAACCTTTTACACGTTGCCGGAATTAATCATGTCATTACGGTCGACCTTCATGCCTCTCAAATGCAGGGCTTTTTCAAATGTCCCGTCGACAATCTTCATGCGGAACCACTGATCGCGCGTTGGATCCGACGCAATGTACCGGAGTGGAGAGAGGCCGTTTGTGTGTCGAAGAATGCGGGTGGCACAAAAAGAGTTACTTCTCTAGCAGATGCTTTGAAGCTCAATTTCGGAATGGTTACAACAGACAAAAGACGAACACCTGCCAGTATGTCAATGAGTATGATTATGAGTCGACTAGAAGACTCTACGGGCGAAGATTTGGACTCAGATATCAACAACTTACAAATTAGAGCATCCCCAGCTGTGAAGGAGGAGACTGCAGAAGAACCCAAGACAAACGGCGCAGAAGCGGAACCGACCTCTACAACTGTATCAAACAGTGGTTCACCTCCCCGACAGACAAGACCCCGTCAAGATAGCTACCCTTCTCCCCAACGCGCTTCAAACCTGCCATCGGCTATTAGATCTGGACATAGAAACTCTGTTGGAGCACCTTCGCCTCTTACCCGAGCACATACTACCCCACCACCAAGATCTGCACCTGTTGATGAAGCGATAGATGCACAATATACAGACGAGCGTGCTCGTGAGGTCACCCATGGCCGATTAGTTCAAGGCCACATCGTTTCAGATGACTATCCTTCACCTACACAATCTGCCATGTCATCTTCATTGATTCTCGAGCGTCCTGAGGATGACCCTATGTCGATCTCTATGGCATCTTCAATCTTCAACCCTGAACCGCATGCCCTTGGGGGAACGGCAGATGCTGCTGGAGATGCATCAGATGAAGAAGAGGAAGGTTTCAAAGACCCAGCCCTCGAACAGATGATCACATTAGTAGGAGATGTTCGAAATCGTACCGTGTTCATCGTTGATGATATGATCGATAAAGCTGGCAGCTGGATTGCTGCAGCTGAAACAGTGGTCAAACGCGGTGGCGCCAAAAAGGTTTACTGTATTGCTACACATGGCCTTTTTGGAGGAGATGCCCTCGAAGAACTTCAAAACTGTGACTGCATTGATGTGATAGTCGTTACCAACTCGTTCCCGATTCCACAAGAGAAAGCAAAAGAAGCAAAGAAGTTGCAAATTTTAGATTTGTCAAAGTTACTCTCCGAGGCCATCAGAAGAAATCATTATGGAGAATCTATTTCTGCACTCTTCACACATTCTAGCGATTAGATTTTTGGTTCATGATCATCTGATTAATATCAAATCGATCTGCAATTTGCTCTTTACTGTTTCCGGGAAATCTATACCCATAGCATGGCGTACTGGAGGGAAAGACGGACAAGATTTTAAATTAGTTGCTGGGTAGCAATGTAACGACGGGGGGAAATTTTCTTACGAGAAGATTAATGAACGGCGCGAATTCTAAGAACTAGGAGTTCTCATCCATCAGCTTTTCATCCTGAATTAATAAGGTGCAGTGAGATATTGATATTTTTCATCCTAAGTATTCTTTTTCTTTCAAGCATACCATTTTTCTTGCTCTTTTCTTCACCCTTTTTTACCAACTCGTGGATCAGTGATGCTCAACTTGCACGATTCAAGCTTGTGTCCTTGTGCCCTTGAATCTCCACACCTCTTCCATTTCATACTCCTATCTCTTTATGTCCTTTTCCCTTCACAAAACACACAAAACACCCAGCGATGCGATCTACACTGATCGCAGGGGCATACCTTTCCTCTAGAAAGTTGTCCTTAACGGAGCGTTGGTAGATTAAACAAAATTCTCAACATATCTACAGTCGCTTATGTGACGATCGACATGGCGAGATGAGTATCAAAAGTACTTTATTTAGATCCAATGGATAAAGGACCGAGAACTAACTACTCGAACACGTGTTTTGATGAGAGAATGGCATAGGACTGAAATAGAGTTTGGGAAATCGGAATAGGTAAATTAATTGCGTAATAAACACACCAACACAAAGATATATAAAGTAAGCAATAATTATACATGAATATCACATAGAAGTTACACAATGATTTTGTTCGCATTGAACCTGAAAATGAAAATTGAAATTGATGGATATCCATACATAGATATTTACACACATAGACGTCTATGAACAATACAATCTCTATCCACCCACCCATCTCTACAGTATAGGTATCGTGCTTCAAATCCCGCAATCCACTCAATGCCACCGGTACACGCAGCACCAACAATAAAGTCACAGTCAAGATTCTCTCAAGCCCCAGGTCGCGTATAATCTAGGGCTTCCACACGCTTCCATACTTCGCGCACCACTCTTTCCTGTTGTTGTCTGCCAGTTTCTGAGGGGGTGTCGCCGGCGGGTCTGGGGTTGGGTGGGGTTTTGTTAGTTGAGATTGGGGATTGGGGTTTGGAGGGGATGGCAAAAGCATGGGGAAGGAGGAAGGGAATCATACCGGATGGCTAGATATAATCGACTGCCCAATCTGACTTCTTCGACAGCATCGGTTTCGGGGTTGGCGGGTGGGTTGGCAGTGGTTATCAGACCGCCGGCTTCGCGGAGGATGCAGATTCCTGCTGCTACGTCCCTGGGAGGTTGTTAGTCGATGTTGGGTGGGAGGGGAAGCTGAATGGAGGGAAAGTGGAATGGAGGGGAAAATGCGGTAGGGTTAGATTGGGGATTCAGAGGGAGAATGAAGTAGATAGATGGATAAATGTTAAATTGACGAACCATTCCCAACACCCTCCTTCCCACCAGATATCAAAGGCTCCCGTTGCTGTGTAGGCTAGATCCATAGTTGCGCTGAAGTTTAATTAGCGTTAGTTCTCTCTTCCCTCATCTCCTATATCACATGGGTTAAAGAAACGCTGATCACTCACCTCCCCAAACTTCTCACCCCATGCACCATCCCTCCTTTCCCACCTCTCCCCCCAATCTCCGTAGCCATGTTGACAAAACTATCAATCTTCTTCCTCAGATTTCCCCCCTCAATATCCCTCCTATCTTTCCCCCACTCACAACTAAATGTACACCCCTTTGGCGCTTCTTCCCCTAACGGCTTCCCCTTCACATAAGGCAACCTCCGCCTTTTCTTCAAACTTCCCGCAGAAAAACTGGCACCATCAGAAGCAACCCCATCACTAGAACCTACGCGATCATTTTCCCACGCCCCGTGTCCAGTTAAAGCGGAATAGGAGACACCGAGGATGGGAGCGTAGATGACGCCGATGACGGGGATCCCGTCGATGCAGAAGGCGATGGAGATGCAGAACATCGGGAAGAGGTGCGTGTAGTTTACTGTTCCATCTAGAGGATCGACAATCCATGTCGGAGAGGAGTCCACGAGGTATTGTTTCGAGGAGCCGGAGGAATAGGTTTCTTCTCCGATGAATCTGGGGTTTGTGAGCTGGTGGCTTCATTTTGGGGAGGGGGCATCAGATGAGAAAGGTGTATGTACTTATGGGAGGGGTATCGGCTTAATATCTCATGTTTGACGAATGCTTCGACATCTATTTGTCCACGTGATCAGCCGTAGGTTTCTTTGCATATCATCCATCCCGTGGCGTCGTCCATCGGATGTATTCTTCTCATTTGCATTTCGGCAAGGAGAATTGCAACGTACCCAAATCAGTCTGCGTAACAATATCCACCGAATTCATCTTTTCCTCTTCTTTTTCCCCTTCATCTTCCACACACCTCTTCTCGACACCGTCCATCAATATCTTGCCTGCTCTCCTCCCCAAATCCAACGCGAACGCGTAGATTTCTTGGAGTTCTTCATCTGATAACTTGGCCGCCATGCTGATGTCTCGAGCTGTTGACCTTCTGGTTGCAATTGATAAATGAGATTGATGTACCGGAGAGAACTTGAAGGGATGGATGACTTTACTGTCAGCTTAGTTGGATGAGTAAGACTTCCGGATTGATTGAGATAGTGTGGGATTGGAAACCGATGATAGGCGTATGGAAGCGTGGTGGGGTTGCGTGAGGTGGGGGAAATTCCTATGCCGAGTACTTGTATTGATGTCTCTGATGTAACGGGATGAGGTGGGATGGTAATCTTACAAAACAGAATTGTCACCATGTGATTTAAACGTGATTCAAACGTGACTAGAACGTGATTAGAACGTGATTGACATCGAGAGTTTTGAGAGAATGATGCTAAGTGTCTGTTCCAAACTCCAGTTCTTGATTGAAGGGATCTATTTTGATTCTATATAAAACGCCTAGACCAAGTTCTATGCCTTTCCTGGTTTTGTATCGTGCCGTTAATTGTCTTTTTACATTTCATATAATTTCTGTCATGCTGTCATGCTGTCATACCGTCATACTGTCATACTCTCTCCTTAAATCTTCCCATGCTTCGCCCGCTCACTTTCCAATCTCTCCAAAACAACTCTCCTCACTTCTTTCACCGGTAGCTTCTCAACTTCGACTCCCAACCAAGTTTTGTCTTGCTCCAATCCCTGATACACCATTGACTCGACACCTCCAACTACCTGCCATCCAGCCTTTGTAGCGAGTGCTGCAATCTGTGTATCCGGGCTTGGATGATAACACATTTCCAATATTGCTCCCTTTTCTCCCTCCTTATTCAAAAATTCCGTAATGATTCCACGTGCTCTTTGTTCATCCGCGGATACTGGCGTGAAATCAGGAATGGCAGAGACGATTACAGTGGGTGCTGGTAATGATTCTGCTTGCGCTATCGATTCAATGTATAATAATCCATCTCCAAATCCATTGCTACTGCATTCGGCGATCACGGCGTCACATTCGGATTTGTCGCGATTGACCATGTATATAACCTCACAGCCCAAGAATTTCTTCAGTGCATAGACGGCTGCTCGGCAGGTTCCTCCGCCTCCGATAACCATGCCTGCTGACCCTTTTATACTTGATATGGTTGATGGTGTTGCATTTTGGAGGAGAGCTTCGCGGATGCCAATACAGTCGGTGTTTGTCCCGCAGAGGATCTTTTCGCCAGATGGAGATATGCGGTGATAGATAGTGTTTATGGCGCCAATGGCGGCACCTTCTGGAGACAACTGATCGAGGTAGGGGATAATGGCTACTTTGAAAGGCATGGTTACGGAGGCGCCGAGGAACTTGGGATCTTTGGTGAGCTCGAGACAATCTGTGAGAGTTTGGGTTTCGTATAGATGTTGCAGGTAGTTGAGGGATAGGGAGCGGAAGATTGTGGCGTGGACTGGAGGTGAGATAGATGATTAGCTAAAGGTTGTAAAATGGAGGTCATTTTGGAGGCTGTGCGAGAATAGAGATCCCCGGAAGAGCTGGAATTAATGGCTGGACGTTGGATCGAGCGTTGAGAGCCATGGGCTAGCTCTCATAGAATCGTGCTGGATAATGAAGACGTATGGAAGGGGAGATATAGTAAGAAGACTCAAAGGACACAACTTACAAAGAGGAGAAAAGAGAGTGAGCAATTGGGTATCCGAACAGATAGGCAACTCGGTCCAGTTGGGAGATATCCGGAGGAGGAGTCTTCACCACTGCGGTGGGAACGGTAGCTTTTGCGGTGCTCGTCATTGTTTATGATGTAGTTGCTGAATGGAAAAAACGGTTTTCAGTAAAATTATAGCAACTCGAATCGTGTGTCCCAAGAAGAAAGAAGATGTGCAATGGTTACTATAGAATGAAGTTTGGGGAAACTGGGGAAGTAGACTAACGGACAGGGAGCGGAAAAGTTATTTGGAGGTAACCGAGGAAGACGAAGCTTTTGGTGTCGTGGAGAGGTATAGCGATGAAAGAAGGAGGAGAGATGAAATAAACAACTGTATGGGGAAGAAGCGAACTCCTCTGCAAGCCAAGGCTTAGGGGTCTGATAGCATTAGTCTGCGAACGGTCTAGTGACACACTCCTCCAGCTTCTCGGGTTTACAGCTTGGTCACCAACTCAACCTGTCAGATGCTCCCTCCTCACTCAATGCATATATCGGAAAAATATTAAACAGAATTCCCCCACCAAATTATGCATATAATACACAATTTTATACTGCAACGATTTGTTTTGGGTGGTATTTGATTCGTACTTGGTAGCCCTATTTAACAAATCTCGAAATTCTTTAGCCGTGAGCACAACAGTCAAGGAACCCAGGTGCGGGGGAAAAGCTTGACTCGTTTGAACCAATCATTAGCTAGAAACCCCTTGTCATGCTCGGTTAAGCGACGGAACGGTACATCTCGGCGACAGGCTACTATTTGAGATTAGTTCTACCGAAGTAAGATCTGATGGATTCTCTTTTCAACAATTTTATGTTTGGTGTCGGGGTCTCCAGTTTCTAGTCTCCGCATCAACGTCTCAAGGTTTTTGGAATATGTTGCTAACAAAAAACAAGGCTCGTCTAATTGTCTTGGAAGAGCGGTGATGGTTTGAGAATATCATTGTGAAAGGGACAAGATATTTGCAAAGTCATGGCATAAGATAGCTCATTGAATTCGGGTAAATGTTTAGTTGAGTATCGAAGGAACGAGTATACCAAAAGAAAACAAGAAACTATACCTCAAATATTGCAAGTTGCAGTGGGTAATCGTCATTCCGCGATACTGTATCTACTAGGTAGATTGATTTGTATTTTTCTATGGATCACCAGCTTCGGTATTCCTGCCTTCCTTCCTTCCATCCTTCCTACATTCATTCATTCATTCCTTCATTCCTTCCTTCGGACCTCATATTCTCAATCAAGATGAAAACGGGTGAATTCCCCCGCTGATTCCCCATAGAGGGAAGCTGTCATGGGGATCCTTTCCATTCGCAAACCCGGACAACACAAATCCCAATAATATCAAAGGTCACAATCTTGCCAAGGGGAAAACCTTTTCCCCCTTCACCAATCTTCTCCGAATCCGGGCCTCCCTCAGAGGCTCAGACTCTCACAGTGTCACACTCTTCCAAACCCCCCATGGTTCTCCCCACATTCATTCCCCAACCATGACAATAATCCATAATCAAAAAGCATGTAGTCAGATGTGAATAAACCAATCAAATATCAATCCCCGGTGTAGGCTAAACCGCTTAATGCCACATTCGCGCGTTGAATCTTGTCCTATTCCCGCCCCATGCATATCTACTGTACTCAGTGTGATGTAGATACGACTCTACGGAGTACGCGGTACTGTAGGTCCTTTGCCCCCCTGTGCTACTGAGCATCTCCACCACGTTCTAATGACAAAATCAAAATTTGACATCAAGATTATTATTAATGCAAATGATCATCTTGGCCGCAGCACGGAAGCTTGCAGAGTCCCAGGCCCTATGCCCAAAATGCGTGCTCACAAGAATCTTTACCCCAGGATACAAGATACGGAGTGCATTCATTCCATACCTCCCTGCTTCCCTGTCCGGCCCCGGAAAACCAATTCGTACAGTAGAGTAGGCGTGGCCTTTCAACAGCAAGCAAGTAGTGGGTTTCCCGTCTCTCGTCCAAATTTGCAGATTGGTAGATTGGTAGATCCACAGTACCAAGTACTCCGCGCGGTGAACTGGATTTTCCCCCTATAAAACGGGTGCTCCGTTACGAGTTGTCCTTTTCATTTCACCATTTTCATCACTTCATCACTTCATCGTCTTTCTTCTTTTTCTATCTCTTCGTATTATAGATAGTATATCCTTTTCACGATAGTCAATCATACCGAGTGGAATTTGACGATACTGCAATCCTTCCTGTTGACTGAATTGCAATTGAGCGGGTCCAGGATTGAAAGCTTGGGTTGCTTAGTGACTCATTTTCTTTTTGAAGAATTTTTCTTCACACCGCCAAGAATTTTTTCGAAGAGATCAACAACTTCGAAATCACGAATATTGAGAGATATCATTCTTCAATATGGGTCTATTGACTTTGGTAGAAGGTATGGTTGGTTACTTTTTTGTCAATTGATGAACGAATGAGTTCGTCATTATCAACCATCATCATCAACCATCATCATCGTCATCATCATCATTAACATTCAATTAGATCGACCTACACCGCCATGTGTCTACAACTCCCGTGTCTACTTTTGCGCAACTGTGTAAGTAGTACTACTACTGTCTAGTCTACTTGTATAGAAGATCATGAAACTAATCAAGATATAGCGCCGCATTCTGTGCTGTGATGATTGGATATGATTCAGCATTCATTGGAGGAACAATCGCTCTTACTTCTTTCAAGGATGAATTCAAGTGGTCACAATATTCAGAAAAAGAATCCCTGCTAATCTCTGAGAACATCGTTTCATTGTACCAAGCAGGTGCATTCTTTGGAGCTCTTGGTGCTTACGCTGCCGGTCATTACTTGGGCCGAAAAATGGGTCTTCAAGTATTCTCTGGAATTTTCGTTCTTGGCGCCGGCTTGATGTTGGGTGCCAATGGAGACAGAGGCCTTGGATTGATTTATGGTGGCAGAGTATTGGCTGGTATCGGTGTTGGTGGTGCCTCGAATCTGACCCCTATCTACATTTCTGAGCTTGCTCCTCCGGCTATTCGAGGACGTTTGGTTGGATTGTATGAGATGGGATGGCAAGTTGGTGGCGTTGTTGGC
Organism: Monilinia fructicola; assembly: GCA_008692225.1. Classification (NCBI taxonomy): domain Eukaryota; kingdom Fungi; phylum Ascomycota; class Leotiomycetes; order Helotiales; family Sclerotiniaceae; genus Monilinia; species Monilinia fructicola. The sequence goes on along the minus strand of VICG01000007.1, from coordinate 30,428 downwards.
TTCTGGATCAACGTAAGTCAATGACCCTGCACGTTTTGAACGACCTCTTTATTAACAATCAACAAACAGTATGGAGTTTCAACCACTATGCCTGCAGACCACGAGCAATGGATTATCCCGTTCGCAGTTCAACTGATCCCCGCTGGTCTCATGTTCGCTGGACTCTTCTTCATCAAAGAATCTCCGAGATGGCTGATGAGCCGTGGTGACCGAACAGAAGCCCTCAAGAATCTCTGCTGGATCAGAAAACTTTCTCAAGACGATATTTACATGCTCGAAGAAGTATCCAGCATTGATGCTGCTTTAGAGGAACAACATTCAACCGTTGGACTCGGATTTTGGCAACCATTCAAAGCCCTTGGCAGCGATCGCAAAGTCATGTATCGATTCGCCCTTGGCTGCTCTCTCTTCTTCTGGCAAAACACCTCTGGAATTAATGCCATCAATTACTATTCGCCCACCGTCTTCAAGGAGATTGGTGTCGTTGGCACAAACACCTCCCTTCTCACCACTGGTATTTTCGGCGTGATCAAAGCAGTCGTCACCCTCATCTGGCTGTTCTTCCTCATCGATAATTTCGGCCGCAGAAACCTTCTCATCTGGGGTGCTCTCGCAGGAGCAATCTGTCTCTACTACGTCGGCGCCTATATCGCCATCGCAGACCCATTATCACACCCCTCCACCTCTCTCACTGCCGGTGGAAAATCCGCTATGGCATTCTTCTACCTCTGGACCGCTTCCTACACCCCTTCATGGAACGGCACCCCATGGGTCATCAACTCGGAAATGTTCCCCCAAAACGTCCGTACACTCGGTCAGGCATTCGCCGCCGCCAGCAATTGGTTTTTCAATTTCCTCGTCGCGCGTTTCACGGCGCAAATGTTCGAAGCGATGGGATACGGCGTATTCCTGTTCTTCGCCTCATTGATGATCTGCAGTATTATTTTCGTATTTTTCTTGGTCCCCGAAACCAAGAGTATTCCCTTGGAGAGCATGGATCGACTCTTCAGCCGCGAGTTGAAGGCTCGCCACGCCCACAGCATCGTCTTGCGCGAATTGAAGGACGACGAGGAGTCATTCAGACGGAATGTCGAGGGCAGTGGAATTGGACTGGACAAGGAAGGGAATGAGAAGAGTTCGCATGTCGAGGTCGCTTAAAGTAGAGCTTATATCTGACGTATTTTATAGAAGGGAAATGGGACCTCCAAGAGGATTACGAATAGCGTGCTTATCTGGGTTGCGGTGTGTACTTTTTGCTGGCGGCCACTTGGGATTGATCGGTTGCGCACTAGATGGTACAACTATGATTATATTGTAGCATATTTTGCTACGTATGTATGTATATATGTCATGAAACGAATTCACGAGTATGATAATATGGAGACGAATCTTGTTCTATGGTTGAGGATGACTTGTGATAGGATGACTTGAGAGTTATAGTTATTTCTCCAATGAACCATGAGTATAGGATAGTAAGTATTACCATGAATGAAGGGGGCCTCCGAGTTTTATAAGGACATATCACGAAACTTTCAAGATATTCATTACTTGTCTCAGCCACCAATCGTTCTGTCTCACCTCATGTAGAAAAAGAAATCTAAACCAGAATGTCTCTATTTTCTCTTTTATGAATTTTCACGTTGTACCGACAATCCTGCTCTTCAAATCCACAAATCTCAGATGCACAAATTTCTTAAGTTCAATTCCATAACCATACCCATGACCGATGCTAACCCCCATCCCGATTCATTACTTCATGCAAAGTCGCCTATTCTTAAGTTGAAAACTCCAAATGCCAATATGATCAATGCAGTACAACATGACGCTAATAACATGCAACAACCTCGTGTGTCAAATTCTTCTCGTATATTCCATATCCATATTCATGTCTCCTCCAAATCCCTCGAGTCATCTTATCCAATTTAGGCAAAAGCCGGAAACATATCACCATCTGTTAGCCTGCCAGCCTCTCCATCCCCGTATTTGTGATAATTGCTATATACTTCCATTCTCATGCGTCGCTTGGGTGCTTTAACACCAGTCATCAACTCGAATTGCGCGATGGCTTGTTCGGGGAGGACTTCGAGACCATCGACTACTACCCAGGCCGACTTGGTTTCGGAGCGAAAGTGGCGAATTTGTGAGAGGAGAGGGGTGGTTAGCGGGGGTTTGTAGGAGAGCTGTTGTCGAAGGGAGGTTGTTAGTTGGGTTTTTAGGGGTAGAAGGAGAGAATGGGTGTTCGACGTTCATATGTTATGCGTGAAGGAAGTAATAGAGAGCGTGGTCTCCACTTGGATAATGAACATAAAAAGTAAAGTATTGAAATTACTTGATTGATACAATCGATACAGACGTTCAACTCAAGTTGGACGATACCTCCAGTAGAGATAATCAAGGTCATTTGAATCATATACCGACAAGAAGAATTACGCCCACTCAAAATGCGCTCAGTCTGTACAATGAAGAGCAGAGGATCGGAAATGGAAAACATACCTCTACAACAACTCCACCAGTGGCACTGCCCAGCCACTGCACAGGCATCGTGAAATTCGCCGGCGGTCGGTCACCCACACTTCGTGCTGGAACGCATGAAACAATCATAGTAGGTTGGCTAAAGCCAGTTGGCCATTGCTCCTGTAGTGATTCCAGCACGTGTACAATTTTGCCGGGGTTATTCAGACTGGTTGCCCATGAATTAAAATGATCGGCAACTTTATGAGCATTCTCTACTGTGCGGTTAAATATGAATATCTTGCGACACCCGAGCTGGATCATGGCGTACACGGCTGCTCGTGCCATGCCACCTGCACCTATGACTAGTCCTGTTGTTTTAGATGGTTGGACGACGTTTCGTGGTGATATATTGCGGCGGAGACATGTCATTATGCCAATAAAATCCGTATTGTCGCCATAGTAAGCACAGACAGGTCCAGTTTTACTTCGGCGATTTGCTTGTTGAAGCAATGATTGCGTGGTACCATCAATGGGGTGGCCATCTGGTGATGCTCGAAGTGGCAGGAGAGTGTTTACTGCCCCAATAGCTCTTGCATGATAACTCTTTGGGCCAATTCGGGACATGATTTGGACTTTGAATGGTTGTGTGATGGCTGCACCACCGAAGTCAGGACGTTGACAGATGGTATGAATATCATCAACAGATTGGACTTGTAACGATTGAAAGTCGTTGCTCATGCCACATACTTTGTAAGCAGCGTTGTGCATTGCTGGAGATAAACTGTAGGATACACTAGCTCCAAGATGTACGAAATGAAGGGGGTCAAGGATAGACTTTCGGTATAGTTCTTGTCGGGCCTCGGCAGCTGTTGGGAGAAACTGTCGAGTTTGACTTCTACTGACTGTAGAATTCATGATAGGATGGGTTACAGGTGTGAAGATTCGGTTTTCGATTAGCGAGCTTCTTCCATGATCTCCAAGGTTGTAGGCGATAACAGGAAGATGGTCTGGAATAGATTCAATTCTTCTCAGAAACCTTCGAACGGATTCATTATCGCTCTCTTTCGAGGTTCCTCGGGCAAAGCGGACTATATCACACCCCAATGATTCGGCTCGTCGATATTGCATCATGATCGACTCATCATCCCATCCCCATGAATTTTCCACGCGATGCAAATAATGCCCGATGATTTTCGTATGTCCAGAAGATTGAACAAGGTGCATGAAGCGATCGGATGAATATTTGAGATCGATGACAATGTACTCAACGCCTAAGCGCAAGCAGTGCTCAAGCAATCCGAAATAAATGTCCTCCTTCTCAGATAAGGATAGCGAGAGACCCTCAAACGCATATTCTTCGGCAAAAAGAATAACTGGCACGCCAAGTTTCCTTCTTACAGTAAAGACTTGTTTTGACAATTCCCTTTGAATATCGGGTGATGTTAGAGCATCAACTTTGATTTGGACTGCATCGGCCCCAGACTCCAGTTGTTGAAGATCCAGATCAGGAATCGTTGACATGCGGACAGACAATGCATAAGTATACAGTCTACATTCAGGTGGAAGAGCTCCAATAGAGAATGGACTTTCCAGACTGCTACGTATGACTCCCTGTCCCGTGATAAAATCGAGAAAGGCAGAAAAGTCTTCCTTTGCATGTTTCAACTTCGATGAAACATTTGGAAGCCCTTGATCCTTGGGACTCGCCATCCCATCGCAACTTCTGTCGTGCAAATTGTAATATTCATAATTAGAACAAAAGCGATGGGCGACATCGGCATTTTCGAGTCGTGTAGCTTCAATATCTCCTATGTTTAGCAATTCTCGAATCCTTTGACTGTTTCTGATGATATATATCACGGGATTGGTTTTTGTATACTCTCGAAGGGTCTTTTGTACCTCCATTGCCAGACTTCCCATGCCACATTCAATCATGCAACCTGTTCGATTTTGATATAGCATTTGCCTCACAACCTCAATATTTCGTTTGTAGAATTCTTGAGCTCCATTTTGTTGAACATAAGCAGCTCGAGAAAGACCGGTAGCTTCTTGAAAATAATGGTCCTCAGTGATTAATCGTCGACCCAGATGTGTTGCTCCAATAAAACCCAGACTCCGTTTCCCCGAGCCTCGAGAACCTATAAGAATGATTGATGCGTCGGAAGGAAAGATTCGACCTTTTGTTTGTACATTTGAATTCAGCTGCATCGACTTTTCCATCGTTCCATTATTTGAGTTTGAGATGATCTGAGTTGTTAAAGACATCTTTTCCGCTCGCATTCTGTATGTGTTTGTGATCACACGTGATCGCACGTGATCGATTGACCGAAAGAACGCAGGGATGAAGGGGTCCGTCCCAACGTAGCGACAAGACCGATCAAAAACCGAACAGAAAGAAGAATGTCATTCGCGAGGGTTTATGAAGGATAATAAGTGAAGGAAAGGATCAGTAGTCAGCAGTGAGTGACTAAGTTCGTAAGTTCGTAGCTAAGTGAGCCAGCAAGCAAGCCAACAAGCAAGCAAGTAAGGAGGCAAAGGTGCAAGTAAGTATGGAAGTTGTAACAAAGGTACGAATAGATTAGATAAGACGGGAGGGTAATAAGATGCCGTCGATGCAAGAGACAACCTTGGAAGTAGGCAAAGCGAGGTAAGAAAGAAAGACCTCGATAGTTGGATATTGTGAAAGACCTCGATAGTTAGATATTGTACCTTCTCTCGAAACAAATGATCCTTGGTAACAACTCGTTTGGAAAGGACATTGAGACCAGTCTATGGATGTCTCTATCTATGTTTCTATCTTTCTATCTTTCTATCTATTCGTCTACCACCGATCATCAAGGCATGGAGAGAAAGTAAGCAAATGCCGATGATACGTCCCAGATTCGACTGAATCATATCAACCAATCATTACACTAACGAGTTTGATTAGTCAGCATCTCTTAAAGACTTTCCCGTATGGTTTCGTAGGTGGTCCTGGCGTCTGTGGGGTATGGGGGAAACATAGAAGGATTTTGAATTTACGTCAAATTTTGTATGGAGAGCGACGACTTCAATACATTCAATTTGTTCAAATCATTCCTTGACAACTATCTGCATTGAAGAGCGCTTCTGTAAAGCAATGTGAAATTGGTTCGGTTCTTGATACAGTTTGAAGGAAACCAATACATATAAAAGCTATCAACGACTTTCGAGCGCAAACGACGAACCATTTGATTATGGTGCGGAATTGAAGATTTTTTTGGGGATCGACACAAGCATCAAATTCATTGGCGATAGACATATGTTTCGTATGCGAAGGTTTCTCGGGCTGAAGCGGGCATCGTCCCTCGTTGTCTATTATCCGTGGTAATAATGGAACAAGAAGATCCTACCAAGAGCTCGAAGACTGGGGCGACATCATCGAACAATAAGGAGGCAAAGAATACAAAGCAATTACAAGGCACGCGGAAAAGGGTTTCTCAGGCATGCGATAAGTGCCGGAGTCGCAAAGACAAGTGCGATGGGAAACGGCCATCATGTTCAACATGTTTGACTCACGGCCGAACATGTTCATACGACACGAATGTGAAAAAGCGCGGCTTACCGGAAGGATACGTTCGTGGAATCGAGAAACTTTGGGGCCTTACAATAAGAGAAGTCGAAGGCGTTGAGGACGAGATCCTCTCGGTATTCAATGTGAGCTTAATCGATTCTTCCATTTCACTCTCCCGGATGCCCAATTGCAGCCTCAGTTGCGCAATTCTGATTCGTTGGGGGGATCAAATTTTTGGAAGAACATAGCGATACAATTTATGAGGGCTATTCGGGATCTTGAAATTAAGTGGAACATCCAAATACTATGGGGGCCTTTAATAGCATGGGACAATATAATCAACAAAGATTTATTGATCGGATGAGGCAAATTCCTGATATGAAAACTCTCTGTCGGATGTCCCCTGATTCTTGTGCTGTTGGTTCATACGAATTCCGTTCCTGATTCTCCCATCCAAAATCTTCCTTGATAAGTAATTACTGACTTCCTAATGCTGTAGGGGGACGAGACAAATGAGGCACTTGTTAGTACGTGGAGAAATGAGGATGGACAAATGGACAGCTTGGCTGAGGTATGGAGAAAGTCTCAGTTGTTGAAAGAACTTGAGAGGTTACTACCGATATTAGAACCAGGACCTGGTTCCGGTAGCACCGATATAAGTAAGAGAAAAAGACTCGATTCGGACGTACAAATAGGGAAACGGCCTGTTTTGGATAACGGCCAGTCAGATTCACCAATATCAGTTGCAGATAATGAGAGTCTACCAAGGACATCAATAAGTGCCTGGCCCGACCAGAAAATTGAATATCAGATACCCGAGGAAATACCTGCATCACCATTAACCACCGGACGACCTATGGGAAACCTTCTTAGTACCGTTCAAGACCACAACGCACACCATGGATCAACATTGAGTTCTGCCTACCCAAGAACTGGTATTGACGCTAGGATGAGTTTGCCAGAGCTTCCATCTGAAACATGGCATCTCCTCGACGTATATTTTTCTTATACTCATTGCTGGCTACCCATTGTAGAAAAGCATGATTTACTACGAATCTCGTACCAATATTCTCAGATTGGGAATAGTGGAACGGAGGTTATCAATGGGGATCATGCACTTTTATGGTCTGCAATAGCTTATGCCAAGTTTCAGCATAGAGCAATAAACAATATACCTCATGCTCAGGGTTTGGTATCGAGAGATGTCTGGACAGCTGAAAGAATGTATAAACACGCCAGAGCTCTAATTCCTAATGAGGAAGGAATTCTAGACCTTGGTCATGTGCAGGCTCTACTAATCTTGACTCTTGCAAATCTTGGCCTTGGCCATTTTAACAGAGCTTGGATTCTTGTTGGACAAGCTGTCCGAATTGCCATCGAGCTTGGTCTCGATAAGCCATTGGCCGAAGACCCAAATTCATCAAAACAGAGCTCGAGATCCAGACATGTATTTCTTGGGTGTTTTGCTCTAGATACCTTGGTCGCAGCACGCCTTAGAAGACGTCCGCACTTAAGGTCAGACGACTTAGACGGTGTCGGGATGTTGGTTGAAGATGGTTTGGAAGAATGGGACCCTTGGACAGATTGTCTCAGTGTACGAAGAAACGCCACTGGGAGTTCGAGAGTTCCAGCGTCCATTCTGAGTACTTTCAATCGTCTAATCCAAGTTGTTCAGATACTAAATGATGCAAGTTGTGCATCCGACGGTGCCAAGACAATCCAGTTCAGCACAGGTTTACTGGACAGGTTACATGATTGGAGTCGGTCCCAATCCCAGTCCTTGTATTTCGATTTCACTGCAATCAACAGCGAGCAAGCCTCCTCATTACTACCACATCATTATCATCTCCACATTGCATATTTCACCACTCTCGCTGAATGTCAGCTCCTTTCTCATGGCCAAAAAAAGGCAAGTCCTGATTTAGAACCTTGCACAAGGTCAGCACGTCAAATAGTTCACCTTCTGAAGCGGCATTCATACACTTTTGGGCTTCTCATTGTCCCACCTACATTCGAATACTACACCAAGACGACATATGGTGTTGTCCATGCAGTTCGACGAAGTATTGAAAACACGCACATTAGTGAGCCTACTCATCTTTCTTTTCTTTTCTTTCCTCCCTATCTCTAAGTATTCGTGATGTCTGAGTCTTCCTTCATGCTCAATTTTCTTCGCACAGTCACTGACCTTTCGGTGTTAGTTCTCGACGATTGGAAATATAACTTGGATATGTGCGTTTCGACCATGGAACCAGCTTGGCCAGTTTTCGAATCATTCAAGAATGCGGCAGAAAATGTACTTGCGAGGAACCGAGGTGAAAGTCAAGCTACGTTTGACCTTATGGTCCCGACCGCCACAGAAATACCTCAAGCGGTCAAGACGCCTAACAGTACGGCAAGCTACGAACTCAGTCAGCCCTACAGTCCTCAAATATTCCGATCGCAATCAATGAATAGCGTGGATGTAGCGCGACCTAACAGAAAGAATTCGCAACATGCGAAGAATTTTGTCCCTCCGACATCTCATGTAAGTTTTACAGGCACCTTGATATTGTGCTCCCTAACTCCTGAATCCGTTTGGATGTTTCAAAATCTTTTCCTTTCTCATTTACAAAGCCTTTGTTCCCCATTTCTCAAATGATTATCCTCCACGGGCAATCACTGACTCCTCATTATTGCAGTCCAATCAGTCCTTCAACGGGCCTATGGTAGAAAACTTCGCTGCAAGAATCCCAGAAAGTCCTCACTCGGTATACAACAGCGGGAACAACGCGATTTTAACTCCCTGGGGTGTTCACCAACAAAATCAGAACCAAAATCGGACCCCCCATCAAATACCATTCGGATTACTCCAGCAATCACCCAACTTGCAACGAGCATTGCCCGCAAGCAGTGTAGATACCGACAGTGATTCAATATTTAACGACTTTGCTGTCATGGATGCAATGGAATGGTATGTCTCCTTCAGAATCCTGCCTAGTCAAGTAAGCCTGATACTGACAAATATATAGGACAAACAGCATGGATCAAAGTTTAGTAAATCTCGGCTTTGAGGACCCAGATAAACGAAATCAGGACTTTTATACCTTTTGTCGTGAGCCCGATCCGCTATATTCAAATAATAGTATATTTCAACAGTTGCTGGCGAGCTCCGCTGCTGATTCATCGGGGATGGGTGCTCAAATCTTTGGAAATGCAGGAATGAGTATGCCTGGCGAGGCAGGTTTTGGAGGAGGCGTAGAATTTCGACACGGTGATGAGGGAATTGAAGCTGGGCAAATACTGCAAGCATTGAGTGCAGCAGAGGAGCAAAGAACGAACCCTGGTGGGAATGGTTGATAATCTATGGCCTTTGAAAGGACGAATAGATGAACGATTGTGTATGAATATATTTGTATATGTCCAATACTAATTAGTAGAAGATGCGTTATCATCCTCGCAGCAAAATAATACATACAAGTACTGCGTAACTGCAGCATAATAGTTGTGCGCCGAGATATCATAGATTCCTCCCTGCCGAACGCCAGATATGCACATCATTCATGACCATGCCACGCAAAACTCACAATCGAGCCATAACCTCGCTCCCTACCTCTCCTCTCCTTTCTCTCTCAGCCCTTCTCTCATTGAGGTTAGGAACGACATTCTCCCATCCCATTTTTCCACATACATATTCCCAACTCTTCATCGCTCTGTCGGCATGTTCTCTCGGCACATGATCTCCCTTTTCAACCAAACTGCGATTGAATAATTCGAAACTAACCCAACCTTTATAACCCAATCCGTCACAAATAGCCTTCAAAACATCCAGAACAGGCAAATAACCGCCTCTATCCTGCTCCCCCAAGAACAACCTACAATTCCTGCTCCACGACATGCGCGCTTTCTGTCCCTCAACATAAAACTCGTGACCTTCAACCAGCGGTGCAGACAGGCGTTCCGCATCGACAATTTGTATGTAAAACACCTTTTTAGGATCAATGGTTTGCACTAATTTCTCCATGCTCTTCTTGAACGCAGCCTGTGCATTCGGTACGGTACCCGTAGGTGAAGCTGGATCGGCAAACTCACGTCCGGCGATATTGAAGGTGTCGAGACATAGGCCAAAGTTATCTCTGTCCACACTTTTGACGACCTCCCAGGCTCCGCTCCACGTATCGATATGCGTCCCGAAGCACAAATTTTCAAATGCGAATCTGAAAGGGGGGTTCTGCGCAGCGCCTAGATCAGCTATCTCGCGGAGATCGGAGACGATTTGTGGAAGCGATGATGTGTTGGTGGTGGGAGAGGAAAAGGTCGAGGGGATTTGAATGAGGTCTGTGCCTAGGATGCGACAGACTTGGAACCAGAGGTGCAGCTCTTGGAGTTTGGCTTTCCGGGCCGAGGTCGAGAGGAGTCCCTCGTAGTTGGAGAAGGGTCCGCAGGCTATGATGGGGAGACCGTAGTATGAGGAGAGGGAGCGGATGTATTGGGCGGCGTGGATGTGGGAGGAGGGGGAGGGGTGCGAGGGGAGGGTGGAAGCGAGGTCGGCGAGATCTTCGTAGACTATGGGAGAAGAGAAGGGTCAATAGATGTGGTGGGATGGGGCGTGGTGGTTGGGGAGTGAGCTCGTACACATTTCTATGCCGGAGAGACCGGCATCTCGAGCAGCTTTGAACTTGCTTTCGAGGCTGTGGTGCGCGAAACACCGGCCCAGGGACATGCTTGCTATGGCGGGCTTGTAGGACATGGTTATCTCTTCTATGTTTGTTGCTTCACGTTGGTGGTATAAACTTTTATTTCGGTGATGAATATATCAAGCTTCAGATAGTGATATGGTATGGTATGGTATGGTATGATATGGTATGATATGGTATCAATATATAATGCTAACTGAGCACCCAACGCAACACAACACAGCCGAAACGCGACGAGAAGCGCAAGATGACGCAATCGAGAAAGATCAAGTCCAAGCAGTTAGAAGAGCAATTATCTGAGAGCGGGATGGGAATAACAGCATCAAATATAAGTAGCTAGCCCGGAATTTATATCAACCATCAACAAGAGATAGGATTGATAGGATTAGGAAGGCGTATATGAGACCCTCGCATAACCCCCATGATAAGGTCCACAACATATCTTTCCCTCCCTCAGATAGAACTACTATCTTTTCCCGAGTGGTCCAGTGGCTAAAATCTTAAACACATGGCGAGAAGGATGAACGATTCAGTTGGTGGCAGTTGGTGCAGTATGGGAAAAACGAGATGTTTTGGCTGCTGAATAATTACGCGGTATCTTGGTTGTTTGGGTTTGGGCCGGCTATATACTTATCCGTGCGCGAGGAAGTTCTCCAGAATCCCCAACCTGTTTTGATTTATTAGCCGGCCCTGCTGGAGTGGAGGCACTGGAGGAAGGTGCGGTGATACCCGGTGCACGTGATAGCTCGTGTGCTTATCAGGCTTGGCGAATCGTCGGATATTCTCATTGGATTGTTTTGGGCGTGAGGAGAAAAGTGGTGCACTCTTTGGGTCGGTTGCAGAAGCATCACATACTCCGTACTGTAGAGTTGAGCAGGAAGATACGATACCTAGCTAGGTAATAGATGGACGGGTAGAAGGTTTGTATTAGCTGGCTATGTGCGTGCATCTCCTACTTTCCATTCCTGCACCGCGCCGCTGCTATACTGTACACAGACATTGACTTCCAGGTTGAGTTTGACATCTAAAAAGCCATGCTGAGAAGGAAAGTAGCCGTTGAGCAGGTGCCTGGTAGAGTAACAAACTAGAGTTAGATGTTTAAGCGATATGCGAGAGGTTGTGTTTACGCGTTACAAATCTTGACATTCTAGCAAAACTTGATATCACTGGGCTTCTTTGATTGTGCCAAGCAGGAACCATCCCGTTCATAATCATTGACCATTGAGGAACCTTACCCGTGCTCAACAGTAGTAGTTCGTCGTATTTCGCCAAACCCAGCCATTCCTTCCATTACAGTAGAACCTGGTTATACCGGACAAAGAATTTCAGCCAATTAGATCCGGTATAACCAGGTTTCCGGTATAACCAGATATGCATAAAAAATTATACAGGATTTATACAAATATTATACAATTTAATACAGTATTATACAGATTTATACAATTTATACAAATTAGAATTTTGAGAAGATTATATAATCACTTTTTTTTTAGTAAATCATCACGTGTTGATTAATAATCCCATATAAATTTATATCAAAATACCTTGATTATACTAGAATTTCAAAAAATTATGACGGTATTCCGTTATAGGCAAAAATTCTATTACTTCCATATAAAATCAAGTGAAATTGAAAAAAAGTTCCGGTATAATCAGGATTCCGGTATAACCAAGTCCGGTATAACCAGGTTCTACTGTAGCTCTGCGCCGTTATTGAGGTTCGTGAGGGGAAACAATTTTACAGTGAGGGAACGTCACCATCATACAGTAGCCAAATAATGTTCTTGATCTTGATCCTCCACTTCTTCGACTCAAGATCTTGCGTTCAAGCTTGCCGATTGTCGCATACGGTGCTAAATCTCCAATTCACCCCAGCAACCATCATCGCTCACCCTTTCGAAATTGCATACAGAGAAGAAATCCTTATGTTTAGCGTCGAGAACAACTATCGGAACTCGACAATTTATCGCTAAATTTTTGGTCAAATTGTCGTCGTTTCTTATGGCGCCTTTTGAGCCCAATCCCAGACAGATAATCTACCGACTACGATATGCGAGATGCGATATGCGATATACGACTCTACGATATGCAATTTTTAATTTTACAATAACATCTCGACTAGAAGTTGCAGATACATCAGCGTAGCATACCATTCGTCGATTCGTGACTGACAGTAGCATAGACGAACTGGTGAACCAATAGAGACATTTAGGTAACTGCTCGGGCGGGTTTTAAAAAAGGCATACGCAAAAATATAACTTATAATTATTCAACAAAATCTTAATATAATTTTATAAAATTTATAATTATTATAGATTTAGTATTTTTATACTTATTATAAAAATTTTGTATTATAAAACCTAATATTAAATAAATAATAGTATAATAAAATATATAAATATTGAAAATTTAATAAGAAATTAAGGATTTATATTAAATAGTTTAATGAATATTATAGTTAAACTTATTAAACTTTGTTAAATATTAAAAATTTAAGTTTTTTATCCTTTATACTAAATATATATATCGGTATAATGAATAATATTCCATTCTAAAAATATTTAATAAAACTTTAAAGATTATATTATTTTTCTATAATTTTATTTTTCAAAATTCATATATCGTTAAATTTTAAATTAATATATTGATAAATTCTTGAATTTTTTAAAATCAATAACTTTATAGTATTATTATTCTCTTAAAAATTATTTTTATAGTATAAAAACTTTATAGAAAGATATCAAAATACTAAATCTAATATATGTATAAATTATATAAGATTATATTAAAGTTTTATTAAATAATAATAAGTTTTATATTCGTCTATGCCTCTTTTAAAACGCGCCCGAGTATTAAAAGTTTCGAATAAGGGAATTTATAGTAGCGATCGATTTATTATTATAACTAATCCTAAAAAGCAATTATAAAATCCTCGCCTTACTCTATATTCATCTATTTTAATAAATATAAAGTGAAGTTTCATTTTTATTAAATTAACCTAATATAGCCAAAACGGATAATAATCTTAAAGATATATACCTATATTAGAATTACTAGTAATTCTAATACAATCTAGCCTATCCGCTTATATAGAATACTAGATTATTTATAATCTCGCTAATTTAAGAAATATAAATAGTAGCTAAATGCCTTTTAATAGGATTTTTATATTCATAGACTATACCTATTATATAAACTATGAAAATGAAAACTAGTCAAATGTCTCTAATATCTACGTATATATACACCCTTTAGATAAAGATATAAAACGCTCGGAGATATAAGTAGATTAGAAGAATTTCTTTCTGGTGTATTACTAGGAGATCTCTCACTAACCAGATAATAGAAGATACTAATGATTATTATTACAAGAAACTTGTTATTAAACTCACGCCTCTATTGCTCTGTTTCCTTAAAGACTAGATGTCCTTTGCTTGCTTAAGATTAGGCAGGCACGTAGATAATTATAAGATAAGATTAGTATAACCGAGCTCCCTATATCATGCACGCCCCTATACCTTACACGTTGAAACATTTTTAAAAATAAATGATTATAAATTGATTAATTATTAAAACGATCTAAAAGTTTATATAATAACATATTAAAAGGTATAGATTATAATAATAAACTTTTTATTATAAAATGCTATATATTTTAATAATTAATAATATTAAAAAGAATATTTATAATTTAGTATTTTATTAATAAAAATAGAAATATAAGACTTTAGTAAACTATAATCAATCTTTATATCTTTTATTATTAATAATTAAGTATTTATTTATATTTTGAAATTTTAAAGAATATTATAATTCTATTTTTGAATTTAGTCTTAAAGATAATAAATAATATAAAATTAAAATTAAAGTAAAATTAAATTAATAGAATAAAACATTATATTATAATAATATATATAGATATATAGTCGAGAGAAACAAATATAGGAAAAAATGCTATAAAAAAAACTTCTAATTAAAATTTTTATTTTAAATTTAATTTAAATAAGTTTCTAGAATTTCAAATTATTAAGAAAATAAAATAAAAATAAAATTTCAAGGATAAAATTATATAAAATGTTATATAAATATAATACATTTCAATTGCTATTATATAAATTTATTATATAAACTTTATTAAATTAGAAAGTATAATTATTTTAAATATAAATTTTGTATCTTAATTTATTAATTTTCTATAACGATTAGCATAGTAAAAATAATATTAATATAGAAAAAAACCCTTGAATTCAATATCAAATCAAATTTATAATATTTTTATTGTTTATCTTTAATTTAAATTTTCTTTATTTATAAATGCGAAGAATTAATCTTAAAGAAATATAGAGTTATATAATTTTTATACTTATACTATGAAGTCTTAGTGTGACGAATATCACGTGCCTTAGGCACGTGATATCTCATCACGCTAAGCGATACTGTACATATAAGAGATCTCTAGGTTCCCTAGAGATCTCTTCCCTCCTTAGCTTTCTTATTCTAGTTAACTGACCTCTATTGATTCGCTCTAGTATGTGATCGTGACACTTAGAATAAAAAATCGCGAACTTTAAGGCCTATTATAATTAATTACAAGTATTCTATAAAAATTCTAATTAGTCGATTATTAATAAGTAAAAAAGGCCCTAACTTTCTAATGTCGACTTTCCGTCCTATTCTTAAACCTTTGTTCTTTCGTTGTTCAATCATTTAGGCCATTTCGAAATATGGCCAACCATTTCGGCCCATTTCATTTCGGCCCATTTCATTTCGGCCCATTTCATTTCGGCCCATTTCATTTCGGCCAATTTCATTTCGTACCATTCTATTCCGATTATTCTATATTTATAAATAATAAATAATAACTAAAGAAGTTAATCACTATGATTATAATAAAGACTTAGTATATTTAGTAGGAAATATAGATCGTAGTAAAGCTAAACTTTATTAAAGCTATCTAATACTTTTTATTTATAACTAGTACTCGCGGAAAATTTTTTTCTATCGGAACACATATTAGAGCTGGGCATATCGGCGCACCATTCCATCACGCGGATCGGACGCTAATATTAATTAGAATATATAAAGCAAAAATAGATTATAGATAATATAAATATTCACTTTTTATACGAAAAGTAAAAAAAATAAAAATAAAAAAAATATATTATAATTATATATTATATATTATATATTATATATTATATATTATATATATATATATTAATTAAAATAAAACCTATATTAATTAATAATTAATTTATTTCAATTATAAAATAATAAAGACCTTTAAAAAGATAAAAGAACCTTTAATAAAATAAATGAATTTGTATAAAAGTATTTTATATGTTTTATACAAAAAATCTAAAATATTATATTTCTTTAATATTATTATTTATTGAATTTTATACTAAAATTTTTTTTTTAATTACAAATATGACTTTTTAAAACAATAAAGATTTAAACTTATTAATAAAGAATAAATTAATATTTTTATATTTATTATACTTTTATGTAAAAATTATATAATTTTAATAATCTTTTAATATAATTCAAGATTAAGATATTGATTAAATAATATATAATTAGCACGAAACGTATATCGTAATAAAAACTAATCTTTATTAAACTATCTAACACTATCTACTTATAGTTAAGATTATATTATTTACTCTTATTAACATTATTAGTAATACTAATAATATTATTCTTATTAATATATTAAAGATATCGGCTTGATTATTAACTTCTTCTATATCGATTATATTAATTATTATAATTACCTCTACTTTAAAAAATTCTAATGCTTTTATTAAAGCAAATTATTAATATTATAAAATCCATTGTATATATTATCTTAAAAACTAGTAAAAATAAAAAAACAAAAGAATTTATAATTATAATAATTATTATTTAAATATTATTTCGTTTTATTATACCTTTTACTCTCTATTATTAATCTTTGCTATATATCTATATAATACTTTAGAATCTTTTTATATATAGTAACTTTTATAATATTTCTATTTATTGCTTTTATTATATTAAAAATTGTATTTATAAAATGGATTATAAAGTTTCTATTTATAGTATACAATTATATTATTATATAACTTTATATAATCGCTATTATACTTAATATTATCTAATCTGAATTCAAAGAAATATTTTATAAATTATTATTTAATACTTATAATTCAATTTATTATACTTGACTTTTGTATTCTATTCTTTTCGTTTTTCTTTTATATTATTAATTTAATTATTATATTTATAATCATTTCAATTATAACTTTATTATCTTTATTTGCTATATATAATAAATTTATAATTATTATTTAATATCTTACTAATATTATAATTGCTTTTGTTAAATCCTTAATTTTAAAGATTAAAAGTTTAATCTTTATTTTTTTTTAAAAAAGCTTTTTTTATCTTTGCTTTTACTTTCCTTTTCGCTTTTACTAAATCCATTTCTTTTTTTATATTTTTTAACCTTATTTACTTTTAATTTTTATTTTTAACTTTTATTAATGTTATAAATTATTATATTATTTATTTATGTTTATATATTATATAATAGAAACATAATACTTTTAGTTTAATAACTTAATTATAACGTTTTATTCTATAATTAAAATGTTACGTTTTTCTAGGGTATAATATCTATAATTCCTTTGAATTTCTAGTTTTTTGAGTTATTAGCTTTATTATAGTAATATTTTAATAACTTTGCTTTCTTTTCCTTTGATTTATATATCCCCTATATTATTTATTCCTATATTTATATTCCCTATATCATTTGTTCTTATATTATATATTCCTATCTCGAATTTAGTATAATATTGTATTATTCTTATTACCCCTTTATTGTTTTTTTTCTTAAATCAACTATATTTTTGATTAACTTAGATGATTCATAAATTACTTTTCTATATTTATTAAGAATAAAAAAAAAGCGTTATAATAAAGGAGATATTAATGATTTATTTAATATTAAATTATTTTATATAAATTCTTTAAACTAAAATCCAATATATATTATCTTTTGATTTCTATAAAAGATTACTTTAAACACAACTTATTATTCTATTATTGTAATAAAAATCTTTTTTTCAAATATTCTTACAGCGTTTTTTGAATATAATTATATTACTATAAATATTGCTATTTATATTAAAGGTTTTTAAATAATATTTTATATATTTTCAAATTAAAATAAATGCGTTAAATAATATATAAATAACATTTACTCTCGAAAATATATATATTAAAAAGCCATTTATTTTATTAAAATTATAAAAATGTATTATTAGAATTTATAATAGAATTAATAGATTATATCTTTTCTATAATATTACATTATTAAGATTTCTATTATTATCTCTTAATCTCTAATATTCTTTATTTTATTATTATTATTTTTTTATTAATTTAATATTTTTTTTACTTTAGTTAATCTTTCAAAAGTTTCTGTATTCTATAATAATATTATTATTATACTTTAAAGCCTATTTAGTATCCTTTAATACTTTTTATAAAAATTGTTTTTGAATATTATGTAAATCCTTATTATATACTATATTTTTTGTTATTAAACTATAGTTATTAATCTGTTATTATTTATATTTCTTTTTAAAATCCGATTCTTTAGGATTATTAATATTTAATATATTATTTCTTCTATTGTCTTTATTTTCGTTATTATTATTATTATTAAACTATATTATTTGTTTATAATATTTATTTTATTATCTAGTTTGATTCCGCTTTATCGTCTTAATTTTTAATAATCTTATAATATTCAATTTAATTATTATATCCTTATAGTTTCTTTTTATTGAATCTTATAATAAATATTACTATTTTTAAATTGCTTCGTTATATCGGTTTTTATAGACTATATAATTCATCTTTTTTTTATAATTAATTCTTTAAATAACTTTTTAGATCCTAATAGAAAATATGCTTTTTCCTTAATAATATAAGCTTTTTTTAGTATATCTAAATTAAATTATTAATTATTAATAAATATTTTTTTTATTTTTATAACCTTTAATTTAGTTAATCGCTTTAATACTTCGTTTTTATACATTATATTTGTATTTGGTTTAGATTATATTATATTCTATAATAAAAAAGGCTTAATTTTCATTTTTTATATATAAATCTAATAACTATTCCATAGATTTTTTTCGCGGGCCACCATCAGTGGTGGCCCATTTCAACAAGGGGGGTAATAGCCCACGAAAAATAGTCGAATCAGCCACTACTATAATTCACTTAAATACTAATATAATTTCAAAATTTAAAATCATATATTATAAAGCTTTATTTAAATTATTTATATATAAAGTTTTTTTTTAAATTATCTTAAAAATTGAAGGATCTATATAGATTTTAATATATTAGTATTTTAATGGTATATGGGGTAAAGCCATTTTGATAGGGGATGGTGGTTTAACAAAATATTCATTTTCATTCAAATTTATTTTCACTTTTATTAATTTAAATCTTTATATAAATTAAAAATTTAAAATACTATATAATAAAGATTTATTCAAATATTTTATATATAAAATCCATATTAAATTATCATTACAATTGAAGGATTTATATTAATTTAAATTATTAGTTATATAAAAATAATTGGCTAGGGTAAGGGTATTGTGGGGTAGTAAAATTGCAAAAAATATAATATTTTAAATAACATTTTTTATATATTAATATTAATTCAATTTTATATTATAAAAATCCAAAAAAGCTAATATTTAATTAAAACAAGTTGGGAGCTTTTGAATATTTTTTTAAAATCTTAAAATTCGAATTATTTATTATAAAGGTATAATATATATTTTAAAATAAGTATATGATTTTATTTAAATGTGATAAACTACTACAGATATATTTATACTTATTTTCTTAGCTTAATTTCATTAGGTATAAATAGAACTTTCAAGGGTAATACTTTAGTAAAAGATAAAAATATTCTAATTGTATTAGATTATTAATACGATTTATAATTCTTTGTATATATACTAACCTTTGATTTGTTGAATCTAATACTTTTTAACAAAGGATAAAAAAACTTTATTTTATATTAGTATATATAAGTTTAACTGTAAATAGCAAAATAGGGAATATTTCATATTCTAAATGATTATATTTGAATATCTCTTGTATCTTTTAAATTTTTAATTTTTAAATATTATTTATTTAAATATTAATATTATTTATTAGTATTATTCATTTTAATATTACTTTAATTATTATAATCATTAATAATATTTGATTTATTACTATTATTATTATTATTATTATTATAATTATTATTATTATTATTATTATAATTATTAATAATATTAATAAAATATTTAAAATGAAAGTATTAACCCTAATAACTATTCTATGAATTTTTTCTCGGGCCACCATCGGTGGTGGCCCATTTTGATAAGGGGGGTGGTGGCCCGCGAAAAAATCTTGAATTGGTTATTATTAAAAATTCCTTTAAATTTTGAGATATTTTTAATTTTGAAAATATTATCTTATTAATATTCATCTAAATTTTCTAAATTTGAAGTTCATTTTCGATTATCTTTTATATTGGTGGATTTGTATAGGATTAAAATATTAATAGTATATAAATGGTTACATTGAATAACATAAAGTAATATATTACTATTTCAATTCAATTTTTCAATCAAAAAACTTAACAAAAATTCATTTTATTATAAAATCTTATTATAAAAATGGTAACTCTATAAATCTTTAATTAAATATTTTAAATATAAAGTTTATTTTCAATTATTTATTATATTGATAAATCTATACTAAATTAAAATATTAATAATATATAATGATTGTATAAAATAATAAAAGTAATATATAATTCTTATTATTCAATATATATAATTTCAAATTCAATAAAAAATCAATATTATTATAAAACTTAAAGATAAAAAAGATAATATTATAAATCTTTAATTAAATTTTAAAATTCCGAAATTTATTTTAAATTATTTTTTATATTAAAGAATCTATATTAATTTATTATATTTTGTTTTAGAATTTAATTTATATACTTAAATTAAAAGGGGTAATTATATAATCTTTATTATTCCCTTAAAAAAAGATTTTATTTATTTTGAATTTTAATTAATTTTTAATAACTTTATTAATTATTATAAAAATTTAAAAAAGATAATATTGAATAAGAATAATTAAAGAGTATTATAACTTTTCAAATTCTTTTAAAATCAAAAACTTTTTATTAAAGGTATAATATATATATTTAAATAAGCAAATCATTTTGTTTAAAATATAATAAATTATTATAAGGACATTTATATTAATTTTATTAATTCGATCCCATCAAATATAAATAAAACTTTTAGAGGATAATACTTTAAATTAAAACAAAAATATTTTAATCCCATTAATTCTTAAATTATTTATAATTTATTACTAATCTGATTTGTAATCCTTTATATATATATTAATAGATTTGTTGGATTTAATACCCTTTAACCAAAAACAAAAAAGCTTTATTTTATATTAATATATATAAGTTTGGTTATAAATAACAAAATGAAAATTATTAACTTTGGTTAAACATTCTAAATCTATTATATTTAAACATTCACTTTTGTTTTGAATTTAATTTCGAAATTCTATATAATCCTTTAAATTTCTTGTTTAAAAAAGATTAGGATTTAAATCTATTTTCAAAATTTACTTTCAAAATCTATATTAAAATACCTTTTAATATTTTTATTTAAAATCTATACTTAAATCTACATTTAAATTTATATTAAATACCTTTTAATATCTTTATTTAAATCCTTTAAAATCTATACTTAAATCTACATTTAAATCTACATTGAAATACCTTTTAATATCTCTATTTAAATTCTTCAAAATCTACATTCAAATTTATGTTTAAATCTATATTAAAACACTTTTTAACATCTTTATTTAAATCCTTTAAATCTACTTTTAAATTTATATTTAAATCTATATAGAATTTATTTAATATTTATATTAAAATTTATTTTAACATTTTTTATTTATCTTAAAATTAATTTTTTGATTTATTTAAAATAGTTAATTATTAAATTTCCCCTTTCTTTTTATTTTTGTTAAATTTAATATTAACAAATTATTTAGTATTTATAAAGAAATAAAAGTTTTCAAACTAAATTAACTTTTAATAAAATTGAAAAAATTTCTTTTCTTTTATATTATCCTACATTTCAATTTAATTTTATATAATATTTGTAAGATTTGTATTCAAAATTGAAAAAATTATTTAACTACAAATCATTTAATATTTAATTTTAAACTATAAAAAAAATAATTAATAAAGCTATTAATATTTTTTAATCTTTAATTATTAAATTTATTAAAGTAAATATGGATTTAATAAATTTATTTTAATCTGAACTTAATTTATATCTATTCCCTAAATTAAAGGTTAAAATCTAATAAAAAAATTTAAAAAGATATTTAAATTCTACATATAATAATATTTCTTTTAATTTTGATTTAATAAATATTATTTTGGATTAAAAATTAGTTTTAAATCACTTTTTTTAAAAATTCAATTAAAAGGTAAATAAATAGATTTGAATATTTTAAATATTTTTTTAATCTCATTCTTTAATTAATATTAATTTTAATAATAATAATTTAAATGAAAATTTAAATTATTTAGATTTAATTAAATTTAATTGGAAGAATGATTTTAAAAAGAAAATAAAAAAATTGGAAAATAAAAAAAATTCAATTAAAGTTAATTTAGAATATTTAACTTTTTTTCAAGAAAGATTAAAATATATTAATTATTTATTTAAATATAATTTAAAAAATTTAATTCAATTTTAATTATTTTTAATGATGATATTTAATATAAAAGAACTTTTGAATTAGTAATTATTTTATTTAGAAGAATTATTATATTTTAGTTTAGATAAGTTATTTATTTAAATAAAATATATTTAAATATTATAAATAATTTTGAAAAAAATAAAATTTGTAATAAAGGATTAAAATATTTAAATAATAGTTAAAGTTGAGTTAAATATTTTAATTTATTTAAATTATTTTTATATTTTTAATTTAATTGTATTTTATTATTTAATAATAAATATATTCCCCGATTTCGAAGATTTAAAGAAGAAATGTTAGAATTAATAAATTTAGAGTTAGATTTAATAGAAATAGATAAGAATTGTGTTAAAAATACTAAAAGTTCTTTAAAAAAGATTAAAAAATCTTTAAATCAAAATATTAATAAATTTCAATTTAAAAGTTTAAATCGATTTAATAATATTGATGAAAAAGATTTAGAATTTAATTTTAAGAATTTCAGTATTTTAAGTGAAAAATCTTAAATGATTTAAATAAATCTAATTTTATCAATTTATTTAGTTGAAATTTGAATAATAATTTAAATGAAAATGATACTTTAATTATTTTTTGAAAAATAAATGAATTTTTAGTGAAAATTTAAAAAAGATTATTTATAGGATTTAAAAAATTATAATTAAATGTTTTAAGCAAAAAAGTAGATTTAAATATATTTATTAATTTTATTAATTTTTTTTATAATAAAAAGCATTAAAGAAAATATTTTTTAATAAAAAATACTTTTATTTTATCTTAATATTATTTATAATTTATATATTACGTTTAATCATTAGTTATAGAATATAATATTCGTTTATTATTATTAAATTTAAAAATCAATTTAAATATTATATTAGTAAATTTTATAAATAAATATTTTCAAAATTGTAGTTAAATAGTTTTAATTGAAATTTATTAAATAAATTATTTGTTTTAAAATGAATTTGGAATTATTAAATTAAATTTAATTAATAATTAGCAATTTGAAATAGAATATAATATTTTATAAAGATATTATTATTAGTATAAATAATATCAAAATTATTATTTAAAAAAGTATTTAATAAAACTTATGATTTTTTTATAGTTAATTTTTTAATGGAAATTAATTATATAAATATAATTATATAATATTAAAAGAATTTAGTATATATAAAGATCGAAGTATAATTACTTTATTTAAATTATTTAAAGATTTTCATCTAAACGTTATAAATAATAATTAATTTTTATTAATAAAGTTATTAATATTGAAAAATTAAAAGATTAATTTTTATTATTTCAAATAATAATTGAATTTTAAATAAGCTTATTATAAATTGTTCTTTAAAAAATGTATTAAAATTTAAAAAGTTATTATTATTATTAATTTCTTTAATTAATAGTCTTTTATTCAAGAAAAACAGAAATTAATTAGTTTGCGTATTATCAAAATTTCATATAAAAATATACGAAGAATTATTTTTAGATATTAATAGCTCTTTATTTATAACTAATATTTCGAAATATAAAAATTAATTAAAAAATGTGAAACTAGCATTCTAATATTAAATATTTACTTTTGAAAGTTTTCAAAGATTTTATTATTATATATAGTTTTAATTAATTCTTTTATAAATATATTAAATATCTTAAATATAAGATTTGATTATAATTTAATGAATTTTTATTTATTTTATATTAATTAACGTTTTTTAAATGTTAAAGATCTTAATTATGTTTTAAAGGATTTTACTAAAAGTTTATTTTTTATTAATTTAAATCTTTAAAAATATCGATAATTAATTATTAATATTATTCGAGAATTTATAAAAGAAAATATTAATTAAAATATTTTAATTATTAAAAAAAATAAAAACTTTAATTTTAGTTTTATTAAAGCGAATTAAATAAATTATTTAATAAATACTAAAAATTTTTATTATAATAGAACTAATTTTAATTTCTTTAATATTCGAATTAATTTACAAAATAAATATTTACAATTTTCTTTAAAATATTATAAATTTTTCGATTTAAATTTAGATATCAATATAAATAATCCTTATATTCAATGTTTAATTTAACAAAATCAAATGATTTTAAAAAAAAGGAATTTTAAAATTAATAGTTTAATTTTAAAGTATTTTAAAAAGAATAATTTTAATGAGAATAATCTTTGAAAATATTTTCGAAATTTAGATTCTGATATAATTAATAATACTCAAATGGTTAAAAAGCTAATAGTATTTGAATTTTAACAAATTTCCAATATTTTCTCAAATTCTTATATTTTTAATCAATTATGAAAAAAGTTTTTAAATAATTCAAATGTTTTATTTTGTATTTTATAATAGAAAGATTTAGTAAAAAGTATTTTATTAAAGATTCTATATATATTAAGCGTTTTATTTATTAATAGTGGTAAATCTTTAAATTATTTATTAATAAGTATATTAAAGACTTTAAAGATTATTATTCTTATTATTTTTTCAATTGCTTTAAAATTAAATATATTCAATAAAGCTAAAAACTTTAATATTCTTTATTCTATATGGGAAAATGATTTAAAAATTAAAAGTTTAATATTAATTAATATTAAATTAATTGTTAAAAACAGCTTTTTAATAATAATTAATTAATTAAATAATAAGAATAAATTAGATCAATTTATAATTAATAAATATTATTTATTAATTATTAATGCTAATTATTAAAATATTATATATCGATTTAAAAATTTATTAAAGATTAAATCTTAATTTATATTTTTAACTAGAACATTATTATTTTCAATAGAAACTAAATTAATAAATCATTTATTCCTTCAAAATTTAATTATTATTTAAACTTCTAATATTCAAAATAATATTAAATATAAAGCTAAAATATTTGATTTAAGCATTTTCGAATTTCAAAATTTAAAAGTTCAAAATTATATTAATAATTTTAAGTTAAAATCTTTTTTAAATGATAAAAATAAGATTATTATATTTTGCCCCTTTAAATTTAAAGTTATATAATTAGTTAATTATTTGAATTGTTTTTATTATTATTCGGATTTATTTGATAATAAGAAAAATGAAATTCTTTATTTCTTTTTTAATGTTTTAAATAATTTTTATAATATTATTGTTTGTATCTCCACTTTAAAAAAAGGGATTAATTATTCGAATATTCGTTTAATTATATATTATATATTTTGTTAGTCTTTTATAGAATCTTTTTAAGGATTTAGTTAAAATAACCGAGATTTAAATTCTAATAAATCTATATTTTTCTATAATAAATCAAAAGAAAATAATAAATTAAATAATTTTGATTTTAATCGAATAAAATTAAAAAAATACTCAAGGGAATTTATATATAAATAATATATTATTAATTTATATTTAGATAATATTATAATTGAATATTATTTATTAAATTAAGAATTATATAATTTATATTTTAATAGGTAAAATATTATATAAATTCAAATAAATAGTATAAGAAAAAAACAAATAAAATTCAAGAATAAATTAGCTTTAGTTATAAATATATTATTTAAAGTATATTCAAAAAATTATATTTTTTGTTTTTTTAATAAAAAATATAATATAGATTATATAATTAAAGATTATTTTTTAAAGGATTGTATTAATTAAAATGAATATAATAATATTGATTTTATTAATAATAAAATCAGGGAATTTTAAACGATTTAATATTCAATTAGTTATTAATAGCTATTGTTTTTTCTTGTTTTTTTTTTTACAAAAATATGTAAAACTATAAAACAAAAATTAAATATTGAAGATTGTTTTTTTCCAAATTCATTTTTAATATTAATCAATTATTTTCTTTGAATTAAAAAATATATTATACAAAAGAAATTATTAGAAACCTTTTCTGATTCCGAATTTTTAATTATTTGGTTTAATAATTCTTTATTAAATATTAAAATCAATTTTACTATTAAGTTTTTTAGTAAATTTAAATTCGAAAAGATAAATATGAATATTATATAGTTATACTTTTTATTAAATAATAGAATTTATTTAATATTTAAGATTTTTTAAATATTAATATTTAAAAATAAAATTGAATGTACAAATCAAAGGGTTTATTTATTAAAAAGTTATAATCTTTAATATTATAATTTAAATATAAATAAACCTACATTTTAATTTATAATATTTAAATAATTAATTCGAATATATTTATATATATCTTTTTATTATTTAAATTTAAAAATATAAAAATATATATTATAATTTTTATTAATAAATAGGATAAAAATAGATTATAATGGTATATATTAAATATTATTTAATAAAAAATGAATTATAAAAATTATATAATAAATATTTATTTAATAAATAGGTATAAATAATTATATATTGAATATTTATTTAATAGAAAATAGATATAAATAGATTATTAATAAATTATTTTAGAACAAATAAATTATAATAGTTATATTTAAATATTTATTTAATATATGAATATTTATTAATAGAAAATAGATTTGAATAGATTATATAATAAATATTTATTTAATAAAATAAGAAGTTATAAATAGATTATATATGAATATTTTTCAATAGAAAATGAATTATAATAGATTGTAATAAGTAATAAGTAAATATTTATAAAAAATGAATTATAAATAGATTTGAATATTTATTTAATAGAATGGATTAGAAATAGATTTAAATAAATATTATATATTATATGAAATGTTATATATATTATATATTATATAAAATATCAAATATAAATAGATTCAATATTAATTAATTATATATATTTAATATATATAATTGTTATATAAAATATTAATTTAGCTTTATTTTATATAATAAATATTTATATGTGTAAAATATTTTATCAAAAATTATTTATTTTATTAAATCAATTATATGATAAAATCTTAATAATAAGGAGTTTATAAATATATATATAAAGGTATACTTTTTAAAGTTTATTAATATTTTCTATATATTAATCGTAGTATATATATGAAATTTAAAATAGATTAATTAAATTTAAAATTAATTAATATAAAAGTTTATTAATAAATAAAAGCTTATCGAATATTAAAATTTCATTAATAATTATTTTATACGTAAAATAATTTATTAAAAAATATTTTTTATACAAAATCAATTATATATTATTAATCTTATGCTAAAAATCCTATAGGTATATGAATGGGATAGGCTAAAAATACTATTCAAGGGGTGATATTATATTTTAAGCTTTTAATAAATTATTAGTATTTATTTTATTTAAATTTTAATATTATATTATTATAAATTAAATAATTCAATTATAATAATATAAGTATATTATACCCTATTAGTTATTTAATTTTAAATGATTTTTCATTAAATTTATAGAATATTAATATACTAGATTTCTTTTTTTAAGTTTTTATATTAATATATATAAATAAATATATATATTTATTATATAGGTTTAAAATTAAAATTTAAATATAGTATTTTAAAGAATCTAATTAAATTATTATTAATTATATAGATGAGTATATAAATTAATATTTAACTTTAAATATAGGGATTGAAATGCTTTTATTATACCTTAAATTTTATTCAGAGGCATCAGAGGGTTATACATTAATTCGAAGGGCTATTCAGAGGGCTATTGAGGGTTATACGTTGAATTCGAAGGGCTATTCAGAGGGCTATTCAGAGGTTATACGTGAATTCGAGGCTATTCCGGGCTATTTAAAGGGCTATTTAGAGGGTTAACGTTAAATTCGAAGTTATCCAGAGGGCTATTCTTATAATATACATTGAATTCGAGGGCTATTCCAAAGATATTTAGAGGGTTATATATTAAATTTAAAAGCTATTTATATTAAATTTAAAGGTTATTTAGAGGGCTATTTTTATAAATATACGTTGGAATTCGAGGAGCTATTCTAAAGACTATTCCTTTTATTATACATAATTTAAAGGCCATTTATATTAAATTCAAAAGGTTATTCAGGGCTATTCTTATTAATATATTAAATTCGAAGGACTTTCTAAGGGCTATTTCTTTTATTTATATAAATTCGGAGGGCTATTTCTTTATTCATATTGAATTTAAGAGGATCATTAGTTAAATTTAAAGTTATTTAAAGGGCTATTTGTATTATATTACTTTAAATGTATAATATTCATATTATAATTTTATTAAATTATAAACATTTATACTCTATAAATATAGGCTTATATACCCTATAATAAATACAATATTATATTGTCACGCATAAATATCATAGTATTTTATATTATAATTCCATTGAATTATAGGTATTTAAACCTATAAATCTGGTTTATTACCCTATAATAAATACAACGTATACTGTTATATAAATATTATAGTATTTATACTTAATTCCATCGAATTATAGGTATTTAAACCCTATAAATATAGGCTTACACACCCTATAATATATATAATGTTATACTATTACGCATAAATCTATAGTATTTTACTATAATTCCACCGAATTATAGGTATTACCCTATAAATATAGGCTTACACACCCTATATATATATAATGTTATACTATTACGCATAAATATTATAGTATTTTTACTATATTCCACCGAATTAAAGCTTTAAAATTTTATAAATATAGGCTTACATACTCTATAAATACAACGTTACATTGTCACATAAATGTCATAGTATTTTATACTATAATTCCATTGAATTATAGCATTTACATTTTAATTATAGCTTATATACCTTATAAGATTCGTTACATTTTATATTACAGTTAATTACATTATATCGTTATTAATATAATTCTAATATATCTAATTTAATGAATATATTAATATCTTATTAGTGGTATATTAATTTAAAGGTTACTAACTTATAATTATAGGTATTATAAGATCACTAGGCATTATAAAATTATTGGGTTTATAAAATCATCGGGCATTATAAGAACTAGGATAAGATTACTAAGCATTATAAAATCACTAGGTTATAAGATTACCGCTTACAAATTTATTAAATTTAATTTATAATAATGATTTATATATAAAATAATTTATCGGAAAATATTAATTTATATAAAATCTATTATATACTAAAAGCCTTATAATAAGGACTTATAAGTATATAAATAGAAAATTAAAAGCTATATTCATAAATAATACTATTATAGTTTTTCATAAACTATTTATTTATATAATATATTCTTAAATATATTATTCAAAAATAAATGATTTTATTAAAATATGATAGGTATTTTATACTCTATATATTATAAATTAAATAATTCTAAACTATATATAAGATATTAAATACTAGAATATTATTTTAAGTATAAAATTTATATATAAATGAGTATATATAAAATATTTAAGTTTAAAATAAGGTATTTCTAATATTAAAATTTTAAATATACTATTTAAAGTTTATATTTTTATATATGGATAAGTATTATTTAAAAATTAAGCGTTAATAGTGTATTAATTTAATTTAATAAATATACTTTAAAGAGTATATTATAAAGTATAGAATTATTAAAGATATTATTAGATAGTATTATAAAAATTATTAAGTATAATATTAAAAGGCATTATTAAGATATAGTATTAAAGGGGATTATATACTAAGATATAATAGTAACGCTTAGGTATTATATTATTTTTAACGTTATTTCTATAATTTGAATAGTATTTATATAAGGTTATAATTTAATTAATTTATAAGATACTACATATTCGGCTACTAATGAATATATTTATTATTAACTACTATGATATACTTAGGGTTAGGGTTAGGGTTAGGGTTAGGGTTAGGGTTAGGGTTAGGGTTAGGGTTAGGTTAGGGTTAGGGTTAGGGTTAGGGTTAGGGTTAGGGTTAGGGTTAGG